>CM062104.1:5255827-5434631 GCA_031163375.1 Conogethes punctiferalis | reverse complement strand
ACTTTCAAAGCTGATCCTGTTACTCCTATATTTTGCAATTTAAGAATTAATTTTGAGTGACTTATCGTGTCAAAAGCCTTCCTCAAATCTATAAAAATTCCTAATGCTAAATGTGTTTTATCAATATTTGATTTTATTTTTGTAACCAAATCCACTGTGGCTGATAAGGTGTTAGACTTAGGTCGAAATCCATATTGTTGTTTTATAAGGAACTCCTTTTCTTTAAGATAAGCATACAATCTGTCATAGAGGATTCGTTCAAAGACTTTAGATATGACAGGAAGTACCGAAATGGGTCTGTAGTTGTTGGGATCTGTTTTAACTCCAGATTTGTAGATGGGACTAACTTTAGCGATTTTTAATGAGTCGGGGAAAATACCTTCCATAAGGCATTTATTAATGCAATTCGTTAGACTTATAACTATGTATTCTTTTAAGCATTTCAATGCTTTTGTGCTTATACCATCAATGCCGGAACTTGAGTTGTTATCGAGGCTATCAATGATTTTTATCACTTCATCGGGAGTGCAGGGTTTAAACTCAGAAAACAATACAGTATGTGCATAGTCAGTATCATACATTAGTGAATGCGTAGTGCTTACATGATAATTCTTATCAATTTGATTAGCCAAAGTACTACCTACAGTGGAAAAGAAAGTATTAAATGTTTCACATACTTCATGGCCGTTACTAATTGGGATCGAGTTAACTACTAATTTGGGGACTGAGCAAAAGTGTTGTGTTTTGTTTCTTGCCAGAGTATCGATCACTTTCCAGGTCTTTTTTGGATTGCCGAGACATTTTTCGAACAGATTATGATAATGCTTTTTCTTAGCTTGCTTGATTAATGCGTGAACATTATTTCGTATTCTTATATATTTTTCTTTGAGCACTTCATTGTTTCGATTGGATAGTAGATCTTGAGACAGAAGGTTTCTTTCATTTATAGCATTAAGTACATCTTTGTTAATCCAATCCTCACGTGGAGCATTCAAGACCTTAATTTTGTGGACTTTGTTATTTTTTATACAGTCAGTGATATCTTTTTCCAAGATTGTGATGTCTTTGACTTCGTTCGTAAAATTCCTTGCTGAGGCATCGTTGCGAAGACCTTCATAGTTTAGTGCTTCATATGTTATAGATTTCTTCAACTGTGGGTTCATCTTTGTAATCTCCAAGAAAATTTGTCTATGGTCTGACAATGAAGATTTTATTACAGAAAAGTTGAACTCGTGATTTGTTAAGTTGGTCCACACGTGATCTATGATAGTGTTCGTGGTACCAGTCACTCGGGTGCTATATTTCTTCGTGTTTTTGTTCAAAAAAGTGTAGCCTAAATTTTCGACAGTAGTCAAGTACTCTTTGGAATTGCAAGTTTTCTTTAATGTATCTATATTAAAATCGCCGAAGACTATACACCTCTTTCTTTTATCTATTTGTGGACGGTATTCATCTAAAAATTTTTTTACATTCGTGTCGGGTGGTTTGTAAGCTACTCCAATATTTAGCGAAAGTTTATTTATTTTTATCCATAAATAATGATTTCTATCGTGAACTAAATCTTCGGTGATGTCGTACTTAATTGAGTTGTGTAAATATATGGAGACTCCACCCCCTCTGCTGTTCGGCCTATAGTTAAAAATGTGTTGATAGCCGGGTAGGTCGTATGATTTTGCGTCCTCTTCTGATGTTATCCAACTTTCTGTCAGTATTACAATATGCGTAGTGGAGGGTATTGCTTTCAAGATACATTTTATTTCATCAAATTTTCCTTGTGGGTGTATACTTTGTATGTTAAGATAAAAAAAGCGTAATGATTGTGGGTTTGTAGTGATATAGTGGGATTGTAGTCATTTGTAAACTTACATTTGTTACTTTCGACCCCCCGTTACTTTTGTACCCGGTCTCCCCTACCTAAAAGGTTTCGGCATAATGTCACAGACCCTACATGCCAACCTAGCCCCAGCTGACTAAAGTTAGGGAATATGCATGAAATTTTTTTTTTTTTTTTTTATAGTGGCTCGACATAATGGCTTCCCTACACCTGATGGAAAGCGAAAGAGAAGCCCAAGTCGCTGTGACAACGGGCAAGTAACTGGTCAGTTACCTGTCAGTTGCCACCGCCATGCCGGCCCAACCCTAACCCCCCACGAGCTCCGGAAACCCTACTCACCGGCAGAAACACGACCCAGAGGTCATTTGACTGCGGTATTCTATAGGGTGGAGGTCCTTCCCCGGACGGGCGGCTCAATTCGAGCGAAGATTCGCTATGCCCTACCTCTCTTGCTCTAAAATAATTTCATGTATTTACTAATTTATCGTAAGATAGATAAAAATATATGTACTACGAACAGTGAAATCAAAATTGGCTGAAAATTGGGCGAGATACAGTCGTTGAAAGTAAATATATCCGTCTCTCTCACGCGAAACAGATTTTAGGTATATGAAGTTTGTATGGCGGGCACGGTACGTGACGTCATCCGCCACGTCGGATCTCTCTGTCTAAGCAATAACTTTAACGCTTTATAACTCGCTTAATAGAAAAGGTATTTTAAAAATTCTTTGATATTGATGTACCTATCTGGAAGATAAAAGATCTCAATAAATCCATAAAAAAAAGTAATGCATATTCCCTATTGCTCGTGATCAGCAAGTAACTTTAAATGCTCATGCTCATATAGACATAATTGAAAGATAATAGTTACACGGCCATATGCGGCCGTACGTCCATGAGACATTTTACACTTTGGCTAAGTTGATGTGTTGCATTTACTTGCAATTTTCCTTTAATAAATCTGATTATTATTCAGTCAATTGACTAGCAGAGTTCGTGATTGAGTAGGTACCTATTTACATTTTGTACAATCTTCGTAAATGCAGTCCGTGGCTCAAACCTAAATTGAACGCACAGTTTTAAAAGTAAAAAAAAATGCAACAATTTATTGTCCTCTTATAAAGTCACAAATAATAAGTAGGTACTTAGTTGTACGTAGTACATAATACTTCCATGTTAAAAGTATATCAATTGACTTGACTTTACACATCCCAATAATTCAACAAATCAAGTATACCTACAAATCGTCGTTTCCGTTGGGTAAAGATTTTTAATTAAAAGTTTTGGTAGTTTAAAGCCTATTCTTAAATTATTTAATTAACTTACTGTACCGTCATTCGAAGCCTAAACAATGAGAGAGGCAACTCGATTTGACGACGCTGTGGCGGAAATAGTGCTTAATTTGACTAACAATTCCCCCGACGTATCCGATACAATATTTCTTTAAACGTCCACCAGGTGGCGAAGTTGAGCTGTTTGAACGGAGCCATTTTAAAATTATTGGTGATTCGTTTTTCGAACTGTGCGGACGCACAACGGACAGTTGTGTTAGTGCTATACTGCGTTCAAAAAACGTGAGTACATTATTTATTCCTGCATGTTTAACGGTGTTACCGTTCGATTTTTCTTTTTTTATTACAGTTATTGGATATTGGATTCACGAATTTCTTTGAAAGATGTGGCTATCTTTCTGCCCTTCTAGTGAATCCATTCCCCCGAGGAGGCGTCGGTGAAAATAAAGGCGTGTAGTGTGAGGCCATAAGGCTAAGCGACTTAAATAATGTCCTGTTGGTTTTAAGCACAAGCTGGTTGTGTAATTAATAGCAGATTTTATTTTTGCTTGCCTACCGACGCCTATGCTTCCAAATAGAAACGACGAGGGAAATTCAGATTGAAATCGATTTATGTATACTCATTAATGTAATTACGCCCTTATATGCCGCATACCTGCTATGCGCTTAGCCTATATATATGCTTAATTTCAGTTTTACATTTAATAAACGTTATACCTATGAGTATGTACGGATACCTAATGCTTCGCAATCTGAAATTCAAATGTTACGAAGCAATGGTAGTTGCTTATTTTTTATTTTAACTCAACGACACTATATGGGCCGTAATTACAATAAAATATCGGGCGATCTATTGCTACATATTTACGAATTATGTTGACTAGCCGCCGACATACCACTACGTAAGTGTATTCGGTTGGAGGCATTGCTACTTTTCAGCCTACTCGGCAGTTCAATATAAATCTCTGGAAAGACTGTTACCTGCTCTGTCTCTTTATGGCCCAACGTATGCAAAGCATATTTGCATTAATAGCCGTATTGCACCCCGATGTGAATGCGAAGTTTTAGCCTACTGTATAAGGCAGTACAAAATACAAGCGGGCCTGCGCGCAAGCCAGTCCGTCAAATATAAGAACCCGCGCAGGGTGTCTTTTCAAATTTAAGTCAAGTGACTATTTAGAACCAGCTTGTGCATAGCATGTTTGCACATTAGGCGCATTGCGCTCTGCTGTGTATATAAAGTTTTAGCATATACTACAATGCAATATAAAGATTATGATGGGGCTACTGCACACGGTAGTCCTTCGAATATTTGATGCCCGCGCAGGGTTTTCAATTTTAGAGTCAAGCGACTCTTTAGAACCAGTTTGTGCAAAGCATGTTTGCACATTGGGCGTATTGCGCTCTGCTGCGTATATAAAGTCTTAGCGAGTGTGCGCAAGCGAGCCTGCGCGCAAGCCAGTCCGTCAAATATAAGAACCCGCGCAGGGTTTCTTTTCAAATTTAAGTCGAGTGACTATTTAGAACCAGCTTGTGCATAGCATGTTTGCACATTAGGCGCATTGCGCTCGGCTGTGTATATAAAGTCTTAGCATATACTACATTACAATAAAAAGATTCAAATGGGGCTACTGCACATGCTAGTCCCTTGAATATAAGATACCCGCGCAGGGTTTTCAATTTTAGAGTCAAGTGACTCTTTAGAAGCAGTTTGTGCAAAGCGTGTTTGCACATTAAGTCTTAGCCTATGCTGCAATGCAATGTAAAGATTCAGATGGGGCTACTGCTCATGCTAGTCCTTCGAATATAAGATACCCGCGCAGGGTTTTCAATTTTAGAGTCAAGTGACTCTTTAGAACCAGTTTGTGCAAATCATATTTGCACATTGGGCTTATTGCATTCTGCTGCGTATATAAAGTCTTGGCCTATGCTACAAGGCAGAACAAAGAATCTGAAGCGGCTACTGCACATGCTAGCCCTTCGAATATATGATACCCGCGCAGGGTTTTCAATTTTAGAGTCAAGTGACTCTTTAGAACCAGTTTGTGCAAATCATATTTGCACATTGGGCTTATTGCATTCTGCTGCGTATATAAAGTCCTGGCCTATGCTACAAGGCAGAACAAAGAATCTGAAGCGGCTACTGCACATGCTAGCCCTTCGAATATATGATACCCGCGCAGGGTTTTTCAATTTTAGTGTCGAGTGACTCTTTAGAACCTGTTTGTGAAAAGCGTGGTTGCACATTAGGCGTATTGCGCCCCGATGCGTGTATAAAATTTCAGCCTATGCTAAAATGCAATACAAAAACTTTAATGGACCTACTGCAGAATCTAGTCCGGCGAATATAAAATACCCGCGCAGGGTTTATAAATTTTAGAGTCCAGTGACTGTTTAGAACCAGTTCTTTGCAAATCGTATTTGCATGTCAGGCGTATCGCGCTTCTATGCGTATAAAACGTTTTAGCTCGTGCTACAACGCAATACAAAGATTATATCAGAACTACAACACATATAAGATACCCTCGCAGGGTATTTCATAGATTTTAGAGTCTGAGACTCTTTTAGAACGAGTGTGTGCAAAGTAACCTGGCATATTACCAGATACAGAACATACCAATGTTGCATCCGATGCGTATACAAACCCTTGCCCTAGCCTTCGGGTCTTTACAAAAATTTGAGCAGGTGATCTGCGTCGACTCATCGAATAGCCCGTTCAGGTTTCTACGCTTCAAGAGTCAGGGAGACTCGTGGTGCAAAGCACGTAATGGCGCAAACGTATACAAGCCTTACCACTACCTTTGTGTGGCATGCCTATCAGGCCATTGTTAATACTTCGCCGGGATCGAATTATCCTTGGTATGAAAATTTATACGACGGGTTTGCGCAAGCCAACCTGACACAAAATAAGGTTACGCTTTAATACTCTGCAAGGGCAGGACATCTACCGATCTAACCTTATACTTAATACGCTCATGCAAATTCTATTCTATATTGGAAAAGCGTATTGGCATATTCTACCCATTCCGCTCTTTATTCCACAACGCCCCAAAGGGTGGCTCATCCATAATGTGTTGCTTACTACAAAAGTTACCCAAAAGCGTGGTGCAAAGCCATCGCCAATATAAATACTCCAAGTCCTGGCAGGGCTAAGCCTGAGGTTAAGGTTAAAGCTAGCAAGAATCAATTTAATCATATAAAAGTTTTCGCTCGAAGCGAAGTTTGCTTAAAGTTTCTAAAGCATTTCTAACGTATTGGCGTATCATATTTCTCAAAGATACCATGGCCCAATACCGATCTATGTTGTTCTGATTGTGGAATCTTATTGGAATATAGGCCTCCCCTGTGTGTGCTAGTGCTCGACTATCGAAGTAACAGTCTCGAACCTATATTACCTCACTCAGTTCAAATGAATGTACAACTTCAACATTCAACTTTATTCATAAATATAATTCTGAATCAGCCCGTGTCAGTCCACTGCTGGACTTGGGCCTAATGTTCGCCACCTTGATCGATTTTGGGCCTCTCGCATCCAGCACTTGCCAGCCTTCCTGCGCAAAGTCGTTTACCTGGCCTGAGGGCCTAGATACCTATAAATCTGAACAAAATGGAACTTGAATGACAAAATCGGCACATGTAAGACTGCTAAACAATCATGGTTTCTATTTCTAAGCTGAGACCGGAAGGATCCCTCTCCTAAACGAAATATCTGGTCTATTGAGACACTAACCATTAATAAATACATTATTCCCCTAATCGGGTTATATCGGAAACGACATAGTAGTTACAAAACTGCAATAATCAAGTTTGATCAAAGTACCGGTACCAGTAACGTTATAGCCACCGGCGCCGCAGAGCTAGCGCAAGCCAATGCCCAAGTCGTTGACTAGCAATATGCCACGCTTCTAACTAACACTCATATAACATCTTCTTAACTAATACAAGTCTTGATTGGCGCGTCTCAATGAGACTTGATGGTTTTCAAGACTTCGTCTCGCTTTGCGTATTCCTGGTTGGAGCCAACTCAAGCAGAACTTTCACACCAGTTGTAGCTGACAATGTGAACATTCCCAGGTATGGGAAGGGCCCTTACCATTTCCAGTTCCTAGTGAATTGTCGCATTCAATCACAGCGAACAACGCAAACTTATATAGGTGCTACAAATTTGTCCACTGCTGAAACCTATAACTTGTATACTTGTTGATTTTAATTAAAGCAGTTGTTGGAATGCCTGTTACCGCACCAAGATATAGTTTTCTGGCTCGCCCAATGGTTGGCTGGAACAAACTGCCCCAGGGCATTAAAACCGGCATTTGTACTTGTCTTTGTGCAATAAGATTAAATAAATAAATAAGCCTACTCTGATAGTGTAGCAAAATGGTAGCCAACTTGATTGGACCAAAGATTTACTTACTTCGTGCGACATATCAATTATTATTACTGACTGCTGGTTATATATATACTAAGTAATATAATTGTTTATATGTATCAAATGTTTTGCCATACCCTAACAGGGTCTATATTCTATACTAGATAAAAGTTGTTTAATTATGTATGAATATAGTTGCAAATAAATGAATATGAATATTACTATAATCATACTAATAGCCACGATCTACTGATTGGCCAACCCCGGTGTAGCATTAATATGCTAATGGACAATTATTTGTCTAATGACAAACTATTCTTAAATTCTAGCTTTCTTTTGCTTTTAGCAAACAAATATTCTATTCTATTCTAGTCTGCTAAGCTTCTCGCTCAAAACAAAATAGGAACAAATAAAATTAATAGTTTGGTTATTAAATCACTATACAAATTGCAATGATTTCGATTCAAGGCAGTTTCAGAATATGGTGGGTCTGTTGTTCTATGCCACTGGCTTCCGCTACCCACCTAATGCACTGTGTTTTTGTATGCATGTTGACTAAGGTGTAATAGTATATTGACTAAACTTAGGTGGAAAAATCGCCATCGCCCAATGACAGCGATGATGATAGTGACTGACTATTTTGTTAGTACCTCGCTTAATTTGGATTGTATATAGGTAGCTGTTTGTATGTGTGTAGCACAAACAGCTGTGATCTGTTCAGTACAATAGCTGAAAACTGCCAATCATAACCTGTGGTTAATCTAGGCCGGTCTGAAAGACTGGATTTTAGCTGGTTTAATGTCTATACGTATACTACTAAGCCAAACGAATACTACTGTTTTCCTCCATTCATTACATATTATGTACAAGAAATTAGACCTCAACAAACAACGTGGTATCTGCTATGGCCCCTCTCATAGCAAATTAATAATTATAACTGACAATTACAAATTGTATGTTATATAACTTTAACGGCCAATTTCTTCACATACCTACTTATATCCTATTGGCATTTCTATCTCATCAGGTAGATTAATGACAATGAATATTTTTTGGTTTGACCGTTATGTCCTATTCACCGCTATTAACTGTCGTACGTGTACACAATATAAAAACTACTAGTCATTACGTTATTGTAATTGTACCTGTTCCATTACATTATAGCAGTATTAACCATATTATCGGGTCTTTTACCATGTTATATATCACTTTATATCTTTAGACACTTTACTACTTACACTTACGTATTAGTGGAACACTTCAGGTGTTGTTGGAATGATGATCTATCCCTGATTGCGTTTACTCGCTTTAATACATTTAAACATATTTTGATACATTCTTAAAAACATCCACCAGGCGATATCAAACATCCTCTCATTGTTTAGGCTTCGAATGACGGTACAGTAAGTTAATAATGGCGTTTTACCTTACAATAAAACGCTTATTAACGTCTTACCTCATTCGAAGCCTATTTTTAAAACTGCCTGCTGGCAAATGAGATCACAATGATTTTAAAATGGCTCCGTTCAAACAGCTCAACTTCGCCACCTGGTGGACGTTTAAAGAAATATTGTATCGGATACGTCGGGGGAATTGTTAGTCAAATTAAGCACTATTTCCGCCACAGCGTCGTCAAATCGAGTTGCCTCTCTCATTGTTTAGGCTTCGAATGAGGTAAGACGTTAATAAGCGTTTTATTGTAAGGTAAAACGCCATTATTATGGAAAGAATTTTTAATTTCTTTTTAAAACATTACTATAATAATTTATTGCATGTGAGCGTGCAATATTTTATTTTATTAATTAATAAATAAATAAATTACGCCATTCTATTCTTCAACTCCATAATCGTAAAAAAATTAAAAAAAATAGTAATATTAAATTTGGAACCTGCAGTAATTTTGTTTTTAATTTCTGATGACAATATAAAAGCGTAGTTGTTGTACCGTAACTTCCTGTTACATTATAATTTCTATAATTTCTTAAAAATGGCGGCACCGCTTCCGGTTTCAATATGGTGGCGGGAGAAAAACGTTCGTGGCAGACAGTGGGTCTCTCGGACGGTCAGTTTTAATCGAACCGCGCTGGCGATAACATTACTTGTGAAAACTATGTCGGGTTGTGATGTGAATTGTGAGTGTTAAGTGTTAACAATTCAGTTTTAATCAAAAATAGAATCAGTTAGCGCCTGTTCATACTAGCGTTTATTTTCGTTCACACTAGCGGTTGATCCGCCCGGCGGCGACCGCAAATCGACCGCCGATCAACCGCAAAACGGCCGAGGTGTTCACACTAGCGGTCGCGGTTTTGCGGTTCGGCAGCTGGTAGTGTTGTAGATCGATGGTCGGCTATAGGTAATTGTTGATTCTTTAGTGAGAATAAATCGATTCAAGTACCAAATGATTTACAATCTAAACATCGATAATCGCTTTAAAGATAATTTATGTGTGACTTTAGTTACTCTGTTTTTGGGAATAGGATACACGACTGTTTA
Organism: Conogethes punctiferalis; assembly: GCA_031163375.1. Classification (NCBI taxonomy): domain Eukaryota; kingdom Metazoa; phylum Arthropoda; class Insecta; order Lepidoptera; family Crambidae; genus Conogethes; species Conogethes punctiferalis. The sequence goes on along the minus strand of CM062104.1, from coordinate 5,424,643 downwards.
CTGTTTTATATTACTTTCTGGTCACCTTAAGAAGAAGTACAATTTAACTTATTTGAGAGCCATGAGTACTAAATTGATTGCAAATGCGAAGTTTATTGATGACTACAAACTTCAAATATTATTACAAAAATTAAGTTTTGATTATATTATAATATTATCGTATTTTTATCTATAATAACATCTTCATTTAAGAAATAAATTTCATAAACTCACATTTAATACAGTTGCCACAATTGTCTAAAGCGAACAGCAAATTATAAACGATTCCTAGTGATCGTTTAACTTTCTGGTGTCCAATGCTGATTACAATTTGTACTATTTACATATCGATTAATCATTATGATCCATTAGCGTAACGATTAAATTGTAACAACACTAAAAATAAAACAATTACGTATCTACTAACAGAACGTAACCATTTTTGAAGCGCGTTGCGAAAATAAAGAATTATTGTATGTACTTACTTCATACTAAAATTATGTTGTATTATGTTGTTCTACTACTGTTTTTACGGTAGATCTAATGGGAGTTTTCGTTCCCACAATAGGTACTTAAAGAAATTCTTATCAAATATTACAATGCTTCTTGTTTAGAAATTGAATAATTTAAACTTCCTATGTGATATGCACTCCTGGTACTTTCAATTAGAGAAGCACACATCAGTCATGTCGGTGCTATCGTCGACACGCACACAAACAAATCTCACAGGGTCGATACCGGTTCAATTGGGGATTTTCGCTAACAAATAAGTTTATGAGAACACAATAAAAGATGTGTAATAAGAAACACAGTTTGAATATGGATACCACATAAGTACCGTATAAGTATTCATGAATTAATCATGTTCAGATTTCCATTATTTCGTATTTCATAGAAAATAATGTTTGATTTTTGGTATAGAAAAATGCTAACTAAAAATGTATCCATAGTTTAATAACCATTTCTAAATAATTAGTGTGGCCTCATTGTGTACTTATATTTTCCACCATAATTTATAAATTCAAATAAATTTGTTTCATATTTTATTTTAACCGTGTAAAGTTACGTTCTATAAAACAGAAGAAGAAATGTCACTAGCTAGTGATGGAGGTATAGTGCTATTAAAGTTTCGATAATATCTAAATATAATAAGCTGAAAAGTAAAATAATTTTAAATGGAAATGGATAGTTTCTTGAGAAAATATTTCGACAAAGAGTAAAGAAAGGTAATTTTTTTTATAGTGCAAACGGGCCATTATTATCACTTAGGAAATAGTTAAATAACTTTCTCCTTAGCTGTTGTGTAATGGTCGTCGTGACCTCTCTCATCCTTTCTTTCCTATTCTATATTACCTTCGAGTACTGTTTTATGTAATGGGATTTGAAGGCACTGGCGGAGTTCAGGGAGTGGTGGATATTGCTCACCCGACAAGAGCAAACCTCTTTAGAATTGACTTTGACTTGTGGTAGAGTATATCTTCTAGCTAAAAATATTTAGTAGTTGAAAATTTTACCCAAAATATGGATAGTATTGCTGCCCACCAATTGTGAACCATTAATTACGAGAGTAGGTACCTACACTAAAGAACTTACGTCGGCACTAAGTTATTTTCCTAGTGACACTACGTAGTGCAGATACGCTTACCTTGCATATGTAAGATTCGCGATGGGCATTTGTCTTCTACTTTCATCGATATTCACAATTTGACTATAGAGCAGCCCTAGCCCGCCGATGTCAAAACGCGGCCGCCGCCGCCGATGGGGTAGCGGATCAACCGCCAAACCGCAGTTTGAACGCCGCGCCCCGCCGCGTTCGTAGTGTGAACAGGGGTAGCGGTTTGACGGCGGTTTGATGGCGGTTAAACGTCAATCTGAAGGAAGCCTTAAATAGTGTTCAACAGTGAAAGTGCATCACGTGTAAAACAAGTGAGTACCAGTTTGATTTTTTTAGTATCTAGTTAATTTTTATCATGAGCTTACAAACGACCACTGCTGGATATAAGCCTCTTAGTTGTTCGCCACTTTCGTCAAACATCTGGACGCTGCTGCCCGTCATCGGCCTGTGGTATTTAGCTACACCTTAAATTGTGATTGTTAAATACATGGAGCGAAAAGATGGTGGTTCGCTCCCTAACGTCCTAAGTTACTGTTGATATTACTGTATTATAACATTTAAACTTTCACGTTGCATCATACCTACGTATGCTATGAAAAGTTCAGATTTAACGCGCACATACATACTTTTTTAAACCTAGAGTTTATGTACGTATATTAAGTACATTCGGTTAAAAACCCCTGATATTTTGTGTGTAACTTCTATAGAACTTATTAAGCCATGTAGTTATGATAAAATCTTTTTTTTTGCAATAGGCTAGGTAGGTATATGGCCAAAATTGTAATTAGTCAGTCTTTTAGCTTATTCAAAAATAAAAGACGCTTACTTTTTTGATTTGTAAATTAGATTAAAAATTGCAAAGTTGTAGCCCTTTGAAATTACGCGTGACGTCACTCGGTGAGGCATTTTTACGGGAGCGAGTGACTTTAAAGACTCCCACTCGTAACTTTTGATGCCTTGTATCTTTGCTATTGTTTATTTTAATGAAAAAAGGTAAAATACGTGTCTTTTATTTTTGAATAAGCTATAAGACGGACTAATTACAATTTTTGACCATAATAGCCTATTTTGTCTTGTCGTTATAAATCCTTCATGTTTATAATAGTCTTTATTGCACAATAGAAATGGTGTACAAAAGGCGGGCTAAATGCCGGATATGCATTCTCTAACAATCAACCTTTGAGCTAAGCAGAAACAAACGTAAGTAGGTACGTAGTGTGCTGCAATGTTGATAAAATTAAATACGACTCGATCAAATACCTCTTAAAGAAATCATAATTATTTTACCATGTTTTGTTGTAAAATGAGCGTTCAGGATAACCTCACTCCACCTGATGGTAGGCGGTCGTGAGGTCCATTGTCAGGTCGACAGGCACAATAGAACAAACTCACCGCGCCTGTCGCCCTCACCCTGAAGACCCACTGAGATGCCGTTTCACGCCCCGCCTAAAGAACCCAGGATTGTAAGAGGAAGGAAACACATGAGCTGGACGGGCATTCCATGACTTAATGGCACGGGGCAGGAACGAGGAACTAAACCTCTTTGTGCGCGCCACCATCGTCTGGATGGTAAGCGGATGACAACGCTGTCCAGCACATGTTGTTAGAACTTTTTGCCTTTTTTTTTTTTTTTTAAGAGGGGAATGCATTAGGCACCTTCATGCCGTCTCCGGGGGGAGGCGGCATGGTGTGTGGGACTCACACCTCCCAAAAGGGAGGGCATACCCACTAAACCCCCCTGTGTCGCCAGTGGGCAGCAAGTTGCAGGGACACGGGTAGCCTTCTGAACCAAGAGTCGTGGGTTCGATTCCCACTCGGGACAAACATTCGTGTGATGAATATTTGTTTGTTCGTGTCTGGGTGTTTATATTTGTCTTTAAGTATTTATTTGTGGTACCTTCGTTGTTCTGATACCCATAACACAAGTGCTTAAGCTACTTACTTTGGGATCAGAGCAATGTATTATGAATGAGATGTTGTCTGATATTTATTTGTTCATTAAGAACTAGTAACTTATTTTAATGTATTTACAGAAAACTTCAGTCTGCCGCCATACGCCACAGTGCAGTACCCATTGGAGGACATGCAGACAAGCCTATGCGGAGGCTGCCTACCTAAGAGAAAGCCCGCAATAATCTGTAAGTACCTAATTTTCTAATTAACTTCTACAAATTAGATTTTTTTTTTATTATAGTGCTCTACATAATGGCTTCCCTACGCCTGATGGAAAGCGAAAGAGAAGCCCAAGTCGCTGTGACAACGGGCAAGTAACTGGTCAGTTACTTGTCAGTTGCCACCGCCATGCCGGCCCAACCCTAACCCCCCACGAGCTCCGGAAACCCTACTCACCGGCAGAAACACGACCCAGAGTGCCAATTTAATGTTAGAAGTATGGTTTCGTTGGTATAAGTAACGTAGGTATAAGTTCTTGTATCAAAATGTACCTACAATACAAATGAAGTGTTTATTGATGGTCACCCTAATCAGTTTCACAGTACCTATGGGAATATGATAAAGTTGATTGTTGTTAATTAATTTTAAGAGAGGTAGGGCATAGCGAATCTTCGCTCGAATTGAGTTGCCCGTCCGGGGAAGGACCTCCACCCTATAAAATACCGCAGCCAAATGACCTTCGGGTCGTGTTTCTGCTGGCGAGTAGGGTGTCCGGAGCTCGTGGGGGGTTAGGGTTGGGCCGGCATGGCAGTGGCAACTGACGGGTAACTGACCAGTTACTTGCCAGTTGTCACAGCGACTTGGGCCTCTTTCGCTTTCCATCAGGCGTAAGGAAGCCTTTATGTCGAGTCACTATAAAAAAAAAAACGTTTACAAAAACCGAAGACATGTCAAATTTAAGGAAAAAATAATTCACAATTTTTGTATCTATCTCACTTTTCTCAATTTTCTCACTTTCTCTTGTAGTCTCTGTTTGCATACGAGTTCTGGTTAAATATGGCTAAAATATGGAACACTCACACGGGACGTGTCAAAAAAAGTACCTATTTATTGAATTTACTCTTGAACTACTATAACTTACGATAAGATCTTTGTGTTACAAATGGTTTCGGCATTGTAAGGCACCGACTTCAAAAATAAGTGATAATTGTAATATTTAAATAATTATAGTTATACACATAATATGTATTAAGGATAGAATTACTTACGTTATTTATCGCTTTTTAGTTTTGGTCGTTTGTTTTTTTTTGAAGTCGGTTTAATTTTTTTTTTTTTAAATAATATTTCTTTTTTTTTAGTTGCGTTAATGTGCTGTGAACTTTAATAAAGGCTAATTAATGTCCTTAGAGTTTTACTTAGGAATGAAAAATTTTGATTTAAGTCAAGTGAAGACTTTGCACTCTAGAATCGAGCAAATCGCTTAGGTACCAAATCACCTGCCCTATTAGCCCTGCATAAGTATATACTACTACTACCTAGTTTCTATCGACCAATGGCAGTACTGTTCCCTAACTCCTAACCGTTAAGGAGTTCTGTGGCTTCATCGTCAGCACCAGATGTTGACGCCCGGAAGCATATACCTGAGTAAAATATGATTACGTAACAAAAACACCATTTGAGCATACAATTTTCGGTTGTTGCCCTCAATTTCTCCAGGATCCCATCATCAGGTCCTGACTTGGTGATAATGGGACCACCTCGGAAGTGTCCTGTCGAACAAAGCATTACCCGTAACACATATATCATGTATGTATGTATTGGTTTATTCTATACATATTGTATGTAAGATTATATTATGTATATTTCTGTATATATGTAATATGTATATTTATAGTTTTGTATTTAATTTATTTTTATAACATATTTTATTAAGTCTGTTTTTCAAACTTTTTTGGCACACTAGGTACCTTATTATTACTTTCTGCCTAGCCCTATGGTTGACTGGTAGAGAATGCCTATGTGGCATTAAGTCCGCCTTTCGTACACTTATTAATTGTGCAATAAAGATTAAATAAATAAATAAATATTATACACATAAACCTTTTGTCTATTAACACGTTGAGCGCCATGACTGTCACCGGTGACCGATAAACAATAGTTTTTCTATTGTGTCTAGTTTCTCGGCAGTCGGAGTATTAAAAAAACCGCATCAAAATCTGTTGCGTAGTTTTTTAAATATAAGCTTACATAAGGACAGACAGAATACAAAAGCGACTTTATTTTATACTATGTACCTATGTCATTGTGATATTATTTATTTGTTGAAATTAGATATTGGGTGATATTGAAGAAGATTGGGTGTTTATATTTAAATTTAACTATTTATTTGTGGTGCCTTCGTTGTTCTGATACCCATATCACAAGTGCTTAAGCTATTTACTTTGGGATTGGAGAAATGTATGTGATGTTGTCTGGTATTTATATTAATAGTAGATAGTAGTTAAAATATATCTAACACTCTATAAAAACCCCCCAACCCCAAACTGGTGTAGTGTAGTAGGTGGTAAATAAAACACAGCACTAGTCACGGCAAGTTATTGTATTAATTATAATTTATAATATTATCAGTACATTACGCTAGTTACATAATAATTTCGCCCGCCGCCCGCGCGACACACACCAGTCACGATTATACAAGATACATACATACAAACAATAAAATAAAATAATTTATTCCTGCAAATAGATTAACAAGTACATTCTTTTGCACGTCAAACTTTTTTTTCCCTACTAGCAGCAAACACAACAAACACATTTCAACAATAGGCTGGTTGCCGTAAAAATTGTAATTAGTCCGTCTTTTAGCTCATTCAAAAGTAAAAGACACGTAATTTTTTATTGGAAATTAAACAAAGATATAGCCCGTTGAAATTACTCGTGACGTCACGCCGTGTGGCATCTTGTCGCACGGAGTGACTTAAATACTCCCGCTCCTACATTTTGATGCCTTGTATCTTTGTTGCTTTTTGTTTAAATGAAAAAGGAAAAATACGTGTCCAATATATTTTTATAATCTAAAATATGTACTAATGTAAAATTATTTTTCCTATTGAAAAATGCACAAACATACATTTTTAACATACTTTCGTCTTGTATTCAATTTAATCTCATATTAATTTCAGTCGGTAAAATATAAAGTGCAACTATCACTGATACAACTTTGGGAAGAGTCCCTGGTGTCCAAAAAAACCACGAGAAAGATACAACACCTGATTGTATAGTTACTTTTGCCATCAACATTTAAAAAAAAAAGTAGGTACTTAAATGTTTCTTGCCTTTAAGCCTGGAACACTGGAAATGATATTTTACTGACTGAAATGAATATTCAACTTTACATAATATACAAACACATTTCAACAACTGGAAAATGCACAAACTTTATCATTTTAACATACGTTCGTGTCTTATTACACAAAGTACAAGTTTACTTGGATGACAATGGTTAGGGGTAAGAGCCTACAAATAGAGGTGAGAGCCTTCCGCTCCCCATCAGCCTGGTGATGATATGTCACCGGAAAATTACAAAACTCGTAGATTGATTGAAACACACTAAGTTAGCGATAAGACCGCCTAAATTGTACCACTTGTTGTCTGTAATACCTTGTCTTTAAATGTTTGTTTTTTGTGCAATAAAGAATATCTATCTATCTATCTATTGATCAATTTCCTAGGTAGGTGGTTAACTTCATTAAAATAATAAACGGCAGTTGAAATGTATTATTTAACGTATGTATTTTAGTAAATTGATTAAATAACAGAGCAGTTTGCCGTTAAATCATCCGACGAAGGTGAGGTGAACGTTGATTGGTTCAATGCCTCACTACCTAGGAAATTGATAAACTTAACTACGATATCTATTTTCCGGTGACATATCTAAGTTTATCGGTTGTCTAGTACCCACAGTACAAGCTTCGCCTTAGTTTGGAGCCAGATGACGCTGTGTGGCCCAGCGTGGCAGGTCATGGGATAATTATTTATTAACATATTGCATCTGACTCTAAACACCATCACGCCATCATTTCCACTTTTGTCAAATGTTTTCAAGCTATTTATAAACTGAATTTCAAAGAATTCAAAGGTATAACTTGCATTATGACGGAACCATTAGCTCATAGGCTGTATTTAATATAGCCATCGAACAAAATTCTTACACAAGGCATAACCAGATAGTACCGTAACTTAAGTAAGTACATACTTAGAAACACACTAAGTTAGAGTACGAATGCTGGTTCGTAGAGATTAGTCTGTGGTATTTAAGTTATCCCGACGATGTATAAGCAACTTCTACTGGAGATTAAGTCAGAAACGCATTGTTAAGCTACTTAGGTTACGCGAAGGTTGTCTGGACGAGATCGCTGTCAGCGATAAGACCGCCTACATTGTACTTCAATGTCTGTAATACTTTTTCCTATTCATGTTTTATTTTTGTGCAATAAAGATTTATCTTATCTAATCGAAAAACAAGAAATTACTGGAGATCAAATTAGGAATGCATTGCTCTAAGCAACGAACTGCGGGTTTACGCGTGTAAAGAATGAAAGATTTTTTTTATTTGGTGCCTTGTACGACTTAATACTATTACAGCACGGTCAAATGCAAAAGGGGTACAACAAGGGAAGCCTCCACGCGTGGTCGTCTTTGACGGCCCGGCGTACCCCGGGCAACGGCGGGTAGTAGAAGTCGTTCACCTACTACCCGACGGCTAATTCCCTGTGGGAGCACGCACTTGTGCGTGGCTCCGGGGGCCAGCGTTGGCGTCGTTGTGGGGAGCGACGCCTTCCACGGCCGTGCTTCGGCACACCCAGATGGGGCCTTCTGGCCTGTGGGTCTCTCCCAGTGGCGGGGCGTTTGTCCGATTGGTGAGAGACGTGTTGTCGGGCGCATTTGCGCCGGTTTGTCGGCGATGGTCGCAGAGGAAGAGGAGTGCCCTTCGGGGGATCTCGCGGTGTTGTCGTTGCCGTCCTCCCTGTCTTCTGCGACCGTTGCCGCCTTGCCAGATGAGCCGTTTGACGGCGTGGGATGGCAGTGTATCACTGCGGCGCGGCGGGTCCGATGGCCACGGTTCTCGTGGTCGTCGGATATGGTCCTTTTGGACTGGTCGCCGTGCAACCTGTTTCCCCTCGCAGGAGGGACCAGGGGGCTTGCCTTGACTGGCGAGCCCGAGTGGAGTGAGACCACAATAAAAAACCGCCTGTTATCCCGACTTCGGTCGGGACCAGGGGGCGCGAGCTCAAGTGGAGAAAACCACAATAAAAAACCACCGTGCGGCGGCGGCTGCACGCCCGACGGAGTTCCGCGAGGTCGGCACGAGGGAGTCGGCCACGTATTGCACGAACTCCGTCCTTGGAGGAGGGAGACGTCCTTTTCAGGACCGATCTCTAGGCTGCCCCAAGTGGGGGGGCCAGCCCGAGTCTGCCTAGCAGACCAGCGCTGACAGCTTCGCGGTGTTATAGCCCAGGACCCGCGTTGCTGTCGCCCAAGGCGCGTTAGACGGTGCAAACCAGGGTTTTTTAGTGGGTATTCTCTGCCGACGCGGAGCGAGTCCCACATAACCCGTCTGCTCCCTCGGGCAGCGGGTATGCGTAAAACTGCATTTCTCCCTGGTGAAACAAAAAAAAAAAAAAAAAAAAAAAACGGTCAAATGCAAAAACGAAGGTGTACCTAAAAGGTTGTCTCTCTGTATACATACTCGTATATCTTGTCGTGACTAAGTTCAAAATACATGCACCTAAGCAAATTCTACCGTTACTTAAGTTGTAATAAGGTAATCCATTGACCGCAGTTTTTTTATTTTTTTATAGGGCAGGGGCAGGCTGGCTTGATGGTCACTTGATGGTAAGTGACCACTTCAGCGAATGGACACCGCAACACCAGAGGAACCCAGGTACGTTGCCGGCCCTTGACAAATTTGTAGGCTCGCTTTTTGGACACTTAGTCCTAAGCCCCAGAACCGAGAGGCTAAACGAGTTCTGGATACCGCGTCTCTGCTAACGTAGTGTAGGACGCCCTCATGCCAGGTGCAGTGACGATTTGCGCAGGACGACTGGCGAGTGCTGAATGCGAGAAGCCCAGGATCGATCAAAGTGGCGAACATTGGGAGATGTCCAGCAGTGGAATGATGATGATCACAAGTCCTAAGTAACGAGACTCCTAAGAAAATGGATGATCATCAATACATAATAGAAGATCTAGACGCATATAAGCGCCCACGGCGTTCAATATGTTGAGTACTAATGATATACCGTACGGATCTGACGACCTGTAAACGTTTTCTTAATACCGAAACAAATAAAGGTCACGGACGCTGATTGGCAGAACCAGTTAGACCTAACCGCGATGCACCCTAGCGAACAACGGACGGGGCTCCGACGACAGTTAGATAGCGGTGCAACCATTCAAGCAAGGCGTAGATAAATATCACAGGCCTATGACGGCAGCAGCGGCACCGGAGCGAGGAACTACGCCCTGCGATACCCAACCCAAATAAAGAGGTAGGGCATAGTTAAGAGAGGTAGGGCATAGCGAATCTTCGCTCGAATTGAGCCGCCCGTCCGGGGAAGGACCTCCACCCTACAGAATACCGCAGCCAAATGACTTCCGGGTCGTCAGGTTTCTGCTGGTGAGTAGGGTCTCCGGAGCTCGTGGGGGGTTAGGGTTGGGCCGGCATGGCGGTGGCAACTGACAGGTAACTAGCCAGTTACTTGCCAGTTGTCACAGCGACTTGGGCTTCTTTCGCTGTCCATCAGGCGTAGGGAAGCCATTATGTCGAGCTACTATAAAAAGAAAATAAAAACCGCTTGCCCCAAATGGCGATTATGGGCAATCCCTCCAATAGAAGCCATTGCTTCGCTTCCTGGCAGCCTCGCTATTCCTAGTCATGTGTTAATACAGAGAAACCGGGCAAAGGGCTGCGAGATGCTTCGGGAAGATGTCGAGAGTATCGGCATCTCCCTCTTTCGTCGCCGGAGGAGCTGCCTTCACAACGCCCCTGTAAAGAGCCGCAGCGCCGCGCGACCGGCCGCCAGGTCCCTCCAGTCGGGGGCATCCTGACGACGCCGGCGCCGCGTCCGGCTCCAGAACCAGCTCCGATCCTGACTCCGGGAACCACGAAATACTGCCCGGCACCAGTGGACACTGGTAACTGGCTGACCACGGCCTCAAATGGCGAGCTGTTCGAGCGAATGGATGGGATCCTGAAGAAGGCCATCCAAATAATTAATGGCCCGGGCAGCAAGTTGAATAAGACCGACATAGGTACAATCACCGCGATCGCACAGGAGGCCCTTGCCATACAGGGGACCTCGGGCTTCAGGGCGGCAGACGCCGCATCCACGGTGGCCGCCCTGCGCCAGGAGAACGCAGGGAAGGACCAGCTCATCGCGGCGCAACAGGCCGAGTTGGCCCACCTGCGCCAACAGCAGGCTCAGCAGACCGCGCCCGCAGGAACAGCTGGAGTAACCGCCGACCCAGAGTCACCCACCTCGTACGCCAGGATGGTGCGCACGGCTACGGCAAGCATCCCGATACCTAGAAACGCGGGGCCAGTCGTGGCCGTGTACCCGGCCGAGGGGGAGGGCGCCATCAAAACCGCCGATGACACGAAGGCCGCCCTCAAGAAGGCCGTGGACCCCCGGACCATGCGGGTCCAAATAGAAAAGGTGCGGAGAGTTGGGAACGCGGGCGTGGTCGTCCAGACCACGTCCAAGGAATCCGTAGACAAGATCAGGGCGGCGCTTCCGCCCACCTTGAAGTCTGCGGAGCCGCGGACACGGTTGCCTCGAGTTGCCATCAGGGGAATTTCCGGAAACCTCCCCAACGAGGAGGTCGTCGCAGCCCTACACGAACAGAACTTGGAAGGGGACGACCTGTGGCCCCTCTCAAGAGTGAAGCAGGAGGGCAAAATAGTCTACCGCAGGTCGCGCCGGGGAGCGACTGACTTCACAGCGGTCTTCGAGTGCTCGCCGGATCTGCGTCTGCGGCTGCTGAGATTAAAGACTGCGTACATCGTGTGGGACGTGTGCCGCGTCGAGGACGTCGTGGACGTCACGTGCTGCACGAAGTGCCAGCTATACGGGCACCCTGAACGCTACTGTAGATCGTCGGAGGCGTACTGCGGCCGCTGCTGCAGCACTAAGCACCGCGCAGCTGACTGTACGGTGGAGAAGGCGGTGTGCGCCACCTGCACCCGATTCAAGAAGCCGGGTGCGGACGGCCACAAGACCGCATCACCAGAATGCCCGGCCAGGAGATTCGCGGAGGACCGCGTAGTTGCCGCCACTCGCTACGTTCACCAGTAGAACGTTGCGGGTGGGGCAGCTGAACCTGGCTGGTGCTGCGCTGACGACGGAGGAGCTGCCGGCCCTGGCACGGGAGCTGGGACTCGATATTGTTCTTGTCCAAGAACAATACTCGAGGTCCCAGCTCATTCTACAGGCGGGCCACTCTGCCGCGGCAGGTATCTTCATCCGCCGGCAGGACATCTGAGTGGCGATACTCCACCACTGGTCCACTGCCTCGTCGTGCATCCCGCGGAGATTAACATCTACGTTATTTCGGCGTACTTTAAGTATGGAGACCATATCGACCCACACCTGCAACACCTGTGCGGCGTCTTGGACGCCCTGCAGGGCAAGAGCGTCGTCATCGGGGTGGATTGCAATGCCCACTCCACTATGTGGCACTGCAGCGAGGAGCAATCGAGGGGAAGAGGCATCACCGAAGACCACCGCCGCGATGCGGTAGAGAGTCTTATAATCACCAGAAGCCTAAGCCTACATAATGTGGAGGGACAGCCGCCTACGTTTTGCACGGCAAATGGGGAATCAAACGTAGACCTGACGCTCTCTACCAGGCAGGGCCACCGTGACGTGGGATACTCCAGAGTTTTCCTGGTTTTTCCCGAGTGGAAAGTGGTGGATCGCGATTGTCCCCTGTATTGGACCAGGACCGCTGGTCTGGGGGGGACAAGGGTGCCGAGCTCAGGAGGTTTTTCCCTGATGTGATGGAGAGGCTGAAACAGACATGGGTGGAACCGGACTATGCCGTGTCCCAGATCCTGACGGGACACGGAAATTTTGGTGCGCGGCTGGCGGACATGGCGCTGCGGGAGTCCGCTGCATGCTGTTGCGGAGAACCTAGAGAGACGCGGGACCATGTTCTCTGGGAGTGCAACCTCTATGAGGAAGAGAGGAAGAGGATGCTGGATGACTGGCACAGGCCGGTGGCTGGACCGGTTTATTTTGAGGACTTGGTCAGCACCAAGGAGGGATACGCACGGCTGAAGGAGTTTGCGCACGGGTGGTTGAGGAGAGCGTCTGAGACAGGAGTGGATGCGAGTTGAGCTGCCCGAGCGTCGAGTACTGTGGTTGTGGCGTCACGCCCCAGAAGGGGGAGAGGTGATACGGAGAAAAGGGACGGAAAAGAGAAATTTGTAGGGAGCATCAAGAAGCGCACCCTGGGAAAGAGCCTTGTCGCAAGTACCGGGTGCGTCTCCCGAGATTCGGTCCGTATGCCGTAAGGCGGGAAGGACCATGGGTTGGTGGAGGGTCATGTCCCTCTGGCACTACTCGCCAGTCTGGTCTACTCGCCCGTCGACCGCCGACCCGATCGGACGTGCCACGTGCTTGTGCTCCTGTAGTTTTCCGTGACGTGGGATTCTCCAGATTTTCCCTGGTTTTTCCCGAGTGGAAAGTGGTGGATCGCGTTTGTCCCTGTATTGTGCAGTGTGTGCGTCGTGATTCCCGCTTTTTCCAGTGGTTTTCCGTGTGTTAAACTTTGCAACATAACCTCTTCGAATCGGAGAGGTTATCGGACAATAGCTTCAGCAAACTGTTTTAGTGATAGTGACACAGTGTGTTAGCGACATTGACGCATCTTTAGTGCCTAAGTGTAGTGTCTAAGTAGTTCTAGTGTTAACCTCAAAGCGCGTGCGCACCACGTGCGCCCACGTGCTGCGGGTGACGTTTGCCTGACAGCTGACAGGAGACGTCAGTGTGGTTGCGGCCTGGCCCACTGCCTTTTGAGGCGGTCGCAAGGCTGCGAGTGCACGAGTGCGGGAAGTGGAACTCAGCGGGTGGTTTGAGCCTGCTCGGCCACCCGCGTTTCTGTATCTGCCCTACTATAAAGCTGCAGGCGACAGTGACACTGACAATTGTGGTTTGACGTTGACGTTGACACGGACGTTGACGTTGACGTTGACAGTGGAGTGACGTTGACTTTGACAGTTTAGTGTTGCCAGGTGCTGGAGAAAACTACCATTTGGTAGTTTCTCAACTTTTGTGCCGCTGCCTTAATTTGCTTTTATTTTGTTTTTATTTTGCTTTTACTTTGTTTTTATTTTGTTTTTATTTTGTTTTTATTTTTATTTTTGCTTTCGTGTCCGCTTGTGTGAGTGACGAACATGGAGGAAGACGAGGGTGACCCCTTCGCGTCGCGCCCAAGTATTGGACGCAGCCCGCCGAGCACCCCCAAGCCGAGTCGTCGTGCGCCGCAGGGAGGTGGAGGATCCGAGAAGCGCCCGCTGCCTTCTCCGGAGGAGATTCCCCCACAGCGCCCATGTGTGGAGCAGCAGCGCCGCACGCTAGGCCGCACGGTCCCGCCAGTGGGGGGAATATTGACCACCCCGTCCCCAAGAGTGAGGCAGGAGCCTCCGCCGACGACAACGTCGAGTGCCCCCGCCAAGTCCGCCAGTTACCGCCCAGCGCCGGTAGAGACGGACAACTGGCTTACCACGGCATCCAACGGGGAACTCTTTGAGCGAATGGATTCCATATTGAAGAAGATCACGCAGGTGATAAATGGCCCGGGCAGCAAGCTCAACAAAGCGGATATCTCATTGATCACCGCCATCACGCAGGAGGCCCTTGCCATCCAAGGGTCCACTGGATTCAGGGCGGCAGACCCTGCATCCACGGTGGCCGCCCTGCGCCAGGAGAACGCAGGAAAGGATCAACTCATTGCGGCGCAACAGGCCGAGCTGGCCCACTTGCGCCAACAGCAAGCCCAGCAGACCGCGCCCACAGGAGCAGCTGGAGTGCAAACCGTCGACCCAGAGTCGCCCACCTCGTACGCCAGGATGGTGCGTACGGCTTCGGCGAGCATCCCTATACCAAAAAACGCGGGGCCAGTCGTGGCCGTGTACCCAGCCGAGGGGGAGGGCGCCATTAAAACCGCCGACGACACTAAGGCCGCCCTCAAGAAGGCCGTGGACCCCCGGACCATGCGGGTCCAGATAGAGAAGGTACCCAGAGTGGGGAACGCGGGCGTGGTCGTCCAGACCACGTTCAAGGAAGCAGTGGAGAAAATTCGAGCGGCGCTACCGCCGACCCTGAAATCTGCCGAGCCCAGGATGAGACTGCCGAGGGTCGCCATAGAGGGGATAACGGGAGGCCTGCCGAATGAAGATGTTCTCGCAGCGCTCCACGAGCAGAACCTGGAGGGGGACGAAACCTGGCCCCTAGAGAAACTTAAAAGGGAGGGGAAAATAGTTTACCGTCGGTCGCGTCGCGGAGCCAGCGACTTCACAGCAGTCCTGGAATGTTCGCCGGACCTGCGCCTGCGACTTCTGCGCCTGAGGACAGCATACATCGTATGGGACGTGTGCCACATTGAGGACGTCGTGGATGCCACCTGCTGCACCAAGTGCCAACTCTACGGACACCCAGAGCGGTACTGCAAGTCGTCCGAGGCCTTCTGTGGCCGGTGCTGCAGCACGAAGCACAGATCCGCCGACTGCACAGTGGAGAAGGCGGTGTGTGCCACGTGCACACGCTTCAAGAAGCCTAGCGCGGACTCCCACAGAACGGCCTGCGCCGCATTGGGAACGCAGGAGTGGTCGTCCAGGCCACCTCCAAGGACGCGGTAGACAAGATCAAGGCAGCGCTTCCGCCGTCCCTGACATCCTCAGAACCGAAGACCCGCCTACCCAGGGTAGCCATCAAAGGGGGTCACGGGGAACCTCCCAAATGACATCATCTTGGCGCTCCACGAGCAAAATATGGAGGGAGACAAGAACTGGCCCCTGGAGAAGCTGAAGAGGGAGGGCAGAATAGTATACAGGAGGTCGCGACGTGGATCATCTCAGGGGGACCCTGCCTCCGCCGCGGGGGTGTACATCCGCTGGACGGACATGGGTGTGGCCATTCTTCAGCACCTGACTACCGATTACTGTACAGTGGTACACATGGCCCACCTAGACCTCTATGTTGTCTCTGCCTACTTCAAGTACAGTGAAGAAATAGACCTGCATTTGTAACACTTGGGCAGTGTCCTGGACTGCAGCGCGGGCGGCAGGATTGTCGTCGGAGTGGACTGTAACGCCCACTCCACGATGTGGTTCTGTAGTACCGAGCAGCCGCGAGGAAGAGGAGCAACTGAAGACCATCGTCGGGACGCGGTCGAATGTTTTATCATGTCCAGGGGTCTCAAGCTCCATAACGTTGAGGGTGAGCCATCTACTTTCGCCACTGCAAACGGAGAATCGAACGTCGACTTAACCCAGTCAGCGAGGAACGTGAGTGTCGGCGACTGGAGGGTCCACCCGGACGCCAGCACATCCGACCATAGAATGATCACGTTCAACCTGAAGCCACACGATATACGGGATAGCGGTCCAGAGCATGCGGAGCCAGCGGAGGAGCTGAGGGGGTTTCGGGATCGGGGAGTCGACTGGGGGCGCTTTCGGGACTCCATTCATGCGCACATGGGAAGGTTGAACTTCAGGAAGCCTGTGAACGTGGTAAGCAGGGACTTGACGAAAGTGATAGTCCGCTCTGCTCAACAAACCGTCGGTTACAAGAGGAAGACCCGGGAAACAGGCTATGAATGGTAGACGCCTGAACTGGACCAGCTCCGTCGAAAGACCGGCGCTTCACGCCGGGTGTGGCAGGGCCTGCGCAAGCGAGGTGGGATGGCTGAGGACCTCGCTAGGGAGGCCTTTCACAGGGATCGGGCGCATTATCGTAGGAGGAAGGAAGAAACCGAACCGGAACCGTCCTCCCGCCAACGTGGTCAACGGCACGAAATTCGCCGACGGATTCGCGGGGACTATGGATGAGGCCATGCACGGCCTTGTGCACGCGCTATGTCCGGATGACGATCAGTCTAAGGACACTGCGTACCACAAACAGCTGCTGGTACGAGCGCCTCACGGTGCAATCCATCGCCGGCACACTTCTCCGGGGCCAGCGGCAGGCACTCGTGCTGCTGACCAAGGCCTACCCGGTCGGTCAGCACCGCTTCGCTGCCGGTGCTTGCTGGCGTTTTGCCCGCCGACCTGGAGGTAATCCGTGCAGGTGGCACGCAGATCCGCGACCAAGGAGGAAATGAGCAGACGTAAACGCGAGATCTTGGAAGACGTGCTGCATACCTGGGAGACCAGATGGACACTAGAGACGAAAAGTCGCGAGCTCGCTCAGTTTTTCCCCACTGTGTCTGGGAGACTCTGCAAACGCTGGGTCGAACCAGATTATGCGACGTCATATTTGTCGTCGATTTTGACCGGGCATGGGTGCTTCAACAAGCGCCTGTGCGATATGCGCCTACGGGAAGATAGCGATTGTGAGTGCGGTGAGGTAGAGGACAGGCACCACGTTTTGTGGTACTGTCCTCTGTACGAGGATCTTCGTACGGAGCTGTGACACAGGCGTAGATTAAAGAACTTGTAGGGAGTCAAGAAATTGCGCGCGGTGGAGTGCAGAGTGCCTGGCCACACGCAATATCCGCGCGCATCTCCCAAGATTCGGCCAGTATAACCTGAGGGTTGGTATGGCCATGGGAAGGTGGTGGGACGTGTCCCTCTGGCAGTCCCTACTCGCCCGCCGACCCGATCGGACGTGCCGCGTGAGTGTTTCGGTAGTTTTCCGTGACGTGGGATACTCCAGAGTTTTCCTGGTTTTTCCCGAGTGAAAAGTGGTGGATCGCGATTGTCCCCTCTACTCGACGCTCGGCCGTGCAAGCGGACGGACGTCTCACGTGCGCGCTCCGTGCTATCGGGTACCCCGGGCTGTGGGAAATCGCGTTTTCCGAGGTTTTTCCGCGTGGAAAGTCTGGAATAGTGTTTGCCCTTCGGTTTATTCGTCGTGTGCGCCGCGTTCCTGGCTTTTCAGACGGTTTTTCAGTGTTTCACATTGCGATATAACCTCAAAAGGCCACGTGCTCTGAGATGTTATTTGACAATCTTACTGGATCAGTGCTGTGTAGTGATAGTGACACCTTCGCGACATTGACGCTAATCTAGTGTATAAGATTGTGTTTAGTGCTTAGTGTTAGTTTTAGTGATTTAGGCTAGATCCCAGTGCACGTGGTCGCCGCGTGTTGCAACTGACAGCTGTCAGCTGTCAGGTGACGTCTGCTGTCAGACGGCGGACGGCCTGAAGTTGCGTCGAGTGCGCGGCATTGGCCCATTGCCTTTTGACATACGGCCGGGTGTGCACAGGGGGAAGGACAATTTTACAGGTAACGGGTGGATTGAGCTCTCTCGACCACCCGATCTTTCTGTATTGTGCGGTCAGTGACGCTTTTGTGCACGTGCTTTGTGTTGACGTTTGATTGTGACAGTGACACTTAAGTGACATTGACGCTTGTAGTGACGTTTGTGTGGCTGGTTGGTGTTGCCAACAGTTCTGAGGAATCTGCTAAATAGTAGATTCCACTTTTGGCTTACACCTAGTATAGCAGGTATATTCGTCGCTTTGGACATTGTCTAGCGGGTATATTCGCCACCCTGTTTTTGTACTTTCTTCGTATCTGTGCTATTGTAAGTATATTCGCCACCCAGTTGGCGAATAGCGAATCCGACAACAATGAGCGGTGAGGACGAGGAGTACAGGCGACTCCTAGAAGAGGAGATGGAGAGGAAAGAGGAGGAGATGGCTGCTCTGGAGGCCATGTCGAGGGAGGCTGGGTTCAACCCACGACAGTCGCTCCAGAGGACGCCGCCACTATCGGGGGTGAACACACCCCCCCAGCAGGCGGATAGGCAGAGCGGAGTGGGAAAGCGCCGCTTGGCGTCTCCTCAAGAGGTTCAGGAGGCGGTGCGCCGAAGAGTTGCCACGACGGCCAAAAGGAGTCAGGCGCCCCCTGTGGGAGGCATACTAACCAGTACCCCCGGCAACCCCGACTCCCCGCGTTGAGAAAGTCCCGGCAGCAGAGAAAGTAGTAGAGAGCGGACAGATGCCGGAGAAGTCGGACACGGAAACCCTGGCGGCGATGAGCAAGATGGACCTCATTGACAAGGCCTATGCGGCTGTTAGAGGCATCAGCGGGGTGGCTAATGCCACCAACAAGCTGAATTTGACAGACAAGGGGGCAATCTCTGGGTTCGGCCATGATATACTGGCGGTAGTGGCGGCGCTGAACACCAGGCTGGCTGAACAGGAGCACTGTGTCACCGCCATGAAGCTCCAGGTGGCACAGATGGAGCTCAAGATGGCGTCGATAACAGCAGCGGGTGCACCTCAGGCGGAACAGAGGGAAATAGGAGTGGAAAGCTACGCGAGCCGGCTTAAACTGCCAACTCTTGGAGGTACTGTCCCCCCATCGACCAGAGGTATGTGACTTCCTCCGGGTGACGTGCTGCAATAGGTGCCACCAATACGGTCACCCGGAGAAGCATTGCAGGGCGGCGGAAGAAGTCTGCGGGAAGTGCCGAGGCGGCGGTCACCGTGCAGCAGACTGCAAGGAGGAGGGAGCTGCGGCATGCGCCACATGCAGAAAATTTAAGAGACCAGAAGCTAGGAGCCACCGAACTGCCGCCACGGACTGTCCCGCCAGGATCTATGCTGAGCAGCAGGCCAGCAATATGGTCCAGTGGCGGTAGAAGCGGGCGCTATGGTAAGAATCGGGCAGCTCAACCTGCAGGGGTCGGCCGCAGCGACGACGGAGCTGCCGGTGATAGCAAGGGAAAAGCAGTTAGACTTCGTGCTCGTACAGGAACAATACTGCAGCGACAGCGGCCGTCTCTTGCAGCGCGGAACGAACGCTAAGGCAGGAATCCTCGTCCTCGACGACACGTGGCCAGTGGCGATGCTGGACCACTTGAGTGACGAGTACATCGCCGTGGCCCATGTGGCGTTGGGGGGAGAGGGTTTGTACCTAATTTAAATTAATACATAATAGCTTAAGAATAATCTAAACTAATTCACTAGCCTAACCAGTTCCCACTACTAGTTTATTCACTTTAATGTTGAATGAGACACTCGGTAACAAAAAAGTAATAATATAAAGGTATTAAAGCATTTGTGTCGTGAATAGTGAACTAAATTGTTACATTGAGGAAAGAGCCAAAAAAGGAAAGAAAAATCTAAACCCTTAAAAGGAAAGCCTATAATTATTTATCAATAGTGTGCTCCTTAAGAAGGCGTCGAAAATGCGCCATACTTTCTACTAATCTCCTTATACTGCCAGTATGGCCACGATGTCTCCATCCATCTTCAGAGGCTATCTAACGCACCGGACTGTCTTCAAGGAAAGAAGTTGGTGATTCAGACCGACTGCAACGCCCACTCACCCCTGTGGCACTGCGAGGAGAGACAGTGCGTGGGTCGGGGACCTGACGCGGCGTACAGGCGCGCCCAGGTGGAGGATTTTATCCAGGGGCGCGGCCTCCTTCTGCACAATGTGGAGAACCAGCCGCCGACTTTCAACGGCCCTAACGGAACTTCAAATGTTGACCTCACGTTGACCAGCCGGGGCGTAGCGGTGGAAGATTGGAGTGTCTGGGAGGGGGCCAGCATCAGTGACCACCAGCTGATCACCTTCAGCGTGACCACTGGTGCTGGAACCTCGCGTGGAGGGGAGAAAGAGAGAGTGGAAGAGGTGCAGCCAGCATATAGGGAGAAGGGAGTGAACTGGGCCTAACTGGGCTTGTAGCCTAATCAAGTTCTCCTATAAATACAGTGACAGCAACCTCAAGAATAAGAGCATCTGATGTAACCGTACCTAAGCCTACGATAAATACAATGACAGCGACCCTACATTAAACACGCCTGAGAGCAGGTGCCTATTCAATGACAGCGACCCCATATTGAACGCACCTTAACCGTACCTAAGCCTACGATAAGTACGATGACAGCGGCCTCCAGATTAAGAGCATCTGATGTAACACTGTGCGCATGGACGGAGCCTAGATCGCGGCGGTCACGAGCGCCACGTTGTTGGGGGTTGTGTTGGACGGGGAATCGTTCCTGCGACACGCTAACGAAATCGGGCAAAGGGCTGCGAGATGCTTCGGGAAGATGTCGAGAGTATCTGCATCTTCCTGGGGTGTAAGATACAGAGCGCTCAAAATCATCTGATACTCCTCACCAAGGCCTACAGGTCGGTCAGCACTCTGGCGCTGCCGGTTCTGGCGGCGGTGCTGCCGGCCGACCTGGAAGTCACCCGCGCGGGGCTGGCCGTGCAGGAGTGTCCGCAGGAGGCGACGGGCAGGGAGCGCAACGCAATGAGGGCCAAGGTAACCGAGGGGGTACTGTCCCTCGGGCAGCTACTCGACGTTCGGCCGTGAAAGCGGACGGACGTGGCACGTGTGCGCTCCGAGCTATCGAGTACTACGGATTGTGGAAAATCGTTGTTTTTCCTGGTTTTCTCCGCGTGAAAGTGCTTCTTCGTGTGCGCCCTCCAGGCTGCTGGTTGCGTGCGCCGCGTTTTCGCGTTTTCCGGCGGTTTTCGCTGTTACACGTTGCGACATAACCTCAAAGGGCCACGTGCTCTGCGAGGTTATCGGACAATCTAGTGTTAGACTTGCGTTTTGTGTGGTGATAGTGACGCTATTGCGATATAGACGCTGTTTAGTGCTTAAGAGATTGTTTTCCCTGTGTATTTTTCGTGTTTTAACTTGCGACATAACCTCAAAGGGCCACGTGCTCTGCGAGGTTATCGGACAAATTAGCATTAGACTTGTGTTCCTGTGTTGTTTAGCGACGCTTTTGCGATATTGACGCGTAATTAGTGTTTTAGGTCTGTGTTTAGTGTTAGATTAATAGGGAAACCTCGGTGCACGTGGTCGCCGCGTGGTGCGACTGACAGCTGACGTCTGCTGTCAGGCGGACGGACCGGCGTGAAGTTGCGGCGCGTGCGCGGCACTGGCCTATTGCCTTTCGGCATAAGGCTAGGTGTGCACGTGAGGAAGGACAGAGACAGGTAACGGGTGGATTGAGCTCGCTCGACCACCCGATTTTCTGTACTGTGCAGTGCGGCAGGGACTGATTGAGTGTGACGTTTTTATAGTGGGTATATTCGCCACCTTGTATTGTATTTTCTTTTATTGTGCCATCGTGAGTATATTCGCCACTTTGTTGTTGTGTACTTAACTTGTATCATCGCGAGTATATTCGCCACTTGTGAACTCGGTGTGGGTGCACGATGAGCGGCGAGGACGAGGAGTATCGGAGGCTCCTAGAGGAAGAGATGGAGAGGAAAGAAGAAGAGATGGCTGCCCTGGAGGCCATGTCGAGAGAGGCTGGGTTCAAACCCAGACAGTCTCTCCAGAGGACGCCGCCACCATCGGGGGTGAACACCCCCCCCCAGCAGGAGGGTAGGCAGAGTGGAGTGGGGAAGCGCCGCTTGGCGTCTCCCCAAGAGGTTCAGGAGGCGGTTCGCCGAAGAGTCGCCACGACGGCTAAAAGGAGTCAGGCGCCCCCTGTGGGAGGCATACTGACCGGCGCCCCGGCAACCCCGACTGCCCAGACTGAGAAAGACCTAGGAGCGGAGAAGGCGGTTGAGAGCAGACAAATGCCGGAGAAATCAGAATCGGACACCCTGGCGGCAATGAGCAAGGAGGACCTGATTGACAAGGCCTACGCGGCTGTCAAAGGTATCAGCGGGGTGGCTAATGCCACAAACAAGCTGAACCTTACGGACAAAGGAGCTATCTCCGGGTTCGGCCACGACATCCTGGCGGTTGTTGCAGTGCTGAACACCAGGTTGGCGGAACAGGAGCACGGTATTACAGCCATGAAGTTGAGGGTGGCCCAGATGGAGCTCAAGATGGCGGCAGGATCAGCGTCAGGAGTGCCACCGACGACTCAGCTGGGAGGCGCGGCACCATTGGCCCCCATATCGTACGCGGGTCGGCTCAAGCTGCCCAAGGGCAAGCAGCAGATATCGGTGGAAAACAGGGGACCCTCAGTGATATTTTACCCTGCCTCGGAGGAGATTAAGACCTCCGAGGACACCAAGAAGGCCCTCCAGGAGGCGGTACAGCCGGGAGAAGCCGGCATCAAGGTGCAGGCCATGCGCAGGGTAGGAAACGCGGGAGTGGTGGTGCAGACGGCCACAGCGGAGGCGGCCAGAAAGCTGAAGGAGGTCGCACCCCCGACCCTGAAGGCCACGGACCCGAAGGCCAGGAAGCCACTGGTGGCCATTAGAAACCTCCGGAGCAACCACTCCGACGACAAGATCCTAGAAGACTTGCACAAGATAAATTTGGCAGAGTTCCCGGAGTGGTCGGCCACCAAGCTGAGGGCGGAATGTCGGGTGGCCTTCAGAAAGGCGCGCCATGGCAGCCAGGTCACCACGGTTGTGCTCGAACGCACCCCAGCGCTGCGGGAGAAACTGGTAGGACTGGGGAGCGTGTATATTGGGTGGGACGAGGCGGAGATATGCGATTTCTTGAGGGTGACATGCTGCAACAGGTGCCACCAATATGGGCACCCGGAGAAACACTGCAGGGCAGCAGAGGAGGTCTGCGGGAGGTGCGGAGGCGGCGGACACCGTGCAGCGGACTGCAAGGAGGAGGGTGTCGCCACATGCGCCACCTGCAAGAAATTTAGGAGGCCGGAGGCCAAGAGCCACCGAACTGCGGCCGCGGACTGCCCCGCTAGGGTCTTTGCTGAGCAGCAAGCCAGCAACATGACCCAGTGGCGGTAGAAGCGGGCGTAATGGCAAAAATCGGGCAGCTCAACCTGCAGGGGTCGGCCGCAGCGACGACGGAGCTGCCGGTGGTGGCAAAGGAAATGCAACTAGACTTCGTGCTCGTCCAAGAGCAATACTGCGGCGGGAGCGGTGACATCTTGCAGTGTGGTGCCGGGGCAAAGGCGGGCATCCTGGTTCTGAATGACGAGTGGCCCGTGGCCTTTCTTGCCCATATGAGCGACGAGTACATCGCCGTGGCGCACGTGGCCGTCGGGGGGGTGGGGCTGTATCTCATCTCCCTGTACTGCCAATACAGCCACGACGTCGCGGTGCACCTGCACCGATTAACAAACGCATTAGACTGCTTACGTGGGAAAATGGTGCTAGTGGGTATGGACAGTAACGCGCACTCGCCCATGTGGCACTGCACTGAGCGACAGTGTGTGGGACGCGGCCCTGATGCGGCATACAGACGAACACAAGTCGAGGACCTCATACTGGGACGCAGCCTGGTGTTGCACAACGAGGAGAACCAACCGCCTACATTTAATGGTCCTAACGGGTCCTCCAACGTGGACCTTACATTGACTACACGAGGAGTAAGAGTGAAGGACTGGAGAGTGTGGGAGGGGGCCAGCATCAGTGACCACCAGCTGATAACCTTCAGCGTGGCCACTGGTGCGGGCCCACTGGGAGGAGAAGAGGAGATCGGGGATCAAAGTGTGGGGGAGGCACAGCCGGCCTACCGGGAAAGAGGTGTGAACTGGGCGAAGTTCCGCAACACACTGCACGCTAGAGTGGGACGACTGCGTGCACAGGGCCCAGCGGAGATGTTGTGTGAGGAGTACACGACCACCACGACCACGACAGCGGAAACGACGACCCATGGGGGCTCGCGTATCGTGCGGCCTCAGGAAGAGCCAGACCGCCGTTGAACGTGCTGCACGGGGTGAAGCTGGTGGATGGTCACCCAACATCTATAAAATTTTAATAAGCTATTTCACGGACCGAGTAGTGGGATTATACATTGGCCACCAGGTGGTGTGGAAGCCGTCGAGCATGGGATGCCCCCAGGGGTCGGTCTTGGGACCCACGCTGTGGAATCTCCTGCTCGACGACGTCCTGCGGTTGCCGACGCCGGAGGGAGTTAGCATGGTGGCATATGCAGACGACATTACGGTCGCGATCGAGGCTTCGTCCAGGGCGGGCTTGGAGAGGGCTGCGCAGGAGTCCCTCAAGTTGATCTCAGACTGGGGGACCAGAAACAGGCTAACCTTCTCAGCCGGGAAGTCAAAGTCCCTAACAGTGCGGGGGAAATTCAAGCGTCCCCCCACTGTGAGCATGGACGGAGGCTCGATTGCGGCGGTTACGAGCGCTACCCTGTTGGGGGTTGTGCTGGATGGAGGGGGATCTTTTCAGCAACACGCCATAGACATCGGGCAACGGGCTGATCCCTAGGAACGCGGGGCCAGTCGTGGCCGTGTACCCGGCCGAAGAGGGTAGCAACCTTAAAACTGCGGACGACACAAAGGCCGCTTTGAAGAAAGCTGTAGACCCCAGGACCATGCGGGTCCAGATTAAAAAGGTACGCAGAGTGGGGAACGCGGGCGTAGTCGTCCAGACCACGTCCAAGGAAGCAGTTGAGAAAATCCGAGCGGCGCTACCGCCGACCATGAAATCTGCGGAACCCAGGACGAGACTGCCGAGGGTCGCCATAAAGGGGATAACGGGAGGCCTCCCGAATGAGGACGTTCTCGCAGCGCTGCACGAGCAGAACCTGGAGGGGGACGAAAACTGGCCCCTGGAGAAACTAAAAAGGGAGGGGAAGATAGTATACCGTCGGTCGCGTCGTGGAGCCAGCGACTTCACAGCAGTACTGGAATATTCGCCGGACCTGCGCCTGCGACTCCTGCGCCTGAGGACAGCCTACATAGTATGGGACGTGTGCCACATCGAGGACGTCGTGGATGCCACCTGCTGCACCAAGTGTCAACTCTACGGACACCCAGAACGGTACTGCAAGTCTTCGGAGGCCTTCTGTGGCCGCTGCTGCAGCACGAAGCACAGATCAGCCGACTGCACAGTGGAGAAGACGGTGTATGCCACGTGCACACGCTTCAAGAAGCCTGGCGCGGACTCCCACAGAACGGCCTCACCGGAGTGCCCAGCGAGGAAGTTCGCTCAAGACCGCATAGTTGCCGCCACTCGCTACGTTCACCAGTAGAACGTTGCGAGTGGGGCAGCTGAACCTGGCGGGTGCTGCGCTGGCGACGGAGGAGCTGCCGGCCCTGGCACGGGAGTTGGGACTCGATATTGTTCTTGTTCAAGAACTGTACTCGAGATCCCAGCTCATTATCCAGGCCGGCCCTACCTCTGCCGCGGGGGTGTACATCCGCTGGACGGACATGGGGGTAGCCCTATTGCAGCACCTCTCGACAGATTACTGCAAAGTGGTGCACATACCCCAACTGAAGCTGTACGTCATTTCGGCCTACTTTAAGTACAGCGACCAAATAGACCCACACCTACAACACCTAAATGGAGTATTGGACGCCCTGCAGGGGAAGAGCGTCGTGATAGGTGTCGACGTCAACGCCCACTCCACAATGTGGTACTGCACCGAGGAGCAGAGCAGGGGAAGATGCGCAACTGAAGACCACCGTCGGGACGCGGTGGAGAACCTCATCCTGACCAGGGGCCTGATGTTGCACAACGTCGAGGGGGAGCCACCTACGTTCTCGACAGTGAATGGCGAGTCCAATGTCGACTTCGACTCTGTCAAGCGGGACCTGGAGGTAAACCGCGCAGGCAGGACGGAGGTGGCACGCAGATCCGCGACCAAGGAGGAAATGAGCAGACGAAAACGCGAGATTTTGGAAGACTAGCTGCTGCATACCTGGGAGACCAGATGGACACTAGAGACGAAAGGTCGCGAGCTCGCTCAGTTTTTCCCCACTGTGTCTGGGAGACTCAGCAAACGCTGGGTCGAACCAGATTATGTGACGTCAGATTCTTACCGGGCATGGGTGCTTCAACAAGCGCCTGTGCGATATGCGTCTACGGGAAGATATTGATTGTGAGTGCGGTGATGTGGAGGACAGGCACCACGTTTTGTGGTACTGCCCTCTAGAGTTCGGCCCCGCTTAGTACCCCGATCTTGTCTCCACTGAGGCGAACTTCCGCAGGCTGCGAGAGTTCGCATGCAAGTGGCTCAAGCGACGGACCCGCCCGAGCTGCCCGGCACCAGATGGTACCACTCGTAAGAGTGCCGTGTAGCCCCCAGAAGGGGGGAGAGTACCAACAGGGACACAGGTGTAGATTAAAGAACTTGTAGGGAGTCAAGAAATTGCGGGCGGTGGAGTGCAGAGTGCCTGGCCACGCGCAATATCCGCGCGCATCTCCCATGATTCGGCCAGTATAACCTGAGGGTTGGTATGGCCATGGGAAGGTGGTGGGACGTGTCCCTCCTGGTGCTTCGCGATACCCGCTTTTTCGCCGGTTTTCCAGTGGTTTTCCAGTGTGTTAAACTTTGCAACATAACCTCTTCGATTCGGAGAGGTTATCGGACAATAGCTTAAGCAAACTGTTTTAGTGATAGTGACACAGTGTGTAGCGACATTGACGCATCTTTAGTGCCTAAGTGTAGTGTCTAAGTAGTTCTAGTGTTAACCTCAAAGCGCGTGCACACCACGTGCGCCCACGTGCTGCGGGTGACAGTGACGTTTGCCTGACAGCTGACAGGAGACGTCAGTGTGGTTGCGGCCTGGTCCACTGCCTCTTGAGGCGGTCGCAAGGCTGCGAGTGCACGAGTGCAACGAAGAGGAAGACGGGTAACGGGTGGTTTGAGCCTGCTCGGCCACCCGCTTTTCTGTATCTGCCCTACTACGCTGGTGTGTACTCTAAAGCTGCAGGTGACAGTGACATTGACAGTGACATTGGTGAGTGAGTGACGTGACGTAGATGTCAACGTTGACGGTGACATTGACACTGACAGCTGCCCGGTAGTGTTGCCAGTTGGTACGGATAACTACCATTTTGGTAGTATTCCGTAGACTTTTGTGCTCGGCCTTCTTTCTTGTTTGCTTTATATTTTTAGTTTTACTTTTGCTTTTTTGCTTTTATTTTTATTTTGTTTTGTGGACTCTGTGGATTCTTGAGTGACGAATATGGAGACGAGGGTGACCCCTTTGCGCCGCGCCCAAGTATTGGGCGCAGGCCGCCGAGCACCCCCAAGCCGAGTCGTCGTGCGCCGCAAGGAGGTGGATCCGAGAAGCGTCCGTTGCCTTCTCCGGAGGAGATTCCCCCACAGCGCCCATGTTTTTCGCGAGGAAAATTTAGTGTTTGTGTGCCTGCCCCTAGGATCCCTAGTGTGTGCGCTCCATACCTATTTTCCGGGACGTTTTTCATAGTTTAATAGTGATACACGTTGCGAAGTAACCTCTTCGGTTAGGAGAGGTTACCGGACAAATAACCTGTGCAAACTGTAGTTGGTGATAGTGACACGGTGTTCGCGATATTGACGCAGTTCTAGTGCATAAGTGTTATTGTTTAAGTACTAGGCTTTAAGGCATAACCTCTGTGCAACGTGCGGCCACGTGCTGCGGTGACATTGACGTCTGCTGTCAGGCGGACGTGAGTGAAGCTGCGGACGTGAGTGAAGCTGCGGCGAGTGCGCGGCTCGGCCCATCGCCTTTTGAAGCGCATAAGGCCGCGGGTGCACGCGCGGAGTGGACAGGATACCAGGTAACGGGTGGTTTGAGCCAATTCGGCCACCCGCTTTCCGTATCTCCTTGCCTAGAGTTGGTGACGCTGGCGTGTAGGTGGCGCTGCCTCTGGTGACAGTGACAGTGACGTGTGCATGACAGTGACACTGACACTGACAGTGACATTGACACTAGTGAATGAGTGCGCGGAGTGACGTTGACGTTAACACTGACGTTGACGTTGACATTGACAGCAGTGTAGCCCCCAGAAGGGGGAGAGTACCACAAGGGACACAGGTGTATACTAAAGAACTTGTAGGGAGTCAAGAAATTGCGCGCGGTGGAGTGCAGAGTGCCTGGCCACACGCAATATCCGCGCGCATCTCCCTTGATTCGGCCAGTATAACCTAGGGGTTGGTATGGCCATGGAAGTGGTGGGACGTGTCCGGCCAGGAAATAGGACCGAGTAGTTACCGCCACTCGCTACATTTACCAGTAGAACGTTGCGGGTGGGGGTGTACGGAGTTTAGCAGCGAAGATAAAGTTCATAAGCCACCTTCGAGCCACCAATTTTGAACACACCTTAACCGTACATAAGCCTACGATAAATACGATGACAGCGACCCCATATTAGACACACCTGAGAGCAGGTGCTTATTCAATGACAGCGACCCCATATTAGACACACCTGAGAGCAGGTGCTTATTCAATGACAGCGACTCCATATTGAACGCACCTTAACCGTACCTAAGCCTACGATAAGTACGATGACAGCGGCCCCCAGATTAAGAGCATCTGATGTAACCGTACCTAAGCCTACGATAAACACAATGACAGCGACCCCTCATTAAACGCACCTGATGTAACCGTACCTAAGCCTACGATATATACCATGATGACAGCGACCCGCTTTGAACGCACCTTAACCGTACCTAAGCCTACGATAAATACGATGACAGCGACCCCTCATTAAACGCACCTTAACCGTTCCTAAGCCTACGATATATACCATGATGACAGCGACCCGCTTTGAACGCACTTTAACCGTACCTAAGCCTACGATAAATACAATGACAACGACCCTACATGAAACACACCTGAGAGCAGGTGCCTATTCAATGACTAGTGACCCGATATTAAACGCACCTTTACCGTACCTAAGCCTACGATAAACACAATGACAGCGGCCCCATATTAAGCGCATCTGAGAGCATGTGCTTATGACAGCGACCCCATATTTAACGAACCTTAACCGTAAAACCGTAACTCAAAATCTGAAACATACGTACAGCTCATTATGTTAGACATTTCGGGAGCATTCGATAACGCCTGGTGGCCGATGGTTCTGCTGAAGGCTAAGCAGGGCGGATGCCCACCTAACATATATAGAACACTGGTCAGTTACTTCACGGACAGGGCTGTGGGACTATTCGTCGGCCGCCAGGTGGTGTGGAAGCCTTCCACTATGGGATGCCCCCAGGGGTCTGTCCTGGGACCCACATTGTGGAACCTCCTGCTGGATGATGTCTTGCGGTTGCCGCTGCCGGCGGGGGTTAGTTTGGTCGCGTACGCCGATGATATCACGGTCGTGGTCGAAGCTTCGTCCAGGGCGGGCCTGGAGAGGGCTGCGCAGGAGGCCCTCCACTCGGTCTCCGAGTGGGGGACCAGAAATAGGCTCACCTTCTCGGCCGGAAAATCCAAGTCCCTGACAGTGCGGGGGAAATTCAAGCGTCCCCCCACTGTGCGCATGGACGGAGCTTCGATCGCGGCGGTCACGAACGTAACGATGCTGGGGGTTGTGCTGGACGGGGGGGGCTCGTTCCTGCAGCATGCCGTCGAGATCGGGCAGAGAGCCGCAAAATGCTTCGGGAAGATGTCGAGGGTCTCGGCATCTTCCTGGGGCGTCAGATACCGAGCGCTTAGGGTTATATACGCGGGAACGTTCGTGGCCACCGTGACCTACGCGGCTGCTGTCTGGTACGCGCGGACCTCGGTGTACGTTGTGAGGAGTGCTCTGCTACGCGCTCAGCGCCCAGCACTGATACTCCTCACCAAGGCCTACAGGTCGGCCAGTACTTTGGCGCTGCCGGTTTTGGCGGGGGTGCTGCCGGCCGACCTGGAAGTAGCCCGCGCGGGGCGAGTCGCTCGGGAGTGTCCAGGGGAGGCGACGGGCAGGGAGCGCAACGCTATTAACCCTCCCCGGTTTATGAGGGGGTCGTGGCCCAATGGCAGGATCGCTGGTCCGGGGGGGACAAAGGAGCGGAGCTCAGGGCTTTCTTCCCTGATGTGGCGGAGCGCATGGAGATGGTCTGGGTTGAGCCGGATTACGCCGTGTCCCAGATTCTGACGGGTCATGGCAACTTTGGAGGGAGACTTAGCGACATGGCGCTGCGGGAGTCAGCGGAGTGCCGCTGTGGGGCGAAAAGAGAGACGAGAGACCATATCCTGTGGGAGTGTGGGCTGTACGAGGAGGAGCGAACGCGGTTGCTGGATAACTGGCACAGGCCGGTGGCTGGGCCCGTATACCACGCGGACCTCGTTAACACTGAGGAGGGATTCCGGCGACTGAAGGAGTTCGCGCACGGCTGGATGAGGAGAGCGTCGGCTTTGGAAGGAGAAGCAAGTTGAGCTGCCCGAGCGTCGAGTGCTGTTGATGTGGCGTCACGCCCCAGAAGGGGGAGAGGTGAAAAGAGAGTAAAGGGACGGATAAGAGAAATTTGTAGGGAGCTTCAAGAAGCGCACCCTGGGAAAGAGCCCTGTCGCAAGTACCGGGTGCGTCTCCCGAGATTCGGTCCGTATGCCGTAAGGCGGGAAGGACCATGGGTTGGTGGAGGGTCATGTCTCCCCATCGGCGCTTCGCGGATAGTGGAAATGCAGACCCGTAGGGACTGGCATATCTGAAGTGGACAGCCTCTCGGCCATAATTAGGAAGCGCATTGCGTCTCTGACGCGGCGGGTACGCGGCAGCGCCAACAGCCTCCTGAAGACGGTCGCGGCGAGGCTGGACGTGGACAGTGCTATTATGCAGCACTGGACCTACGTTCAGCTCGCCAAAGACAATAAAACAAATTATTATGCTGCCTACTAACATAGTTTTAAAGATTAATTGTTACTAACATTATGGACTCTGTCTGAAATAAATATTTTTTTTTTTTATATCGCGCGGCCTCGGGCAGAGTCCGACCGCCGCCGAACATTATTCACGGCGTTAAGCTGCTGGAAGGACACACGAATACTGCGACGCAATCGATATCAGGACTTGTCAAAGAGCTGTGCCCAGACGATGACCCAAGTATGGACAGCTCATACCACAGAACAGTGAGGATAGCCGCCGCGTGCGCCCTAAATGGCGAAGACTCTGGGCTGCCCACGCGAGAGGACCTAGCATGCGTGGCGAGGGAGCTGCCTCGCACGGCGCCCGGGCTGGACGGCCTAACGCCGAAAATTGTCAAACAGGCATGACGAGTGACGGGGGCGGAGATGCTGGCGGCGTTGTCAGCCTGCATCCAACAGGGGATCTTCCCCAAAATCTGGAAGAGAGGTCGGCTGGTGGTCCTGCCAAAGGGTAATGACAAACCATTAAGCGATCCTAAGGCGTACCGACCCATCACGTTGCTTTCGGTGTTGGGTAAAATTTTAGAAAGACTGATACTGCGCTGCGCCCCCTGCTTATACCGTAGTATTTCTCCCGCGCAGCACGGTTTCAGGCGTGGCAAATCCACGGTTACGGCCATCAGCGCAGTGTTGGACCGGGTGGCTGCCACGTCTGAAACCTACGTCCAATTGGTACTGTTAGACATTTCGGGGGCCTTCGACAACGCCTGGTGGCCGATGGTCCTGTTGAAAGCCAAGCAAGGCGGGTGCCCGCAGAACATATACAGCATCCTTGTAAGCTACTTCAATGACCGGGCTGTGGGACTGTACGTCGGCCGCCAGGCTGTGTGGAAGACGTCAACGATGGGGTGCCCCCAGGGATTCGTGCTGGGTTCCACCAGGAGAGACCAGGGACCATGTATTGTGGCAATGCGTCACCTACGACGACGAGAGGGGAAGAATGCTGGACAATAGGCTATTCCGGTCTCATTCAAAAAGTAGTTCAAATGCATCTTTTAGTGATAAAATACCACGGAAAAATAGAGATATATTTTATTAATATCAAATAATAAAGAAAAACTACTTTTAATTTTTCAATTAAATTACTTGCTCGAAAACAGCACAACTCTAGTCCGCCGTGACTTTTACGTCACACTTTTAGTAAACATCACGCTTCACTGAGAGATTAAAGTTATTTTCGCAAATACAAAATGAACTATAGTCCATATCATTGGTGTTCTGTGTCTGAATGTAAGAATACAAGTGTTAAAACGCCGGAAAAGTTATGGATACAAGTGCCGACAGATTTAAAAATGAGAAATACGTGGCTAAAGATAGCATGAAGAGATCCGAAGTTATTGTCCACAAGAGTAAATACTATTTTTGTGAAGATCATTTTGATGTAAGTATTCAATTTAATAGACCTTCAAAACTTGCAAAATTATATTCACAATATTGCAAAACTAATATTTCATAGGTTATGTCTTCGTGGAAGATTAGTGCTTTCTGCTTTCATAAAACCATCTTCCATGATGAAATTATATTATAGCGCCGGAATATCGAGAAACGTGTTAATAATAACTAAGAATTTTCGAATTATTGTAGTAAATGTAGTAGACACAGTACTGAGATTATTTGTTTACAAGACAGATTACGTCAAAACTTTAGCCAACATGGCGTACAGCGTTTTCACCAAATTGGAGACAGATTAAAAAACATGAATTTTAAAATGGAAATATTAAATTTATTTTTCACTTTTATGAATTGATATTAATATTCCTGGTTTACTTTTTCATGATCTATCATATAAACATAATTTTAGTTTTTTTTATTCATAGGGTGGAATAGCCTATTGGCACAGGCCAGTGGCCCGACCAGTACTTTTCGGAGACCTGGTGAACAGCAGTCAGGGATTCGATCGTTTGAGGGAGTTTGCACACGGATGGCTGAGGAAGACATCGCTGTATGAGAGGAGTAAAAAATAGGTCTGCCCGGGCGTCAAGTGATGTGGTTGTGGTGTCACGCCCCAGAAGTAGGAGAGGTTTCAGCACACGCCATCGACATCGGGCAAAGGGCTGCGTGATGCTTCGGGAAGATGTCGAGAGTATCTGCATTGTCCTGGGGTGTGAAATATAGGGCTCTGAAGATTATATACGCGGGTACTTTCGTGGCCACCGTAACCTACGCGGCGGCAGTCTGGTACAAGTGCGCGTCGGTCTACTGTGTGAGGAGTGCCTTGCTGCGCGCACAGCGCCCAGCGCTGATACTCCTCACCAAAGCCTACAGGTCGGTCAGCACTTCGGCGCTGCCGGTTTTGGCGGCGGTGCTGCCGGCCGACCTCGAGGTCATACGAGCGGGACGGGTCGCGCGGGAGTGTCCGCAGGAGGCGACGGGGAGGGAGCGCAACGCGGTCAAGGGGAGGGACCAAGCAGACATTTGTAGCCTAATCAAGTTCTATTATGCATACAATGACAGCGACCCCATATTGAACGCACCTTAACCGTTCCTAAGCCTACGATAAATACGATGACAGCGACCCCATATTAAACACACCTGAGAGCAGGTGCTTATAACAGCGACCCCATATTTAACGCACCTTAACCGTACCTAAGCCTACGATAAACACAATGACAGCGACCCCAGATTAAGCGCACCTGATGTAACCGTACCTAAGCCTACGATAAACACAATGACAGCGGCCCCATATTAAGCGCATCTGAGAGCAGGTGCTTATGACAGCGACCCCATATTGAACGCACCTTAACCGTACCTAAGCCTACGATAAACACAATGACAGCGACCCCAGATTAAGCGCACCTGATGGCAAGCAGACATTTGTAGCCTAATCAAGTTCTATTATGCAACCATAACCGTACCTAAGCCTACGATAAATACGATGACAGCGACCTGATATTGAACACACCTGAGAGCAGGTGCCTATTCAAGACAGCGACCCCATATTGAACGCACCTTAACCGTACCTAAGCCTACGATAAATACGATGACAGCGACCTGATATTGAACACACCTGAGAGCAGGTGCCTATTCAAGACAGCGACCCCATATTGAACGCACCTTAACCGTACCTAAGCCTACGATAAATACGATGACAGCGACCTGATATTGAACACACCTGAGAGCAGGTGCCTATTCAAGACAGCGACCCCATATTGAACGCACCTTTACCGTACCTAAGCCTACGATAAACACAATAACAGCGGCCCCATATTAAGCGCATCTGAGAGCAGGTGCTTATGACAGCGACCCCATATTTAACGCACCTTTACGGTACCTAAGCCTACGATAAATACGATGACAGCGGCCCCTCATTAAACGCACCTGATGTAACCTAATGTATACCATGATGACAGCGACCCGCTTTGAACGCACCTTAACCGTACCTAAGCCTACGATAAATACGATGACAGCGACCCTACCAGACCAACCTCACCTGCCCGTGGCGGGTGCGGCGTGCCGATCCACGACCGAGGCGCTGGCGACCGACTGGTGCCGGCGTAACCATTCTACAAGACGTGGGAAAATACAACAGGCCGCTGACGGGACGAGCTATGCTCGGCGTCTCCCTGCGGAATCGAACCCGAAACTAGGTGATCCGGCAGAGAACCAAAGTCACCGACATAGCTCAACGGATTTGTAAGCTGAAGTGACTGGCTCGGTGGCTCAATTGGTGTCCTCTGCCCTCTGAGCCAAGGGTCGTGGGTTCGATCCCCACACATAACAAACAAAACTGTGCATGAACATGTCTGTTTATATTGGTCTCACGGTTACTCACGTGTCCACGTTGAAGACTTCTCGCGCTTCGTCCAATGTTTTGTGTGTCTACAGTTCGGGCACACAAAAAAGCCGATAAATGCCCGCACAAAACTAATGAAAAGTTGCGTAAATGCTACAATTGCATCGTCTTCAATAAAAAGACAGGTAGCCAAACCAACACCAACCACTGCGCCACAAACCACAAGTCGTGCCCTAGAGTCAAAACCGCAATAGCCCGCGTAAACTCCCAGACCGACTATGGTGTCTAAGTTTACGCCATAACACAATGAAAATGAAAATATTTATTGCAAAAACAAACATGGCAATAACTAAAGTGGGGGTTGACTCCTTCTAGTAAGTGCAAAAGCACCTGTGTCAGAAGAAGCCACTCTTCCATACCAAATTTATCATAAATTAAAATGTATTTGTTTTTACTATACTTATTTCTAATAAAATTAAATACAAATCCAAAAGAGAAAAATAAAATGTAAAATGTGTGTTACTCTCTCTCTCCCTCTGTGTGTGTGTGTGTGTGTGTGTGTGTATGTGTGTGTATGTGTACAATCAAACCATTTTCCCTCCAGCACCCGTTTTAGACTCAAACAGTTCTATGTTTGAGAGCATTAACATAATAGCATAACAATAGATCTTTTAGCATACCAAAGTCTCTGATTATGTTAGAGGTATCAGACTATAAACAAAAAATATATATATATATGCCGCAGGGTCACTATAAACTTTTGACTGTATTATATTACGTACGTAAAAAAAATAACTTTTAACGACTGGCTCGATGACTCAATTGGTAGTGACCCCTGCCTTCTGAACCATGGGTCGTGGGTTCGATTCCCACCCGGGACAAACATTCGTGTGATTAACACTTGTGTTTGTTCCGTGTCTGGGTTACCACCACAAATACTTAAATACCGTACCTTCATTGTTCTGATACCCATAACACAAGTGCTTAAGCTAGTTACTTTGGTATTAGAGCAATGTATGTGATGTTGTCTGATATTTATTTATTTAACTGTTTTTGAATTAATAAGTGCTTGTCTCAAGTCTATAAGAATAAAGATATTTTTGATTTGATTTCAATTTTCCTACAGCGGGTATAAAAGATGTGCGTTCGTACAAAACCCAGCAAATAAAGTTTTATGTGGAGATTCGTCTCCGTCGCGCCGACCTACGTTAATTACGATGATAAACATTACTTTTAATTATCGTACACAGTAAGTAGTACCTTTTAACTGTATTTGACGATTACGTAGCTCACTGAGAAAACGGCTTAAAGTAATATATGCCGCAGGGTCACTATATAATTTTGACTGTATTACATTATGTCCGTAAAAAAAATATTTCGCGAATAACTTTTAACTGTATTTGAATTTTATTAATAAGTGCTTGTCCCAAGATGTTTTTGATTTTATTTCAATTTTCCTACAGCGGGTATAAGAACTGTACGTTCGTATATACGAAACCCGGCAAATAAAGTTTCATATGGGGACCTCGTCTCCGTCGTGCCGACCTACGTTAATTACGACGATATACATTACTTTTAATCATACACTGAGCACTCTCTGGCAACAGACTGGTTGCGGTATAACTATCACGATAGAAGGCGTAGCTAAATACCACAGGCCGATGACGGGCAGCAGCGTCACCGGAGCGAGGAGCTGCGCCCTGCGATACACAACCCGCCTGCCCCAAGTGCCTATTTTGGGCAAAGCCTACAGATGTTTGCCCTGTGGCGAACAACTGGAGAGGCCTATGTCCAGCAGTGGAATGTGATAGGCTGATGATGATGAATCTTGAAATCTCTAGTGAATAGATCCAAAGGGATAGAAAAACATGCACGCTACTGTCCATTACATGTGGGGTTTTGTACTAAACCTAGATTAGTAGACCTAGGTTGCTTACAAACTCTATAACTAATCTCTCGCAATACAAAAGTGTTCAAATTTTAAACTCTTGTGCCACACTTCTTAAATCTAGTAATCTCGTTATAAGCACTTAAATCTAATCGCACGAATAAATTCGCAAACAAAACATTCGTTAACAATTCACAACGCTTTAATTTTTCACAACAAAGAGGCGGCCATTTTGATTTTGAGAACTCGGCAAGATGGCGGGATGCGTCATATTTTGTTCGATTTGTCTTCTACAGTCGCCGCGGGGTTTTACGGGTCCTATAGAAATAAACATAGGACCTTAAGACGTAGGTTTGGTACACAGGGCCACACATCAACCTACTTCTGACAAATACCGTCATATCTCCAAGTGACT
Source organism: Conogethes punctiferalis (assembly GCA_031163375.1). Classification (NCBI taxonomy): domain Eukaryota; kingdom Metazoa; phylum Arthropoda; class Insecta; order Lepidoptera; family Crambidae; genus Conogethes; species Conogethes punctiferalis. The sequence goes on along the minus strand of CM062104.1, from coordinate 5,387,392 downwards.
TTGCGTTTGGGATAAAAATTGTTCGGTGAGTTTAGACCGAGGGTGATGTGTGGTAGCCTGTACATCAGACTTGATGATCGTTTGTTGTTTTTGGTGGGAAAATAAGACTGGAAGTTTGTATTTACAAAGATATCTATCACAAAAGACTTCGTCTCGTAATGTCAGCGGTGACAAGGTTCAATTTCTTCTTTCTGAATAAAATTTCGCTTCTTTGAAACGAACTTTGAGACATTGTGGTCTAGTTTGGAAGACTATTGCATTAACCATGCAGGTATACCAGCGATTCTCAAAGTTTTATAGCTACGATGAAAGACTTAATTGAATACAGATTCAGTGTTTAGTAGCTAAATGTAAAATTTTCATTGTAACAAGATCGATGACTGGTTGAAAAGTACCAAGAGCTTATGATTATGTTGCCGTAAAATTGTAAATACCGTTGGATTATAATCTATCTCGCGAGATTGTAAACTGTCGACGGATTGTGAACTGTTACATAATGCTTACAGTTTAACGTCTTATTTATCTGTAGATTATGATCGATCAAAGTGGAACTGTTGATAATTTCACTTCGATCGATTACAATCTGGCGATCTACCGGTATTTACAATTTTTCGGTGACATGAGAAGTCGACCAAATTTTTGTTCATAAGATAAAATATTTTCATAACCTGACTGAAAGTATCGTAGAATTAAAAAAACAAATTTCTCAGTCTTCACATGCATTGGGAAATATTTATACTCTCACACGAGGAGTTGAAGGGAGTAAAACAACGCAACATATATACTTCCTACATGGTTATACGATCCTGGTACTTTACACTCGGTCACTGATCATGAAAAGTATGAAAATTGGTAATGTTGTAATTAAATGAGATTCAATTCAACAATTGAACAGATTCTTGCCCCATTTCAGAATTCTACGAATACACAGTCGAATTTGATATATGTTTTGTCACAGTTAAACTAGTTAGGTTAGAAAAAGACAAAGCATAATCGGATTAAAAAAAGATTTCTTAATATAGGGCTCCGATTCGCCTAACCGTTTCCATTAAATTAAAAATCCTTGATCAAGGTAAAGTCATGCGATAGAACAAAATTTAAGATTTCATCCGTAATTCATACGGCCAATCAAATTTCAGCTTTACACAAGTACTAATAAGTATTATTAAGTAACAGCGGTATACGGCATGTCTCCTTATTATCTCCGGTACAGACGACCAATCAAATTTGAGCTCTCCACAAGTACCAATAGAGTGGTAAACCACTAAACACGTTATCATGTAACTACTGTATGTACCGGGCGTGTCGGCGGCATGTTGGCGGCATGATGACGGCATGTTGGCGGCATGTTGACGGCATGTGAGCGGCATGTTGGCGGCATGTTGGCGGCATGTCGGCGGCATGTCGGCGGCATGTTGGCGGCATGTGAGCGGCATGTGGGCGGCATCTCGACGGCGTGTCGGCGCGTCACGGCTGCGCGGCCGGGGGCGCGCCGGCGGCGGGTCACTGGCTGTTGGCCAGCTCATCCATGCGGCATCTGACCATAACAACGTTATGATGTACAAAAATCGTACGGGATGTAAGGGAGCGGCCTATCACCTTTTTGCTCCAAGCCATCCTCACCTGCCCGTGGTGCATCCTGCCGGACGATAAACGAGGCTCTGGCAAACCGACTGGTGGCGGTAAAACCATCACGGTAGAAGGCGTAGCTAAATACCACAGGCCGATGACGGGCAGCAGCGTCACCGGAGCGAGAAGCTACGCCCTGCGATCGTCAACACGCCTGCCCAGCGTGGCGATTATGGGTATATGGGCGAGATGTTTGCCCTAAGTGGCGAACAACTGGAGAGGTCTGTGTCCAGCAGTGGACTGCAATAGGCTGATGATGATGATGAAAATCGTACCACCCTTACAAACTGGTAATGAGTTTTGGCAGGTGGGTGACACTGACATAAGGGCGTTAACGTCAAAAAAGAATGTCAAAAATGTTGGACCTAAAAACCATCTCTTTCGCTTTTCATCAGGTAGGAAGGCCGTTATGTCAAGCTGCTATATAAAAAAAAAACTGGTACGTATTGATATCACAAAAATTGATAATCTGAAAGTATTTATTTACACAATCCAATTACAAACACTCATTCAACCAGAGAGAGAGAAAAAGTAATAATCGGCGGGAACTCGATGACAGCTGTCAGTGTCACCGTTACGTCAAACTTCAACTGTCAACGTTAGTGCGGTGACTCGTGAGCGTGGCGAATAGTGCTGTGCCGCAGCGGTCGATTATTCTCCTCTAACAGTATAGAGCGGTGGTTACCTGACGGCCATCTCGGCGACCTCGAGGCTGGGGTAGTCCAGCTCCTTCACCAGGCACAGCACCGCAGACAGCAGGTTCGAGTTCTGCGGAACGCACACGACACACGTCAACAAACAACAAAGTATATATGTCGCGGCCACGTCCCAAACGAAACGTTCATCAATAGGCTATTATGGTCAAAAATTGTAATTAGTCAGTCTTTTAGCTTATTGAAAAATAGAAGACACTTATTTTTTTATTCGTAAATTAGACTAAAAATTACAAAGCTATAGCCCGTTGAAATTACGCGTGACGTCATTCGGCGAGGCATTTTTACGGGAGCGAGTGACGTCAACGACTCCCACTCCTAACTTTTAATGCCTTGTATCTTTGCTATTTTTATTTGAATGAAAAAAGGAAAAATAAGCGACCAATACATTTTTATGATCTAAAATACGGACTAATTATAATGTAAGTATTTTGACCCCCAAAACATCCCTATTGTTTCGTTTGGGAAACCAAAAAAACACCTTTCATCCCAGATCTGACACAGTAGGTTAGACACTTCAAAAAGCGAGCCTATAGATTTCCCGAGGGTCGCCAACGCACCTGTGACTCCCCTGGTGTTGCGGTGTCTATGGGCTGAAGTGATCACTTACCATCAGGTGACTTTCAGGCCCGTTTGCCCCCTCTTCCATAAAAAAAACTATACATTTTTTTATAGTGGTTCGACATAATGGTTTCCCTACGCCCGATGGAAAGCGAAAGAGAAGCCCAAGTCGCTGTGACAACGGGCAAGTCACTGGTCAGTTACCTGTCAATTGCCACCGCCATGCCGGCCGAACCCTAATACAGAATATTTCCCGGAAATATTAAGGGAATGTGCATAACCTGTTACAAAGACAATTTAAAATGATTTTTAAAATTTGTCAAATACCCTATTCCTCCGAACACTCGCCGTGATATATACGGTAGAAAACACAAAGACGCAAAATCCCTGCGCAAAGATAAATCGCTGTTGGTTTTCCAATAAAAGAATGAGGTTCAATGCTGAGTGGGGCCCTTTAATATTGGACGTCACAACACCACGTCCGGTCCGACTGTCTTATGTCTTTGTTGTTATGTTTTATTTTTGTGGAATTTTAAATGTATGTGTCTAGTCATTGTTATGTTGTGTTTGTGTATATTGTTACGTTATCATTTGTTATGTTGTGACGTCCCAATGTAATAAAGTATTCTTATTTTTATTATGTCCGTCACTGCGCATGGCTGCCTCGTCTCCCTTCCCTGTGTCATTAGTAAGCTCTGGGACTGACCCGTGCGACGGGGCGGCGCGTGAACCCGCGGTGCTCGGCCATGACGGCCGACGGGTACTCGCGCTCGCGCTCCCACTCGCGCGCGCCCTGCTGGCACGGCTCGCCTCTGCAACGATCACCATACATAAATATTATACAAGGTGACTTTTTAATCACTATCCAAATTTTTTCTGGGCATTAGGTATCGTCATTAGAGCCTATTTCTGCAAAAATAAATAAAGTTAATATTTTCACAACAAAGTTATTGTCCCGAATCGACTATAAATTTGGCATGGTAACCATTTCTGACGTAAATATTTAGTACGCAAAACGGTAAATATCAATGGTATTACGAATTAAGGTACGAATTAAAGGTAAGACTGTATTACCGCGAGTACTACGAAATGGTAACCATGTGAAATTTATAATTGGTTCGGTGCAATGAAATTGTTGTAAAAATTTGACATAATATATATTTTTTTGCCGAAATGGGCTCTATTAACGATGCCTAATGCCCAGAAAAAAATTGGATAGTGATTAAAAAGTCACCTTGTATACTAGCTGTGCCGGCGGCGTTGCATGCATGGATATTGGGTTTCAAAAACAACGGACTTCCATAAAATGGTGCCTACATTTTAAGTTAGACCAGAAACAGAATTAAATTCCATGCAGTAGTTTTTGCGGGATGCGCGTTCAAACATACAGATAAAAATTTCTCCCGTTTTCCCAACATTTCCCTTCACTACTCTGCTCCTATTGATTGTAGCGTTAGAGTTCTGGGGTCGCTGCCGGCCTTTTAGATAGGAGTACGCTCGTGATGATGTAGCGGTAGTACCTACCTGTCCGGCCGCTCGTAGTACGGCTCGGGGTACTGCCGCGGCGGCGACGCTACCGCCAGCCGGCACTCGCCGTTGCCGTACGAGTACTCCTGCGCAAACGACTCGAGTTACTACACCTGTCACATGTCAATAATAATAAATAACCCAAGACGCTGGGCGACACAGCGCCATCTAGCCCCAAACTAAGCCGAAGCTTGTACTATGGGTACTAGACAACTGATAAACTTACTGACGATACATTTTTTTTTGTAAATAAATACATATCTATTATACACAGAAAACACACAGACCAATACAAACAGACATGTTCATGAAAACAAATGTTTGTACTGTGCGGGAATCGAACTCAAACATACAAATAAAAAACATACATATAATCGTATAATACGTAGAAAACACCCAGACCAATACAAACAAACATGTTAATGCATACAAATGTGTATACTGTGCGGGAATCCAACCCGCGACGACTATCAAAGGCAACGTTCACTATAATAAAAATCACTCTAAAGAAAGGAGAATGCATGGGCAATCTCCTTTTTATTTTATTTAAAAAAAATACCCAATACTCAATTTCAGTTTTTTTTTATGTTACACCAAGTGTTACAAGTGAATCTACTTACGTGACAGTGTTACACGAGTGACAAGCATTACATTACATACATGTTATGTTGTGTTAATGCAGTGTGTGGTGCGACATAGTTAAATACGTACGCACGTGTATAAAGAGCATTAAATGAATGAGTCGTACGAAACGATTGACTGCATATACTCCTGCGCATTTCATTTGATGTAAAAACGACCTACGCCTTAACATATTGATGTAGGAGCTTTTTTTTATTATTTTTTTTATAGTGGCTTCCCTACGCCTGATGGAAAGCGAAAGAGAAGCCCAAGTCGCTGTGACAACGGGCAAGTAACTGGTCAGTTACCTGTCAGTTGCCACCGCCATGCCGGCCCAACCCTAACCCCCCACGAGCTCCGGAAACCGTACTCACCGGCAGAAACACGACCCAGAGGTCATTTGACTGCGGTATTCTATATGGAGGTCCTTCCCCGGGCGGGGCGGCTCAATTCGAGCGAAGATTCGCTATGCCCTACCTCTCTTAAAACTGCTGTACAAGTTATGGTATGTATGTTGTGACCACATCGTAGAATTTGCCCATTTCATGAAATGTTTACTGTCTATTGGCCATATCATAATGTGCCCCGGCCAGATCAATGATGAGAAATCGTTCGACGATAGGGCCACCTAGACTGCTATTTCATGAAACGGTCAATCTCAATCGATCATATCGTGGAATTAATTCATTGACTACTGGTAGAAGCGCTGTAAGCGCCAGTGTTGCCATATAAGCATATTATTTTATCCCTTAGCATATCAAAAATTTGGGTGAAACAACAAGATTTTTATAAAATTCATGTAATTTTTAAAGCGGGGGGAAGGGGTCTACCAAAAATACACTATCACAGACCTGACACAGTTGGTTAGGATAGACTTGTGACCCTTTTTTACGATATGGTCAAACGTGGGTGACCAAGTCGCTAAACGTTTATCGTTTAATGATTTGGTTAACATTAGTTGGCCACTTCATGAAATGATAAATTGGTCGATTTGGCCACGACATGTACATGTACACGAGTTGTACGAAGCTATGTATGCGAGTTGTGTATGCGATGTGTACGAGTTGTGTATGCGACACGTACGAGTTGTTCATGAGGTGTACAGAGTTGTGTATGATAGTTGTACAAATTGTGTATGCTAGTAGCACGAGTTGTGTATGACAGATGTACGAGTTGTGTATGACAGATGTACGAGTTGTGTATGACTGCTGTACAAGTTATGTATGACAGATGTACGAGTTATGTATGACAGATGTACGAGTTGTGTATGACTGCTGTACGAGTTATGTATGACAGATGTACGAGTTGTTGATGGGGCGTGCGAGTTGTGTACGAGTTGTGCAGGGGTGCATCACCTTGACGCTGTGCGCGGAGAGCGAGTGCCGCAGCGGCGCGTCCGGCGAGCGCGGCGACCGCGGCTGCAACCAAACGCGCGCGCTGTCACAACCGCACAACCACACAACCAGGGGACGTGACAACCATCATAATGTATTCATATATACAAGGCCGGCAGCGACCCTAAACTCTAGAGTTGCACCCCATGGGCGGTGTCGACTGCTTACCATCAGGCGTCACACATGCAAGTCTGCCGCCTCTCACATTAAAAAAAAAACACACAACTAGGAGACTAGACAGAACTATTCTGGTTTGATAGCTCACTTCAAACTTTCTTTATAAATAAATAAATAATAAATAAAATATTGAAGGTACCACAAATAAATACTTAAATACAAATATAAACACCCAGACACGGAACAAACACCAGTGTTCATCACACGAATGTTTGTCCCGGGTGGGAATCGAACCCACGACCCCTTATAACTATCTGCTACCCTAAGAAATATCTACTATGCCCAGTTTCGAGACAATTGTATGGTGTTTAATAAAGAATGCGTACTTGTTTCGCAAGCAAGATAAATAAAAAATAACAAATCTAGATTCTAGTCTACGTCATGTCGAGTCCTTTATGGGGCACCATAATTGAGACTTCGAAAAACTCGCTTTTGGTATGGTGTTGTAGGTAAATGTAGCTATTCTGACGAAAATTATAGATATCATTATCTAAATCTTTTTTTTATAGTGGCTCGACATAATGGCTTCCTTACGCCTGATGGAAAGCGAAAGAGAAGCCCAAGTCGCTGTGACAACGGGCAAGTAACTGGTCAGTTACCTGTCAGTTGCCACCGCCATGCCGGCCCAACCCTAACCCCCCACGAGCTCCGGAAACCCTACTCACCGGCATAAACACGACCCAGAAGTCATTTGACTGCGGTATTCTATAGGGTGGAAGTCCTTCCCCGGACGGGCGGCTCAATTCGAGCGAAGATTCGCTATGCCCTACCTCTCCTCATTATTTTATCTACTGTGTCTGAAAGACTGGTCCTTACGACTTTAAAACAATCTGCGAGAAAATAAGGGGCAGATTAAGCCATTTAGCGTAAAAATAATAACGTCTTTTTCAGCTTTCGGTAGTTAGGTAAAAAAAAACGAGTTAGATTGCCTGATAACATGCTTGAAAAACGCTAAACGAATGAAAGTGATTCTTTCAAAAGCTTTAATGAACTATGTGCCTAAATTAGGTACTCATAATAATAATTAATAATCTTAATCTATTCTGTGAATGGTTACTATAGTTGTTGCTACTTTCGTACACTAGTGTAGGCGTTCAAACTACTTTATTTTTACTATACATATCAAAAACCCTTCAATATTAAATTAAATAATAAATTAATTAAATAAGAGAGGTAGGGCATAGCGAATCTTCGCTCGGATTGAGCCGCCCGTCCGGGGAAGGACCTCCACCCTATAGAATACCGCAGTCAAATGACCTCGGGGTCGTGTTTCTGCCGGTGAGTAGGGTTTCCGCAGCTCGTGGGGGGTTAGGGTTGGGCCGGCATGGCGGTGGCAACTGACAGGTAACTGACCAGTTACTTGCCCGTTGTCACAGCGACTTGGGCTTCTCTTTCGCTTTCCATCAGGCGTAGGGAAGCCATTATGTCGAGCCACTATAAAAAAAAAAAAAAAATAATTCTATAAATCGAATCCTGGTACGTCAGCACTTAATCTCTGGTTAATAATGTTTAAAATACGTGAATTAACAATGCTGTTACCAATAGGGAATATGCATAGCTTGTCAATGAAATAATTGAAATCTTTTAACGCACAACCGCGCCATCTAGTCTCAAACTGAGACGAAGCTTGTATTATGGGTATTAGACAACTGATAAACATACTTAGACACTTTTTTGTAAATAAATATCCCATAAAAAACAATACTTTAAAAAAAACCAACTCCACAACTCAGTTGTTCTACCGTATAAAGTTGTGTACCGTAAAAGTACTTGCCAGTTGTTACAGCGGCTTGGGCTTCTCTTTTAGACAGGCTCGTTGGCTCAATTGGTAGTGACCCCTGCCTTCTGAACCAAGAGGGTTCGATTCCCACCCGGGACAAACATCGTGTGATGAACACTTGTGTTTGTTTCGTGTCTGGGTGTTAATATTTGTATTTAAGTATTTATTTGTGGTACCTTCGTTGTTCTGATACCCATAACACAAGTGCTTAAGCTTTGGGATCGGAGAAATGTATGTGATGTTGTCTGATATTTATTTGGCTTTCCATCAGGCGTAGGGAAGTCATTATGTCGAGCTACTATAAAAAAAAATGATGGGTAACTTACTATTATTCAATTTTTCATCTTCTCCACGACAAGTTATGCATATCCCCCTAGGTGTATTAATATTAATACGTGTTATTAATTCAACCATTCATACATCGCCACTGGTGTATCGCGTGAGTCGGCCGACTCGCTCTGTACAAGCCATACTCACGTCGTAGTGCGAGCGCGTCATGGCGGGGTGGTCGCAGCGCTCGTCGGGCTCCGGGGACGCCGCGCGCCGCGTCGGCGACAGCGGGCACTGCAACGAGACAGGCGTACCGTTTACAACATACTAGCCGAACCGCCCTCGCTTCGCTTCGGGTAGTTTAGGTTGCTATGGTAACGTTTTCAATACACGTCAGTTTGATAGCTTTTTGGTAATTTTTTCACACCTTGGGTTACATTATTAAACTTTTAGCACAAATCCCTAACGTTTTTATAAATATAATATACCCTATGTTCACCGGGGATAGTGTAGCTTTCCGACAGTGAAAGAATTATTCCAATCGGTCCAGTAGATTCGGAGCCTATTCGTATCAAACAAACAAACAAACAAACAAACAATCAAATCTTTCCTCTTTATAATATTAGTATAGATAAATAACATTTGAGTTGCGGGTGTCCATGGGCGGTGTCGACTTTTTTTTTTATTATAATAGCTCGACATAATAGCTTCCCTACGTCTGATGGAAAGCGAAAGAGAAGCTCGCTGTGACAACTGGCAAGTAGCTGGTTAGTTACCTGTCAGTTGCCACCGCCATGTCGGCCCAACCCTAACCCCCCACGAGCTCCGGAACCCCTACTCACCGGCAGAAACACGACCCGGAGGTCATTTGGCTGCGGTATTCTATAGGGTGGAGGTCCTTCCCCGGACGGGCGGCTCAATTCGAGCGAAAATTCGCTATGCCCTACCTCTCTTATATTTATAAACCAAGAATATTAATAAACCAAGACATGCCACGCGGAGCCCACACAGCGGCAAATAGTCCCAAACTAAGCCGAAACTTATAAATAATCCACCTACATAGGCCTTCAAAAATCAATTATCTTCGATACATGCTCAATAGTTCGTAGATTCTTAAACACAAATACTTCTTTGGCATCATGCCCGTTCTTAGCAAACAATGCCATGAAAATGAGACAAATAGACCCCAAAATAATAATAATAAATAAATAACCCAAGACATGCCACGCTGGGCCACACAGCACCACCTAGCCCCAAACTAAGCCGAAGCTTGTATTATGGGTACTAGACAACTGATAAACTTACTGACGATACATTGTTTTTAACATTACATATTATACATAGAAAACACCCAGACCAATACAAACAGACATGTTCATGAACACAAACTTTTGTACTGTGCGGGAATCGAACCTACGACCCTTGGCTCAGATGGCCATCGAGCACAGCACCATATAATCCCAAACTGAGTTGAAGCTTGTACTATCTGTACTAAACAACTGATAAACTAACATATAAATTCTTTTTTGTGAATAATTACATATTTGGAAATTGATTCAAATATTCTTAATTGTTTGCAAAAGCGTGCGGTTAATACGACGGAAATGTGCGAATGACAATTAGTAAATCACCTGTGGGGCTTCGGTTCTCGGCGCGTCCGCGGCGGGCGGCGGCTCTGCTCCCGCCTCGGAGCTGTCGCTGCCCTGAGCGAGCGGACGCGACCGGAGCGAGCGAGCGTAGACGACCGGAGCGAGCGGATGCGACGCGAGCGAGCGAGCGTAGACGACCGGAGCGAGCGGATGCGACGCGAGCGAGCGAGCGAAGACGACCGGAGCGAGCGGACGCGACGGGTTAGTAGACACACATGGAAATGGGTTAGCGCTGTTAGATATGAGCACACGAGAAGTATTATACATACTGTTTAATATTAAATAAATTATAAATAAAATAGGATATTTTAATAATTAAATATCAACAGTTCTGGTAAACATAATATTAATAACTATACTATAATACTTATAATTATCTAGCAAAAAAAACCGTCGTGACAATTGGACCAACTAGGAAACACCCTTTCGAACAAAAAAGGAATTTTCAAAATCGGTTCAAAATTCTCGGTTTGTTAAAACATACAACAACAAAAAAGTTCAATCGAATTGAGAACATCCTCCTTTTTTTTGAGTCTGTTAAAAATGCAAGCAAAACATTAACACATAAGTAGTCTACTTCTTGAAACATTTAAAAAACCACACGTAGCTTGTTAGTAGTCAAAGTAGCGAATAGACAATCGGATAAACTCACGAAAGTAATCAAACCGCATCTAGTTACCATTATGATGACGTCATCGATTTAGATGAAGTTAGGTATATTTTATGGATTCATTTGGTAACTATGAAGCAACATGCAAATCAAACTTCGTTAACTCTTGGCTGTCAGTCGGGAGCACATGGTCTTTAATCTATATGTCAAAATGACAGAACACAAAAACTGCAAAACAATATCTGTCATTCAAATAGTGAATGTAGAATGTTAGAGAGCGATCTTGTCGCTCTAAGCCACCCTCACCTACCCGTGGTGCATCCTGTTGAATAACAGACGAGGCGCTGGCAACCGACTGGTGGCGGTATAACCATCACGATTGAAGGCGTAGCTAAATACCACAGGCCGATGACGGGCAGCAGCGTCACCGGAGCGAGGAGCTACGCCCTGCGCCAAGTGGCGATTGGGTATAGCCTCCGGATGTTTGCCCAAAGTGGCGAACAACTGGACAGGCCTATGTCCAGCGGTGGACTGCGATATGTGTAATAATGTGTATACCTGGTCTCCCCGCGGCGCGCGCGCATACGTCGGCTCGGGCTCCCGCTCGGGACTCGACTCGCTCGACCGCGTCCGCCGGTACTGAGCATACGACTCTTGCTGAAAACAAATTGACAGAATTATTTTATTTATTACAGAGCGGGCCTTTCAAAGATAGAAAAAAATATATTGGCCTACAAAATGATACACAGACATTACACGTCGTTACTTAACAGATATCTACAAACAAATGACAATAAATTAGTGATGTTAAAAAAAGAAGAAAGAATAAAAAAAAATGGTTTTTTTTATAGTCTGCCCTACCTGATGGAAAGCGAAAGAGAAGCACAAGTCGCTGTGACAACGGGCAAGTAACTGGCCAGTTACCTGTCAATTGCCACCGTCATGACCAGCCCAACCCTAACCCCCCACGAGGTTTTATAGAACCAACTAAACTATGTGGCATTAAGTCCGCCTTTTGTACACTAATTTACTGTGCAATAAAGATTAAATAATTAAATAGAACTCTCTGCGTCAGTATTTCCGAACAGCTACGACTTGGGAGCCTTCAAGAAACTAGCGTAATCCTATTTAAAAGGCCGGCAGCGACCCCAGAACTCGATCTGAGTTGCGGGCGTCCATGGGCGGTGTCGACTGCTTACCATCAGGCATCATATGTGCCCGTCTGCCGCCACTTGTATAAAAAAATAACCGGCCAAGTGCGAGTCGGACTCGCGCACGTAGGGTTCCGTACCACTATACAGGTAAATAAAATAAAAAAATATTTTTTGAGGTAAGGTTGACCTAAGCGGATAAGCGTAACAGACAGACAGAGTTACTTTCGCATTTATAATATTAGAAGGGATTAATATTTATATATTAAGGATAAGGATAGTAAGGATTTTACCTGTTGTGGGTATCCCTCATCGTCGGAATCCGGTATGTGCATGCCGCGACGCATCGCCTCCTGCACCTGGAAATTAGAAAATAACCATAAAACAAGTACTCTGTTTGTATGAACATCGTTGCCATAATAGGCTATTATGGCTAAACATTGTAATTAGTCCGTCTTTTAGCTTATTCAAAAATAATAGACACGTATTTTTCCTTTTTTCATTCAAATAAACAATAGCAAAGATACAAGGCATCAAAAGTTAGGAGTGGGAGTCTTTGACGTCACTCGCTCCCGTAAAAATGCCTCACCGAGTGACGTCACGCGTAATTTCAACGGGCTGTAACTTTGTAATTTTTAGTCTAATTTACAAATAAAAAATTACGTGTCTTTTATTTTTGAATACGCTGAAAGACGGACTAATTACAATTTTTAGCCATAATACCCTATTGACTGGTAGGGAAGGTCGTGCCTTCAAAAGTTTATTAATTTATCTACACTAATATTATAAAGAGGAAAGATTTGCTTTTTTTGTGTATATGTTTGTAATAGACTGGCCCGATGGCCCATTTCGTAGTGACCTCTGCCTTCTGCATTCCCGCACAGTACAAACATTTGTATGTTATACATGTTCATGACTGTTTGAATTGGTCTGAGTGTTTTCTATGTATAACATGTATTAAGAATTTATTTACAATTAGTTGGCAGGGGCAACTGACAGGTAACTGACCAGTTCTTTGCCCGTTATCGCCGCGACTTGGACTTCTCTTTCGCTTTCCATCAGGCGTAGGGAAGCCATTATGTCGAGCTACTATGAAAAAAATAATCCAGCGGTAATGATAGTTCAGAGCGATAGGCTGATGATGTATTTGTGAACGTGACTCACCTCTTCCGGGTGAACGGGGACATTGTCCAACTTTTCTAGATTGGGGAGATTCCTCAGGACTGTCATTCTGTATCTGAAAGCAAAAGATATTACGAAAATTAAATATTAAACAAACTGAAAAACAGAGCACCCCATATTATGAGTCGAATATAACAAAATTCAATATGTTTCTATTCATATACTCGTAGATAGACTTAATAACAAGGTCATATTATCTTCGGGTACTAATAAAAAAATCTAGTACCGCCAACTTTAGAACGTTGGACCTGCCCCCCAAAAAAAAATACTTTAGCTTTATTTACAAAGTTCCATTTGGGTTTTCTTTTTGTCTGCCTAAATCTTAAAATTCTAAAAACTCAAAATCTGGAGCAACATTTTGTATCTGGAATGCGGGTAGTCGAAAAGTTAAAAATGTTCCCCCTAACAAACCCAAGATATGCCACGCTGGGCCACACATCGCCATCTAGCACCAAACTATACCGAAGCTTGTACTATGGGGTCTAGGGTACTAGACAACTGATAAACTTACTTAGATACTTTTTTTTGTAAAGAAATACATGTTATACATAGAAAACACCCAGACCAATACAAACAGACATATTCATGAACACAAATGTTTGTACTGTGCGGGAATCGAACCCACGACCCTTGGCTAAGAAGGCAGGGGTCACTACCAAATGGGCTATCGAGCCAGTCAAGTCGAGCCAGTCAATAAAGTACAATAATGATTAGTACTTTATTAAAACTGCATTAGCTTCTCCTTATATCTGCTTTAAACCGCAAAATCCAAAAATCCCGAAAACGGGCCGACATTTTAAATTTTCTATTGTGCCTGGAATGAGGGTACATACTTGAAAAGTTAAAAAATGTCCTGTGGTAAAAAATCTACATTTTGCAAACGTGGCATCAAATGCATCTTGTTGGCCAGATTATGCTGACTAACTGGAAACTGAGGAACTGAGATTTACTGACATTTTCCGCCCAGAGTCGAAGCAACTTGGGCACCCTTTTTACCATTCTATCAGGCGGAAACAAAGTCACTATGTTTAGCCCATATATAAAAAATTGCTATTATTGCTATATCCTACATTCAAGAGATTCGTTATTGCAAAAAACGTGCTCCGATCGATCGAGAAAAAACTATAAAACACAATATAAATACTAGAAAACCGATAAATAAGTATTTAATTAACTAATGTAGACGTTGAGCTTTACTATTTATTAAAACCGAAACAAACTACGAGAAGTAATTAACGCATATTTAAAAGACACGTGGAAACCTCGGAGAACATTTTAAAATTTTGCAACAAATCGACATAATACGTCATTAATCGCAATAATAACTCACCAGATACTTCAAGATCCGTCGAAAATTACTATTAAATTAGCTAAGTCCCTAACGAGAAACAGCCACGTTTTCAAAAACCACATTTTGAGGTGTTCACTGGCCGATGTCTGCAGATAGAAAGAAAGATGGCCGACCGTAGGCTACGGTGCTGCACGGCGCGCTTAACCGACCGAGTTTGTTAAGATACCGTCAGTTTTTGATGATATCTGCATACGGAAGAAAAGATGGCTGATCGATAGTGATGTAAAAGAACCCGCGTCTAGAATTACGAAACTTTCGAGTCTTAAATTTTTAGCTCAACTGACAAATTACACGGCTCCAGTTATACATGTTTCGACTTCGAGGCTAGAGATCTTCCACACTTGTTTTTTTTCTATAGTTGCTCGACATAATGGCTTCCCTATGCACCTGATGGAAAGCGAAATAGAAGCCCAAGTCATTGTGACAACGGGCAAGTAACTGGTCAGTTACCTGTCAGTTGCCACTGCCACGCCGGCCCAACCCTACCCCCCAGAAGCTCCAGAAACCCTACTCACCGGCAGAAACACGACCCGGAGGTCATTTGGCTGCGGAATTTTATAGGGTAGGACGTAGGGTCGGAGGTCCTTCCCGGGACGGGCGGCTCAATTTGAGCGAAGATTCTATATGCCCTACTTCTCTTCTTTGTTATTTTATATTTTGACCTCGACAATTACAAATTACAATATGACTCCGAAGAGTAGAAAGCTCGGTTCGATTCGAGACTCATTTACTTCGTGTGAAATTAACCAAGTCTATCGAATTACGATTAACAGACTCGAGTTGTTTACATCTCTACAGGACAGTCATTGGCCGGCGCTATTCGTAGAGGCTTGTAAAACTACCCTCAATATTGTCAACAAAATTGTGGAAGAATCGTTTAATCCGGGTTTTCACAGTACAATTACGCTGGGATCGAGTGGGCTAGGATGATTCCTCGAATGCGTACGTATCGTGTAAATATCGTGCTATTTTACCGTCATTCTATTAAAGGTATGACTTTTCATAGATGGCGTTGTGGCCCTTAAATGTGGCAGATGTATTGTGTTATTATTCTAAGGCAGATGTAGTGTATATGTCGCAGTCATCTGGTTGAATCTCCTATTCAATTGAATGGCTAGCGGGTTCATTGAATGACGACATTTAAGTGAACCACCTCGCCACCTAGGGCAAACATCAGGAGGATATACCCATAATCGCCACGCTGGGCAGGCGGGTTGGCGATCGCAGGGCGTAGCTTCTCGCTCCGGTGACGCTGCTGCCCGTCATCGGTCTGTGGTATTTAGCTACGCCTTCAATTGTGATGGTTATACCGCCACCAGTCTGTTGCCAGCGCCTCGTTTGTTATTCGGCAGGATGCACCACGGGTTGTCCCCGTCCTTGTCGGATGGGAGTGGGCTCACCCTTCGGGCCGCTCCCATCGCTACCCCCTAGGGGGGGGGGGCAGTTGGGCCTGCAGTTTAAGCGGGCAGCGCTGGTGGTGCCGCGGTAGTGCTGGACTCCCAGGTCCCGCGACATTACCTCCTGTAGGCGCCTGACGAAGGGTCCGGTGTTTTTAGTGGGTATTTCCCGCCTCATTTCTATCTTTTGAAGGCGGGATGAGTCCCACATACCCCGAGCCGCTCCCCCGAGCGACGGGCATGCCTAAACGCATTTTCACCGGAATAAAAAAAAAAAAAACCGGCCAAGTGCGAGTCGGACTCGCGCACGTAGGGTTCCGTACCACTGATTGAATGAAAAAATTGGGTAATTTGATTTATGACGTTTAAAAAAAAACTACTGTCTAGATTTCATTCAAACCAAATTTCGTTAGTAGTTTTTATAGTAATACACATCATATATTTTTTACAGTTTTATCATGCCCATATTTTAGAAGTTACGGGGGGGGGGGACACACATTTTACCACTTTGGAAGAGTCTCTCGCGCAAACTATTCAGTTTAGAAAAAAATGTTGTTAGAAACCTCAACATCATTTTCAAATACCTATTCATAGATACCCCACACGTATAGGTTTGATGAAAAAAAATTTTTTGAGTTTCAGTTCTATGTATGGGGAACCCCAAAAATTTTGGATTTTTTTCTGATTTTATTTTCACATTTTAATGCGGCTTACAGAATACATCTACGTACCAAATTTCAATAATGTAGCTCTTATAGTTTCGGAATAAACTGGCTGTGACATACGGACGGACAGACAGACAGACAGACAGACAGACAGACAGACAGACAGACAGACAGACAGACAGACAGACAGACAGACAGACATGACGAATCTATAAGGGTCCCGTTTTTGCCATTTTGGCTACGGAACCCTAAAAAGGGGTGCACCACGGGCAGGTGAGGTTGGCTTGGAGCGAAATGATGATAGGCCGCTCCCTTACATCAACAATACGAGCAGCCCTACTATGACTTCGCACGTGCTATCTGTATGCGGTACTCACTCCGGGTGCTGCGTGCAGGGGTTCTCGTCGAGCCACAGGCTGGTGAGCGCGGGCAGCGGGCGCAGGTGCCGTATCTCGTGCAGGTCGCGGATCTCGTTCTTGCGCACGTACAGCTCGCGCAGCCGCCGGCAGCCCGCGAAGTCGCCCAGGGTTCGGATCTTGTTTATGCTGCAACAAGGACACATCAGGGATTTATAAACTACTAGCTGTGCTCGCGACTGCGTCCGCGTGAAATAGTATTTTTTCCCCGATTTTTTAGGGTTCCGTAGCCAAAATGGCAAAAACGGGACCCTTATAGATTCGTCATGTCTGTCTGTCTGTCTGTCTGTCTGTCTGTCTGTCTGTCTGTCTGTCCGTCCGTATGTCACAGCCAATTTATTCCGAAACTATAAGAGCTACATTATTGAAATTTGGTACGTAGATGTATTCTGTGAACCGCATTAGGATTTTAAAATAAAATCAGAAAAAAATCCAAAATTTTTGGGGTTCCCCATACATAGAACTGAAACTGAAAAATTTTTTTTTCATCGAACCTATACGTGTGGGGTATCTATGGATAGGTATTTGAAAATGATGTTGAGGTTACTAACATAATTTCTTTCTAAACTGAATAGTTTGCGCGAGAGACTCTTCCAAAGTGGTAAAATGAGTGTCCCCCCCCCGTAACTTCTAAAATATGGGCATGATAAAACTGAAAAAAATATATCATGTGTATCACTATGAAAACTACTAACGAAATTTGGTTTGAGTGAAATCTAGCCAGTAGTTTTTTTTTAAACGTCATAAATCAAATTACCTAATTTTTTCATTTAATTAACTCCAATATAATAAAACGTAAAGAAAAACATTTATTTAGCTGTATAGTGGTACGGAACCCTACGTGCGAGAGTCCGACTCGCACTTGGCCGGTTTTTTACATTTTCCATTATTTCTTCGCTCCTAATAGTTGCAGCGTGATGTTATATAGCCTAAAGCCTTCCTCGATAAATGGTCTATTCAACGCAAAAAGAATTTTTCAATTCGGACCAGTAGTTCCTGAGATTAGCGCGTTCAAACAAACAAACTCTTCAGCTTTATAATATTAAGTTAAGATTTGTTTTTTTCTAAATAACTACGATGATGGACAGGCCGGCCTTTTCATCATCACCGGACTTTTGGGGGTGCGGAAGGCTCTCACCCCGTGGTGGAGCATGGAAAACAAGGCTTCCCCCGCCACCTAACTATACACCGCCGGCATTGGTTTGGTAGATGTTGGACCTATTCGCAAAATGAGTCACGCGAAAAAAAAATTTTTTTTCATAGTGGTTCGACATAATGGCTTCTCTACGCCAAAGCCCAAGTCGCTGTGACAACTGGCAAGTAACTGGTCAGTTACCTGTCAGTTGCCACTGCCATGCCAACCTTAACCCCCCACGAGCTCCAGAAGCCCTACTCACCAGCAGAAACACGACCCGGAGGTCATTTGGCTGCGGTATTCTATAGGGTGGAGGTCCTTCCCCGGACGGCCGGCTCAATTCGAGCGAGGATTCGCTATGCCCTACCTATCAGAGGTATCAGTATTTGGTCTTGGTAAGGGTGAGTCCCCGCCACCTATATTTTCTAAATGACTTCGATGATGGCCAAGCCGGCCTCGTCATCATCACCGGACTCTTGTGAGAGGGAAAGGCACTCACCCCTACTATACACCGCCAGCCGAATTGTTGCCTCCTGGTCATCAGGAAATCAGGAAGCATGTCCGGAGTGGAAAACGTCAAACCGACTTCGCTCCGGGGTGGCCGGTGTGGAGCCAATTTGGTGAAATTGGGGCTTGGCGGGGAGACACGTGCGGGATGTGACTGTGGTGCAACACTGCAGGCTATGGAACATTTGCTCACCTTCCAGACGTGCCCCATCACGTTCACGATTAGACCTCTTCCAGGCGACGGATAGCGGTGTCAAGTCGCTAAGTTTTAGATGGGATCTATTTAATTATGATTACCATTGACACAAGAAGAAGAAGAAGAAGCATTTACTTTGGAATTCTCTAGAAATAGCATGGACGGTCCAGGGCAGCTTGTAAGAAGAGGCCCTATTGCTATATTTGACGGCTCTCTCCCGAGACTACAGTATGGGGTCCTTCAAAGAGATTGTGAAGAGTTGTTGTTGCAGGTATCCATGGGCTGACAGGCGAGCCAAGCCTTGTTTGTCACCTTAGTGATACATACATATAAAAAAAATCATTTGCAATTGCAACCATATTAATTAACTACGAGTCGTTTAAACAATTTCGCAACGTCCACATCCAGCGAGGCAACGGTCAGACGCACGCGATTGGGTAAATGCGCGCGCGCCGGCCGGTGATTGGGCAACGGCGCCGGCGCCACGCTCTGATTGGCCGGCCTTGCGCGGGGGAAGTGAAGCTAACCCTCGAGCGGGACCCTGGCTTGGAAGGGTGCGGTCTGAGTGATCAATATAAACAGGCAGGTTTGTTCTATTACGCCTGTCGACCAGGCCCGCCGCTAGCGGTTTGAACGCCGGTGTGCAATTCCTATCGTGCCGCCCCTATCTAACTACAAAACCTAGGTGTTTATAAAAATGAGATTTTTTTTTATGACATAGGGGGCAAACGGGCCTGAAGGACACCTGATGGTAAGTGATCACTTCAGCCCATAGACAACGCAACACCAGGGGAGTCACAGGTGCGTTGCCGGCCTTTGAGAAATCTGTAGGCACGCTTCTTGAAGGTCCCTAGGTCGTATCCATTCGGGAAAATTGCAGCCGGAAGCTGATTCCAAAGAGCAGCTGCACGAGGCAGAAAATTGCGCGCAAAATGCACTGTAGAAGACTTCCATCTGTCAAGATGATAAGGATGAAATCTTGAATTGGTGCGAGATGTACGATGATGAAAAATGGCAGCTGGTACCAGGTCAAACAATTCCTCCGAACACTCGTCGTGATAAATTCGGTAAAAAACGCACAAAGACGCAACATCCCTGCGTAGAGATAGAGGGTCTAGCTTGTCTATAAGTACTCGGTCGTCTACGATTCGAGCCGCTCTTCGCTGGATACGGTCAAAAGGAAGGAGTTGGTACTGAGGTGCCCCGGCCCACAGATGAGAACAATATTCCATGTGAGGTCGCAGCTGTGCCTTGTACAGTTGAAGACGGTGGGTTGGTGTGAAATATTGTGTCGCTCTGCCAAGAACACCCAGTTTCTTGGAGGCCAGCTTAGCCTTTCCCTCCAGATGACCCTCAAACTGAGCGTTGCTCGAAATATCAACGCCGAGAATATTCAGCGAGGATGCCGCGTCCAAGGGACCACCGCAGAAACGAGGGGACACGACAAAGGGCGTACGTTTAGCGGTAAATGCACAAACCTGAGTCTTCTTCTGCTGTACAGTGAAAAACTACTAAAATATACAGAATATTATTAACTTTAAGTAACCTGGACCGTTTCCGGATCTCACATTAGGGCTATAACAAAATAATTGAAGTTTGTTGTTCACTCACATCACTTTCGCATTTGTGTTAAATAAATAAAAACAAAGAAATGAGAATATAGTTTTAAGGGTATTTCCCCTGATATCTGTGGGATTTCCCTATTTCGCGTAGAGCACGATACGGATTAACTTTGTTCTCATGAATTTCAATAGATGGCGCTATGTAATGCTACTATACAAAAGAAATATTTGGGCGCCGTTCATCATATTATTTTTATAAGGATAATCTTTTAGTATTGTGAGGTGACAATGTCTGAATTTTAGTCGATGACTAGCTGTGCCAGCGGCGTCGCACGCTTGGATATCGGGTTTCAAAAATAACGGACTTCCATAAAATACTTATACCTATACCTAAGTTTTAAGTTAGACCTCTAGTAATACATTAGTGAAAATCGTTTTCAATTTCATGCAGTAGTTTTTGAGAGATGCGCGTTCAAAAAATGTCTCCCGTTTTCCTAACATTTCCCTTCACTGCTCTGCTCCTATTAATAGTAGCGTGATGAAAAGTACCCTATAACCTGCCCAGGAGTATGAAAAATAATTGTACCAAGTTTCGTTAAAATCCGTTGAGTAGTTTTTGTTTCTATAACGAACATACAGACAGACAGACAGACAGACAGACAGACAGACAGACAGACAGACAAAAATTTTACTGATTGCATTTTTGGCATCAGTATCGATCACTAATCATCCCCTGATAGTTATTTTGAAAATATATTTAATGTACAGAATTGACCTCTCTACAGATTTATTATAAGTATAGATTGTCTGATTTGCCGCCCCCTGAATGCGCCGCCCGCGTGCATTGCACGCCTTGCACGCCCGCTTACGGCGGGCCTGCTGTCGACCTAACTTTTGAAGGACCGCTCACCATCAGATGGAGTGAGTGAGGTCATAATAATAAATGCTCCTGTGTATTTTTGGGTACCTAATAAACATTTTTCTTTCTTTCTTTCTTTCTAAATGATTTTTTTATATAAAAAAAATACAACGGTCTATGGGTTGTTTCAAATGATGATGATAAAGGACTGGCTCGATACCACATCGTATTTTGTTTATTTTTTATAGTAGCTCGGCATAATGGTTTCCCTACGCCTGATAGAAAGCGAAAGAGAAGCCCAAGTCGTTGTGACAACGGGCAAGTAACTGGTCAGTTGCCACCACCATGCCGGCCCAACCCTAACACCCACGAGCTCCGAAAATAAAGAGCTCCGGAAAAAAAAGGCAGAAACAAGACCCGGAGGTCATTTGACTGCGGTATTCTATAGGGTGGAGGTCCTTCCCCGGACGGGCGGCTCAATTCGAGCGAAGATTCGCTATGCCCTACCTCTGCTAAAGAGTGTCCGCCAATACATTTATTAAGGACTCTGCCCACTACACCGTACCATACCATGACCGTGCTATGAACGTGTCAAGCACGGAAGGTAATACGATACGGCTTGCTTTGCCCACTGAAACGAGTCGACGGCGTTTAATGCCCGTATGATGCGGGCATCATACGGGTATGATGCCGGTATGGTGTCCGTATGCAACCCGTATGATGCCCGTATGATGCCGGTATGGTGTCCGTATGCAACCCGTATGTTGCCCACCCGTAATTTGTGTGACTATTCATAGGAAGCCGTTCGCCGTTTGGCATTTGAGACGCGTTTATAACGGTCCTTATACGCGGTTATAACCCGTATTATCACCGTTTTGCTGCCGGCGCGCATCGGTTTGGCACCGTCGCGTGCCGTGCGCGGAGCGTACCGCCACCGGCAAAATATTCTCGCCGACAATTCTGAACTGTCCGTGCATGGCACGCGACGGTGCTGGTCGGTGACGGAACGGTCTAATGGGCATCGTCTCATAGTTTTCAATACAAAGAATACTTTTTTGTCTGACACGTTCATAGCACGGCCATGGTATGATACGGTGTAGTGGGCAGACTCCTTTAAGCGTGGGGTCATTCAGACCTCACCGCCCAATCCAGGTTAAGACAAAGTGATTGTTTTCGGAGACAATGTGTCGCTTCGCCAGCTGCATACAGACGGCCGTGGTCTCTATGACCAGGGAGCAAGGTCCCGAATCGCGTGGCTAAGACAAGTGGATAATGATACCATTGAACTCTTCTGCGCAGTGTCACGACCGCGGACATTGGAGCATTTCCTTTTTAGGCGATTCGGTAATTCTGACCTGTCGTGCGATTCATTACTTCACGTGCCATTACAATTTTTTTTTTTAGAGGGGAATGCATGTGACATGGTGTGTGGGACTCACACCTCCCGAAACGGGAGGGAATACCCACTAAACCCCCCTGTGTCGCCAGTGGGCAGCAAGTTGCAGGGACACGGGCAACGCCGAAGCATACCGCCGCATCCCTGCATGCCCTGGCCAGCCGTAGATGACAAGCGGCCGGCACTCCTGGTCCGGGGAGGGTAAATACCCCTACCCTCTGCTTCCGGGGAGGAATAGGGTGCTCCCCGGGCGGACCTCGTGCAACGGTGTGGCTGCACCCACCACACCGTTACGCCCCTATGAGTGGATCGCGCCCCCGCACTCACCACTCGGGACGTGCCATTACAATAACCCAACCCATGACATGCCACGAAGGGCCACACAGCGCTATCTAGCCCCAAAAAGCCGAAGCTTGCACTATGGGTACTAGACAACTATTAAACTTATTTTGATACAGTCAGATGATAAACAGTATTTTAATAGAAACTTAGACATCTTGGTCTTCAGGCGAGGAATAGAATAGAATAGAAAAACTTTATTTGGACACATAACACAAACAAAACAGAGAAAAAAAATACACATTTGGCAAATAAACAAAAACAAAATACAACTGTTGGTTAATAAAAAGAAAAATGCGCCTCTGCGTAATGCGACCAAAAAGGCGTCCACTCAGCTATTGTTACAGCAAACCTTTGCTGTAACGCTGGTTTTCAGTGGAAACCATCGATAATGAGGACTATAGTTCATTCGCGTTAAGAAAATAGTGACTCATCACCGACTGCCGGCCGCCTAGCCAATTAAAACGCCAGAATTAGAAAATAGTGACTCATCACCGACTGCCGGCCGCCTAGCCAATTAAAACGCTAGAAATTATAATTCTAGCGTTTTAATTGGCTAGGCGGCCGGCAGTCGGTGATGAGTCACTATTTTCTTAACGCGAATGAACTATAGACAGAACGCAGTCTGCCCTAACACAACACCAAAGGTACCGAAACAGATAATGGCTAGACGTTCCGCGTCGCGGCCAGGTCACGACCCGTCTCGCCGCTCCCGGTCCCGACGGAATTAAAGGACTCCCACTTATCGGAGCGATTCCATCGAACGAGGCTATTATCTGTCTCAAATGAGACAGTGGAAACCGCACTGCAGGAGGCAGGGTTGTGGAGAGAAGTGTAGCAATCACCATTTTTCACCCGTCTTACCCAAAGGGTAGTAACAGCGTTTTTAAGCCAAAAAAAAGCACAGACTTTAATATGGTCTTTTTTTATAGTAGCTCGGCAAAATAACTTCCCTTCCACCTGGTGGAAAGCGAAAGAGAAGCCTAAGTCGCTGTGACAACGGGCAAGTAACTGGTCAGTTACCTGTCAGTTGCCACCGCCATGCCGGCCCAACCCCAACCGAGCTCCGGAAACCCTACTCACCGGCAGGAACACGACCTGGAGATCATTTGGCTGCGGTATTCTTTAGGGTGGAGGTCCTTCCCCGGACGGGCAGCTCAATTCGATGTCTGTCTGTCACCAGGCTGTATCTTAAGAGCCTAGATATAGCTAGGCAGTTGAAATTCAAGTAGCTGCCGCTATGACAGTAAATACCAAAAATAAAATAAATACGTATACTCGAATTTGTTTTATTTTTGGTATTTTCGACACGAGGCTCTCCTGCTCCTCAGCTCAGTTAGTAGCGCTGCACTGCCTGGAGAGTAGGCATACCTTGGCCGTTGCACCCCGCGGTATGACGTCACCGACCACGTGTCCGAAGACACGTTTTCCGACGACACGTTTCTCCGAGCCTTTGGGGTTATAAACTCCAAAGGCCTTTCCAGTCGCCTCTTACTACAGGGAAACCTCGGCAGTACTTAAGCCCCATACCGCATGACGGCAGCCCTACCCCAACGCGTCCCTGCCACTACAGACCGGCGCGTTACGCACGCACCGTGACATTTGCGCGCATGCGTACATACACACACGCGCGTACGCACGAGTATAGTACCACACGCTGCGCACGCGACGACATGCACAAATGCGCGCGCTAATTGGCAGTTAGTCGCGTGGCTAGGGCTACTACAGTTACCCAGGTGGAAATCTGCAGGACATAGTCCACCGCCAGAGTTC
Organism: Conogethes punctiferalis; assembly: GCA_031163375.1. Classification (NCBI taxonomy): domain Eukaryota; kingdom Metazoa; phylum Arthropoda; class Insecta; order Lepidoptera; family Crambidae; genus Conogethes; species Conogethes punctiferalis. The sequence continues at coordinate 5,362,532 of CM062104.1, read as the reverse complement.
TAAACCCATTTCGAATTAAAAAAAAAACTTGGATCGTTCAGAAATACTCATCGCACAGAAAATAAGGGCAGTTTTCAAAGCATACTACGAGTATAAGACCGCGTCCCCAGTAGGCAAACTGTTTGCCGCCGTTTGAGGTAGCAGAGTTAGCAGCGTATCGGTTTAGTATGCCCTTCCATATACGAGTACTTGAAATGGAGTGTTCACAGTTTGCTAGTTAGGGTTCCGTAGCCAAAATGGCAAAAACGGGACCCTTATAGATTCGTCATGTCTGTCTGTCCGTCCGTCTGTATGTCACAGCCAGTTTATTCCGAAACTATAAGAGCTACATTATTTAAATTTACATAGAACTGAAACTCAATTTTTTTTCATCGAACCTATACGTGTGGAGTATCTATGTATAGGTATTTGAAAATGATTGTACGGTACGTGCATTTAGAGAATTATTTATGGTAGAAAAAGTCACTGGTACTTGTAATAGGAGAGTTTATTGAGATGAGTGGAAACACTATGGTATTTAAGTATAAGTATATAAAATGGTAATGGTAAATGGTAAGTAATTATTGGTGTGAGTGTATGTACGCGCGATTGGTAGGGCGATCGTAATAGCACTAACTCGTAATATTAATTAACATGGAATCGCGTGACAGTTTCGCTGACGCGCGACCCAAAAGTTTATTGTATGTTCGAAGATCGTACATGCTCCCGAACAGGAAAAAGTAGGAATAACAATATTGGTAAGACTCTATAATAATAATTAGTTAATGTGCAAGATGTGGTGAAGGTGGTTTACAAGGTGATGGTACAATGGTTTCTTAATTCTAGGTTAGTCAGATGACTTAAAATGTCTACGGAAATTTGGCGTCGGAGCCACATTGATACGCGCACTCACGGTAGGCACTTCCGCCTTCACATCACTTACACTGGTACACTGGTCACTCGCGCACTCCTTGACACTAACGCACTGCACATTAGCACTGTAGGAGGCGTCGAGGCCGCCGCGGGCGTGCGCCCTGCGCGCGCGCCGCCGCCAGCACAGCCAGCCCAGCGCGCCGGCCGCCGCCGCCGCCGCGAACACGTAGATGGCCGCGTAGTGGTGTATGTCATGGTAGGAGATTACGTCGGCTACTCCTGGTTTTGCTTTCATTTCTTTTATCTCGTCTCCAATGAGCTTCAGATCTTTCTCAAGTCCATTTGATCCGATTTCAATGGTGGTGTTGGGAATGGTGACGTTTATTATATTGTTGATAAATGGTATATCTGGTGACATAATGTCTGGTTGAATATTTATATTATTGAAAAATGACTTATGCGACGTAATGGTGAATGAGTCGCCCTTGACGACGCAGCTGTTTCCGAGCGCGATGACGCCGGCAGTCGGGAGTCGCTCGAGGGCGATTTGTTGGTCGCATATGATCCTTACAGGACATTCTCCGCAACACGTAAACAAGTACGTATTCATCTTATGAAGCTGAGACCAAGAATGTTCGCATGGAATGGTTTTAGTTTTACAGGTTTGTCCGAGGACATCCTTAACGCACAGGCTCTGATCGGATTTGAACTGGTAAACTGGTGATTGTAATGGGCATAAATGAACATCGATGTCATATGATATGCAAGCTTGAAGCGTGCCGTCACTTACAGGTACGTACATATCTTTTTGTAAGTTGATCGCTACATGACTGGCGATAGGCAATAGGGTGACCATATAATTTCCCGTTTTTCGAGGGACATTAATAATCTTATAGATGTCGAACAAGTCTCTGCTCACAAGTGGAATCTTAATTTCAAATAATAAAAATTCCCTGGTAATTCTGGCTTTAACTTTCAGCAAATGGTAGAGCTTAGGCAATTGGTTGTAGATGTTGTCCAATGGTAAAGACAAATCTTTAGGGATACGTCCAGCTATAAGATGTAACTCCTGCATTAATTGATCTGGTTTTAAAAGATGAACGTTGAAATTCCCATAATATATGTTGGTGATAGCATCTAATAAGGCTTCTTGTATCTTACGTAATTCGAAAAGAATATTATTTGCAATTATGGTAGTAAGAGCGAAGTCATTGGCATTAACAACGTCTTGTAATTCAGATTTTATCTCATTAGCAGCCTTTTCTAAACTGTTCAGATGTTGGTTAAATATTTTGTATTGTTTGTCGACTGATGATTTTGCCTTTTTAAGCCAATTATATTCTGCCTCTATAACTGAAGTCTGGTTTCTCCACAGGTTCTCAAGATGCTTTTCATTCATATGAATTAAATTTATATCTTTAGAGTATTGTTCGGCGAAATTATCGTCCAATATTCCAAATAAAGCATGGGCAGCGTAGCCTACACCGTTGATAAGGCCCCGGCGTCTGCGATGAGTCGCGTGCGCCGGGAACTGCTGACCAAGTAACATGGCATTGTAGTCATTGAACTCGTCATATGCATGACCTACTTGTAATAGAATCACTTCACATTGTGTTCTAATTTTAGAATTGTTACATAAGTTGGTCAGATGGTTTATGTATTTATTAAACAAGCCTGTACCTTGCCAATATGGTTTTAGGTCTAAATACGCTATAAGTTTCCATTCATCGCGTATTAGATACATGGTGGACGTTTTATCAAAATAGTACATGCTGTTGTTGTTATTTAATGGTGACAATTTGTATTCGCACTGTGCTGGTGTGAACAATAAAAAGAATAACATCAAAATGGTGGTCAAGTAACTTAATTTACTCGGTGTATTATTAACTTTTACTGGTTTAGATCTGCTTTCTTCCACCGCTCTGGGTTTGGTTTCCTTAACTGGTTTTGTCTGCTCTTGGTTTGGTGAGATGATGCTTGGGTGTTTCATATTTTCGGCTATAGATGTATTTCGTAGCCTGCCTCTGACGCGAAGCAGTCCGTTCTCGTCCGATCTGGTTTTATCAACTTGGTAATTCTTCTTCAATCTGGTGATCTCCTGGTGAAACTCGAGATGCTGGATGGTTTTGGTGATCATCCGTAGAGCATCATTCAATTCAGTGGTGGTTAAATATGATACCTTTTGCGGATTACGTAATCGGCGAATCCAAGCGAGAATACGTACCGCCCGTGTTATTGAACTTTGTTTGGTAATAAGATCCAATATCACAATATTATCGTCGGACGCTCGAGTTACTAAGTTGGTAAAATTAGTTGGTCTGCACTTTTTCATTTCCTGGTCTGTAGTAAATTCCTGGTCTTCTTTTCGCGAGCTCTCATTGTACGTAGGCAGCCACTGAGGTCCTTGCCACCACAACGGATGGTGTTTGGTTTGAGAGGCAGTCAAACCTCGACTAGCACAATCAGCCGGGTTTTCTTCTGACTTCAGGTACTGCCAGTTTTTTGATGGTATTACTTCTATGATTTGGCTTACACGATTAGCCACAAATGGTTTCCATCTGGTGGGTTCCCCGTTTAGCCATCCAAGAACGACCATGGAGTCGGTCCAGCAGTGCGTTCTTATCTGGTGATCATCTGGTACTTTTTGTATTAGCTTAGATAAGAGATGAGCGCCACATATCTCTAATTTTGGCAAACTAATGCTCTTACTAGCGGGAACTAGACTCGCTTTTCCTGCCACTAAGACTACTGATGCAGTCTCCTCTCTGGTAATTCTACAATAAATCACGGCAGCGTATGCTTTGGCGGAAGCATCGCAAAGACCGTGAAGTTCAATGGTATCTGGTATTCTGGTGCCTAGCCATTTTGGTAATTGTACATGGCCTACCTGGTATAATTCATCTTTGTAAAATGACTCTTCTAAAACCTTGGTAGCTTTGGTAGATTGGTAGTTATGTTGTTCATCGATTGCCAGTTGTTTTAAAGTCATCATCGCTGAGTATGGTGCTGATTTTTGACCATAAGAGACGGTAGTTAGCTGGTACTCCGGAAGCGGTTGATCTGGTGTGTCTCTCCAAATGATCCTTTGGTAATGCTGATCATCTTTATGTATGCCAATTTGACGGAACATTTTCTCAATGTCCGCGACAAATGCAAATTGGTATCCTCGCCACTTCAAGATTAAGGATTGCAGGTCCTGTTGTAGATTTGGGCCTGCTTCCATGACATCATTCAGGCTAACACCCGAAGAAGTCTTAGCCGACGCGTTAAAAACGACTCTAAGTGCAGTGGTAGTAGACTCAGATCGCATTACCCCGTGGTGCGGTAAATAACAATCGGGTTTCGTATTACCGTCGCCGGCCGGAACCATATGACCTAATAAACGATACTCGTCAATAAACAGCTGGTAATCTTTCGCAATCGATTTATTTTTCGACAATTTTCTTTCTAACTGGTAAAACTGAGGTATAGCCATTGATTTAGATGATCCCAATTGCTTCTCATGGTTTGGTTTGAATGGTATCCTAACATGGTATCTTCCGCTTTCATCTCGTGTAGTGGTTGATTGGTAATATTTGATGCAGTCATTATTGGTTGTAGAGAGATCGGATGGTGTCTGGGTGATGTCTTCGATTTCCCAGAATTTTTGCAACTCGTCAGTTTGGTTGATGACTACATTGCAATGAAAGGTTTGGACATTGCCGCATAAGATCCATCCCAGTTGCGTTTCTTGAGCGACTGGGTAACTGGGACCCATTTTCATGATACCGCTCATTATAATAGAAGAGTAAATATCTGCACCTAATAAAATGTCAATTTGCTTACTGATATAAAATTCGGGATCGGCTAAGTCAATGTTTTCTAAATATTTCCATGATGGTTTTTCATAAGACTGGTTTGGTAATTTATTAATAAGGTTTTTCATTATTAATGCATTAGTACTGGTAGAAAAATCGTTATGTAGTGAAAATATCTTTATGCGAATAACCCCTTTACAGTTATTCTCTTTTGCACCGACGCCGAAAATGACTCCTTTACAACGCTGCCTGGTAAGTTGGAGCTTTTGGGCGGCGTTTTCGGTTATCAGTGACGTCTGAGAGCCCGAATCGATGAGCGCTCTCATAATATGGTGACTACCATCAGCTGCCTGGACCTTAACTCTAGCTGTGCTCAATAGAGTTTCGGCTATATTTTCCTTGGAAACGTGACATGCGTTTGGTTTGGTGTTGCTGGTGGTTGAACTCTCAGCTGGTGACGCATATAATTCATGAATTAGCGAATTATGTTTTTCGTTGCAATACCTGCACGATTTGTCGGATAAGCATTCCTTTCCGTCGTGATTGAACAAACAATTTTTGCATAAGTTATATTTCGCAATCGTCTTCCGTTTAACGTCCGGCCTAGATTTACGAAATGCCTTGCAGTAGAAAATAACGTGGCTTTCGCTGCAATGTGGGCACCTATTAGATTCCACGTGCATGGTTTTGTATGGTAATGATGGTTTGGTAAATGGTTTGTTCAACTGGTGACTGGTAAATTGATGAAATGGTGGTCGCTTAGGGCGAAGATCTTCATGGTTTGTATGTTTAGAGTCCTGTTTTCGTCTGAAAGACTCCAAAGATGTAAATTTGGTTTCTAAAAAGGTTAGGAACTCTGTCAGAGATGGTAATTCCTTAGGGTGCTTTAAGGATTCTACGTAATCATTGTGGGTGTCGACGTCTAATTTTTGAGCCAAAAGATGTACTATAAGAGGATCCCATGATGACGTATCGACTCCTATTTTCTGTACTGCGTGAATGCACTCATTAGTGGTGTCGTGAAGCTTTTTAATGAGAGCAGCAGTTTGAACTTGCATGGCTGGTATGTTGAGAAGAGTAGAAATATGAGAAGTGAAAATTAACTTCTTATTATCAAAACGATGGTTCAATATATCCCATGAGATTTGGTAATTCTCTGAGCTTACATTTAGATGCTGAATTAGCTTTTCAGCTTCACCCTTCAATTTACTTTTTAGATATTGGTGTTTTTGTACATTCGACAAGGATGGGTTATGGTGAATAGATTCCTGGAATAAATCCTTGAAGGAAATCCATTGCTGGTAGTTTCCGCTAAAGGTTGGTATTTCCATTTGCGGAGTGACTTTCTCCCGGTACGAAACAGAACACATTCTGGTATTGATTTCTCTTTTAATATGAGTAAAAGATTTTTCGTACTTGGTGTATTCACTTTCATAAGCTTCGTAGCTAGCGTCGCTTTCGTCTTTTGGTATACTATCCATCTCCCAATGCAATGTATCAATAAGTCCCCACCTGGACTCTAACATCTTGAGAGCATCCTGGTATTCCCACTTACTGGATAGCGCATCAATGTCTATATTAGACAAAGTACGAGAAAACGCTTTGAAATTGCTGCACTGCTTGCGTAGCATTTCAACTAGCCTACTGGTGTTGCCTTCCGATTTCGGAAGAACCACTGATGGTATGGTAAGATTTGGTGATTGGTTACCTAATGGTGTGGCTGGTTTTAGTAATGGTGTTGATGGTCGACTTCCCTCCTGTCTGAAGCTTTGTAGAAATTGCCTGGCCTGGTTATAAAAATCCTTAGTACGTTCATATTCCATGCCCGTAAAATAAGAATTATTTTGGTCTCCCAAACTACATATCTTAATATGGTTAGAGTTAAACTCATTCCAATACATATCCAAAGTCTCAAGCTTCCTCCTTACATGATCTGGTGTTTTGCGGTCATGACCGTCCTTCTTGAAGTTTCTCAGAAGGTGGTCCATCTCCGCCATAAGCTGGTTTTGTGTTTCCAATAAACCTTCCATGGTAATAAATTGGTAAATTGAAGTAAAATGGAAAGATCTTACTTGGTAATTGGTGTTGGTAGTTGGTGATGCTTTGAACCTTGGTACGGCTCAACAGCTGGTACTCAGCCTGGTGATGACTGAGTGTAGCTCTGGACTGGTACTCCCACAACGCTGGTTTGAGTTCAGGAACCGCTCGTCGAAGAGCAGGTACAGGTGAGCCCGAAGATAGCACAAGGCGCGAAATCCGTCGTCAATATCCTGAACTTCACACTGTCACTGACTTTACACTCGCGATTAGTTCCTTCTTAGATCGAAGGACCATTTAAATGTACGGTACGTGCATTTAGAGAATTATTTATGGTAGAAAAAGTCACTGGTACTTGTAATAGGAGAGTTTATTGAGATGAGTGGAAACACTATGGTATTTAAGTATAAGTATATAAAATGGTAATGGTAAATGGTAAGTAATTATTGGTGTGAGTGTATGTACGCGCGATTGGTAGGGCGATCGTAATAGCACTAACTCGTAATATTAATTAACATGGAATCGCGTGACAGTTTCGCTGACGCGCGACCCAAAAGTTTATTGTATGTTCGAAGATCGTACAATGATGTTGAGGTTCCTAACATCATTTTTTTCTAAACTGAATAGTTTGCGCGAGAGACTCTTCCAAAGTGAAAAAGGTGTGTACCCCCCCCCCCCCCCTTAACTTCTAAAATATGGGCATGATAAAACTGAAAAAAATATATGATGTGTATTACTATAAAAACTACTAACGACAATTGGTTTGAATGAAATCTAGACAGTAGTTTTTTTTTAAACGTCATAATTACCTAATTTTTTCTTTCAATCAGTGGTACGGAACCCTACGTGCGCGAGTCCGACTCGCACTTGGCCGGTTTTTTTGAAGTTCGCGCGCGTAACGCTGCAAATTGCGTAGATTGAGCGCAATACCGGCAAACTGTGAACACTCCACTTCAATTATATGGCAGGGCATACTAAACCAATACGCCGCTAACTCAGTCGGCGGCAAACTGTTTGCCTACTGGGGACACGGCCTCTGGACAACTTAGATTAATAACGCCTTTTTTTTTTTTTTTTTTTTTTATGTTCCGGTGTGAAAATGCATTTACGCATACCACGCTGCTCGGGGGGCAGCGGGCTATGTGGGACTCACCACCGCCTCGGAATGATGGAAGTGAGGCGGGAAATACCCACTAAAAACACCGGACCCTTCGTCGTGCGCCTTTGGGAGACGGTGCCGTGGGACCTGGATATCCAGAACTACCACGGCATCGCCAGCGCTGTCTGCCCTAAGAAGGGCAGACCCAAGCAGGCTCACCCCCTAGGGGGGAGCGACAGGAGCGAGGCCCGAAGGGATAGCCCCACTCCCGTCCAACGAAGGGGACCCGTGCAAGGCGGGTGGAGGCGCCCCGGCACCATCCACCCGCTGGGCCCCGTCGGGCGGCATCAGGCGACGAAAAAGTCGCCGCGTTCTGCCACCTCTGCGTCGGCGGAACGGAGGAGCGTTGGGATCGTCTTCCCGCTCCCGCTCCGCGGCCTCCTTTTGGGACATAACAGTCTCACAAGATTAATAACGCCTATTCTAAGCTGGACAACAAACTAAGTTTCGACTGCCAAAGATAGATAAGAGCCCATACTAATAAGAACACTTTATCTTAATCTGAAAGTATTTATTTACACAATCCAATTACAAACACTCATTCAACCAGAGAGAGAGAGAAAAGTAATAATCGGCGGGAACTCGATGACAGCTGTCAGTGTCACCGTTACGTCAAACTTCAACTGTCAACGTTAGTGCGGTGACTCTTGAGCGTGGCGAATAGTGCTGTGCCGCAGCGGTCGATTATTCTCCTCTAACAATACTTAACAGTGTATGTGGGTCGCGTATTCAAGTGTAGTCCATTAGCAAAGTTACAAGTCACCGACTGCCGATGAGACGCGAGACGCGGTGAAAGCGGCCCTGACGCAGAGTCTATGATTGATGCGCGGACGCGAGGATACCGCCAACAGCCATGATTCGCCGCACTGGCATTGACAAAGACTGTGTTCCACCAAAGAAGATATTAAAGAAACATTTGCGACTATTTTTCATCATCGCACATCTCGTACAAATTCAAGATGTCTTTTCTTATCATCTTAGTTGGTTGGTTGGTTCCTTATCGTCCTATTTTTCGTACAATTTTCTGCCACTATCTGTTACAGCTTCCAGTTGCGACTTTTCCGAACGGATTCAACTTTTTTCTTCTAAATGACTACGATGATGGCCAGGCCGGCCTTGTCATCATCACCGGACTGTAGGGGGAGCGGAAGGCTCTCACCACAGATTCTACTTAGGGACCTTCAAAAAGCGAGACTACAATAAATTTCTCACCTTCCATTTTTAAGCTGGGGGAAATGCTTTTAGGCATCCCTGCTGTTCGGGAGAAACGGCGGGGTTTGTGGGACTCACACCGCCCTGCACAAATGGAACGGCGACACCCTGCCTCAAGATGTTAGGAAGACGGGCACTCCCCTGGTATTGCGGTGTCTATGGGCTGGAGTGATCACTTACCATCAGGTAAATAAAATAACTGTCTATACAGTGACTCTTAGCCCCGTTTTTAGCTCGAGTCAGGGTGGCCTGTAATTTTATCGTAATTACACCAAAACAGCACTTATCGACCGGATTATAGAAGTAAATTCAGCTTTGCTACTTAATAAATAAATAACCCAAGACATGCCACGCTGGGCCACACAGCGCCATCTAGCCCCAAACTAAGCCGAAGCTTGTACTATGGGTACTAGACAACTGATAAACTTACTTGGATACATTTCTTTTTTTGTAAATAAATACATATTATACATAGAAAACACCCAGACCAATACAAACAGACATGTTCATGCACACAAATGTTTGTAATGTGTGGGGATCGAACCCACGACCCTTGGCTCAGAAGGCAGAGGTCACTACCAATTGAGCCACCGAGCCAGTCAAATAAAAACATTTTGTCACGTCGTCCAGGAAAAAATATCATAAAACGCATTACAACTGTGACCTCATTACCCTCCAACGAACTATCTCATCGATTAAGGTATAACCAAACACCGAAGTGTGAGTAATTGTCCAAAAATTGGGACGCCGATAAAAGCAGCTATTGACGAAATCGACGGTGAATGAGCGATGGGAACTAAGTAGGACAGTAAAATTATACCACTATGGTCATTCGGGTTGGACTAAATCAATAGGCTATTATGGCTAAAAATTGTAATTAGTCCGCCTTTTAGCTTATTCAAAAATAAATGACACGTATTTTTTTATTTGTAAATTAGACTGAAAATTACAAAGTTATAGCCCGTTGAAATTACGCGTGACGTCACTCGGTGAGGCATTTTTACGGGAGCGAGTGACGACAAAGACTCCCACTCCTAACTTTTGATGCCTTGTATCTTTGATATTGTTTATTTGGATGAAAAAAAGAAAAATACGTGTCTTTTATTTTTGATTAAGCTATAAGACGGACTAATTACAATTTTTAGCCATACTAGCCTAGTGTGAATGCGTAACACCTAATGCAGTGTCCTTAATTCGACCCAAAATGCTTAAAATGGATTACATACAATTTGAATACTAGATTTCTGTTACAAATGACGCAATGACACACTAACTTTGTAAGGTAGAATAAATAAACCAACTGGTGGCAGTAAAACCATTACTATAGAAGGCGTAGCTAAATACCACAGGCCGATGAAGGGCAGCAGCGTCACCGGAGCAAGAAGCTACGCCCTGCGATCGCCAACCCGCCTGCCCAGCGTGGCGATTATGGGTATATCCTCCAGAAGTTTGCCCGTTATAAACATGTATTTATTTATTTAATCTTTATTGCACAATAGAAATAGTGTACAAAAGGCCGACTTATAGGCCGCATAGGCATTCTCTACCAGTCATCCATTGGGCTCAGCAGAAACAGATGTAGGCAGCGTACTACAAAGCTACCCAGGAACCATTCCAGACTAGCGCAGCCAGGCTACGAGTCTAAGAGGTTCCCAATTGTCACTGGAAGTCTATGAGGTGGGTTGATGACTGCACTAGGTTTTATTTAGAGGGGGTTAGGGTTGGGCCGGGCATGGCGGTGGCAACGGACTGGTAACTAATCAGTTACTTGCCTGTTGTCACAGCAACTTGGTTTCTTTTTCGCTTTTCATCAGGCGTAGGGAAGCCATTACGTCGAGCTACTACAAAAAAAATACATTGGCCGTTTTTTATGACACCTACGGGATAAGATGGGATGGTTCAATTCTAAATCCGGGAACCACATGGATAGCCCTTCCACAGACTCTTAAGTACTCGTAGTATTCCCACGGATACACCCCTGCTGGAAGCTTATACCAAAGAACAATTAAGAATCCTCAGTGACTCACCTCAGAGCCAGGACCTCCACATTGGGCATTCGTCGCAGTAGGCTGACGTCCCCCAACTCTGCGCCCCTGCGGACAAAAGAGAATAGAATTTAGTTAAAAATGTAGTGTTAAGTTTAAAAAATTGGTCTATTTATAACAACATTTTTAGCAAAAAGAAACCCGACTTCGTATAAAAAATGATTTTTTAAAATCGGTTCATAATTCTCGGATATATTATAGTAACTAGCTGTGCCAGCGACTTCGTCCGCGTGGAATAGTTTCTTGGGTAGTGATTTTAATGACCTCCAGTGCCTGGCAGCTGGCAGCGGCGCGGCGCAGATCTCGGCGCGCTTTATATACCCGCGCAAACGTACAGCAGGCTCGACGTGATTAGTTAAATGGGCGTAACCTTTTTATTTATGGACCGATTAACATGAAACAAACACTAAATGTTAAGGGAAGCTTCCAGCAATATATTAGTGAAAACCGCATCTTAATCGGATACGCGGTTTCTGAGATTAGCGTGCACAAACATACAGACAAACAGACAAACCGACAAACAGACAAAAATTCCAAAAATCATTGTTTTGGGTACTATTGCATTAATAAAGGCCTCCCATAATATTTTTTCACATATATCTTCCATGTACAGACAGCGATTCGTTACATTTTTATTATATGTATAGATAGAAGACAAACATACAAAAACAAAAAAAAACAGTCGAATTAAGAACCTCCTCCTTTTTAGATCCTAAAAATAATAGCACAGTAAAAAGGCTTCCATAGGCCTGATGGAAAGCGAAAAAGAAGCTGTCAGTAGCTACCTACGGGAATTATAATTCAAAATTGACATTTGAATAGCCCAGACCATTACTAATGGAAAACAATCCACGTAACCAAGATCTACTTTCGCACACCCAAAAAAAGCGCCCATAACAAATCTTGAGACAAATTACCTCAATCTCAATTCTCAAAACATGAATCGAGCAATTATCAACTCGCCAAGGTCGCGTCGACAATAACCTATCGCGATTGATATTCGCCGCGCGTCTGCGCACGCGCACGCCTTATTACACTACAATAAGGTTTAAAATCTAATGGCGTGTGGATGGTTGGTCTAATTGCGTATCACGTAACGTGGTCTCGGGCGGTTAGCGGTAGGAAGTCTCTTTGTTTTGTCCGATTACCGATTTGATTAGCTACCGTTGTTTTGTTCCGCGTTGTCCTTACATCGTGTCTTGCGTTTCGTGTGGGTCTGTAAAGGATACGGGACGACACGGCTTCGAGTTGGGTCTCAAGACTATGAAGAGTACGAGACAATGGATGATGACAATCCAAGATACAGCAAGACGTGGTTTAGAGTGGTTTAGATGTCCGGGGGTAGGGGTATCTGCCCTCCCCGGACCAGGAGTGCCGGCCACTTATCATCTGCGGCTGGCCAGGGCAGGCAGGCCGTATGCTTCGGCGCTACCCGTGTCCCTGCAACTTGCTGCCCACTGGCGACACAGGGGGGTTTAGTGGGTATGCCCTCCCATTTCGGGAGGTGTGAGTCCCACACACCATGCCGCCTCCCCCCGAAGGCGGCATGAAGGTGCCTAATGCATTCCCCTCTAGGAAAAAAAAAGTGTGGTTTATGCGCAAAACGTCCGATTCGCAAAATGTCACCTGCAAAAAAAACGTCCGGTTCGCAGAATGTCCTATTCGGAATCGTGTCATGATTTTTAATATTTGTCTAATTATTGCCCTCATTATTTAGTATGTTTTATAAGAATTAAGTGGCAACTCATTTTGAGTTGGCAACATTGACAGCGCGCCTCTCTGTCGGCAAAATAGGCGGGAAAAAATGGAGGGGGAAGCTGTGCTGGGCGGATGGACGAAGCGAGCGAGTCATTCTTTTACCAGCTTGGACCGAAGACAGACATCGAGGGAAATCTATGTTCGACGAATAATTATTTAAAATGTGATAAGTCTAGTTGTAATACCGTTATACCAGTATAATAAATTACTCAAAGTTTAAAGTAGTTTGATTAGCATCACAATCGGATGTTTTATTTTTAATGGAATTTCTATAAATGTCGCTAGTATCCTACCGAGATTTTGCCGGATTTTCTCGGCGACAGAAGCGACATACTGTCGAAACAGTTCAAAATCTTCAAATTAACACTACGAGTACAACCCACTTAAAGACACCAAAAACATCGCACATTACCTAAGATAACGATCTCGCTGCACAATAATATGAACTAGTACAAACTCGTGCGAGCCCTCGACGGCTCCCAAAATACGCACACTGTGTATGATTAATGTATTAAGTATGCGCACACGAGCGGTTTCACTTTCGCGCGTCGACGACCTTCCGAGGAAGTGTGTGCTCAATGACCATTAGTGTAGCCGATGTAGGATACCCATAACACAAGTGCTTAAGCTACTTACTTTGGGATCGGAGCAATGTATGTGATGTTGTCTGATATTTATTTATTTAATTTAAAGGCGTTTCCTAAACGGGGTCAGAGCTGATCGGACACGCTCGTTAGACGCCAGTCCGCGGCAAATTCTCTAATTCCAATATTATTGTTATTATTCAATCTCTACGGATAGTAAATATTACGCAAGCACTTTCGCTTTCGTCTGCGCGGGCGGCCCGCGAGACCGGCGAACACTTTTACTTCATAACTACGATGTATGATATTAGAGAAGCCCAAGTCGCTGTGACAACGGACAAGTAACTGGTCAGTTACAGCACTCACGCCTCGAGCTCAGGAAACCCTACTCACCGGCAGAAACACGACCCGGAGGTCATTTGTCTGCGACATTTTATGGGGTGGAGGCATAGGGTATAGCCCCGGACGGGGCGGCTCAATTCGAGCGAAGATTCGTTATACCGTCAATTCTGTACATTGAATATATTTTCAAAATAACTATCAGGGGATGATTAGTGATCGATACTGATGCCAAAAATGCAATCAGTAAATTTTTTGTCTGTCTGTCTGTCTGTCTGTATGTTCGTTAGAAACATAAACTAATGAACGCTTTTTAACGAAACTTGGTACAATTATTCTTCCTACGTTCAACGTTCATTCTACACCTGTTAATAAGTCTTTGCTCTTTACAACGCTTTACCAAACAAACAAGACTTTTTTATATCGCCCCATTTTCCTATTAACCCCACATGATGCCGACAAGCCCTCGAGCCTCGCCCCGGGGTGTGTCACCTCGTAACGTCGCCACTTCACGGAAAAACACCATCACTTTACCACGGACCACCATTGAACCATTTAACACCTTACTTCTATAGAAATAGGGATGAAGTTTAGTCTTACAGTAACGGGCAGGTTGAAAAATGCTCTTTTGTTAGTATAGGTAGTCCATTTTTAAGGTTCAGTACGGAATGGATTCCGTATTGCCGCTTGATGTTTGTAATGATACGGAACCCTTCGTGCGCGAGTCTGCCTCGGACTTGGCCGATTTTTTTTTAAATAGTAGCAAAGCATAGTCGACTCGCTTCGGTGGCTCAATTGGCAGTGACCCCTGCCTTCTGAACCAAGGGTCGTGGGTTCGATTCCCACCCGGGACAAACATTCGTGTGATGAACACTTGTGTTTGTTCCGTGTCTGGGTGTTTATATTTGTATTTAAGTATTTATTTGTGGTACCTTCGTTGTTCTGATACCTACCCATAACACAAGTGCACAAGCTACTTACTTTGGGATCGGAGCAATGTATGTGATGTTGTCCGATATTTATTTATTATTATTATAATATTATAAATGCGAAAGTAACTCTGTCTGTCACGCTTTCTCGGATAAACCTCTCAACCGATTTTGATGAAATATGTCACAGACAATCTTTAGACCCTGAGAAAGGACATAGGCAAACTTTTATAGCGAAAAAAGGGACGATGAAACACTTCTGTGACAGACCTACATGAACGCGGGAATCGAAATATTCACAGAATTAAATTATAAATTAGTTACAAGGGATAGAGCGAAATAGCAAACAATTAAGGCCTGCAGTAAATGAAAACCCCATACGAGTATAACAAACTAACTATATAGAATGGTACGGAACCCTTCGTGCAATATTCCATATGGTTTTGCCAAATCACGTTGCAGTTATAAACCCAAACCTTTTGAATATAAGTTCGAAGTTCACTTCAATTATGTAGTTACAAAGTTTATTCAGTCGATCCGTACAAGTCAATTTGAATAATATGTTTACTGAAATTAGGATCGTTTTGCGTAATAATGGAGGTGATAGATAAGTTATGGCAGTTCTGATGGTAGTTTAAGGGTTTGACAGTCGAAAAGATTAAAGTTCAAAGGCTGGTAACTTGTTGATATGATCGATGCAGTATTATATAGGCACTGGCTGTGCCCGCGGCTTCGCCCGCGTTGCCCCCCATTTTAGGGAAGTGGAGGGTTAAAAAGGGGAAAAAGTAGCCTATGTTACTCTCAATCCCTTCGACTATCTCCACTTAAAAAATCATGTCAATTCGTCGCTCCGTTTTGCCGTGAAAGAAAGACAAACCGGGTTGGGGTTGGACCGGCATGGCGGTGGCAACTCACAGGGCTTTTCTTTCGCTTTCCATCAGGCGTATTATTATGTCGAGCTACTATAAAAATATATTTTTTTAATCGGGGTATCAAGACATGTAAAGCGTCAAGTCATTTATCCTTTGACACCAAGTTGCCAGGACGCCTACAGCTCATATTGCGACTAGTTACACCGTTTGTTTGTACCCAGTGGCCCAGAAGCCGGCGTGACGTAATATCCATCCTTGATTTGACACCGTGACGAATATAGATTACCCTTGAAAATACGTCGGCACACGCGGCCGATGGCGATCTCAATTAATAATGGATCGAACTGAAAACTACATGTATACGTACATACCGGCCCAAATACATCAATTACGATCTGAAAACATTAAATAACCCAAGACATGCCACGCTGGGCCACACAGCGCCACCTAGCCCCAAACCAAACCGAAGCTTGGACAATGGGTACTAGACAAACTGATAAACTTACTTAGATACATTTTTTATGTAAATAAATACTTCTTATACATAGAAAACACCCAGATCAATACAAACGGATATGTTCATGAACATAAATGTTTGTACTGTGCGGGAATCGAACCCACAACCCTTGGCTCAGAGGGCAGAGGTCACTACTAAATGAGCCACCGAGCCAGTCAACATAAAACATGTACATACACATACATGTATATCAATTTGACGATCAATATGGTTCAGTGGTAGATTTATGAGAGACTAGCTGTGCTCGCGACTTCGTCCGCGTGGAATAGTTATTTTTTCCCCGCTTTTTTTTACATTTTCCATTATTTCTTCGCTCCTAATAGTTGCAACGTGATGTTATATAGCCTAAAGCCTTCCTCGATAAATGGTCTATTCAACACAAAAAGATTTTTTCAATTCGGACCAGTAGTTCCTGAGATTAGCGCGTTCAAACAAACATACAAACAAACAAACAAACTCTTCAGCTTTATAATATTAGTTAAGATACCGGCCCACATACGAGTACATCAATTGACAATCTGAAAACATGTACGAGTACATACATGTCCCTATATCAAGTTTGTATTTAATTTTATTCTATTTTGTGTAAATGTGTTACCAAATAAACCAATTTCTTTCATTATTTCTGTCTTTCATTTGACGATCAGTATGGTTCAGTGGTGGGTTTAAGAGAGGTAGGGCATAGCGAATCTTCGCTCGAATTGAGCTCCCCGACCGGGGAAAGACTCCACCCTATAGAATACCGCAGCCAAATGACCTCCGGGTCGTGTTTACGCCGGTGAGTAGTTTCCCAATGACCTAGAAGGACATTCCATGACCAAATAGAAAAAGTCCTAAGTATTTAAGATTTTCCTTAGTTTCCTGACGTTCCCTTCATCTTCTACGACACCCTTGAGATGAGATGGGGCGGAAAGGTCCTATTCTTAATCCAGAAAACACACGGAGAAAAGTGTCTGAAGTAAGTTTATCAGAAGTACCCATAGTACAAACTTCGGCTCAGTCCGGGACTAGATGGCGCTGTGTGTAACCCACATTGGTTTACCGATGCCAATAAAATTATCATTATTTGTATTGAAAACCAACGTTCATCGCTTCCCCACAACAGAAGCTGTCTACGCCATCAACATCAAAAGCCGTGCGAGCCTCCGACATGCGATCTCCATTAAAATAATAACAAATGCACACGTCCCGGCTCGTATACGAGTACGGATAGTATCCGTGTGTCGAATGCGACCGATGCATAATGAGTCGCGTGAGACACGCCACCACCTCTGTTCGGTATCGGCGCGGTCAGTGTATTTGTGGATGATAGGATAGCGGTGGAAATGTGACCTAAATCCAAGCGGTTTTACGGTTAAACCACTATTTACATTCATTTAGGGACAGTGAGACCAAGCAGGGAAGCCATGTAATGCTTATTCCACAATCCCCGTCAACGGGATTAGTGAACTTTTTGTACATTTATCCCGTTTAAAGCCTATTTGGTTCTATGTATAACGGGGATTAATTAACTAAAAAGTTCAGCAATCCCCATTACATTCCCTATATTTATTTATGTAATGGGGAAAAATGAACTTTTAAGTTCATAAATCCCCGTTACAACTCCAACAAAAACGAACAAAAAGTTCACTAATCGCCGTTGACGAGGATTAGTAATGTAAAATGGTTAGTTAGGGATGTAAGAGGGCGACTCTTTGCTCCACCCTCATCGTGGTGCATCCTGCCGAACAACAAACGAGGCTCTGGCAGCCGACTGGTGGCGGTATAACCATCACGATTGAAGGCGTAGCTAAATACCACAGGCCGATGACGGGCAGCAGCGTCACCGGAGCGAGGAGCTAATGCCGTGCGATCGCGTTCCCAGCGCGGCGATTATGGTTAAATCCTCCAGATATTTGATGAAAGCCAACAACTGGAGAGGCCTAAGTCCAACAGTGGACTGCGATAGGATGATGATGATGATGGAACGATAACCGTTGGGGTAAGCGAATTCTGGATACCGCTTCTCCTCATCGGGTCTGCGGCCGATATGGACATGGACAGCCAATTTTCACCTCCGCTTTTTAGGGTTTCGTAGCCAAATGGCAAAAACGGGACCCTTATAGATTCGTCATGTCTGTCTGTCCGTCCGTATGTCACAGCCAGTTTATTCCGAAACTATTAGACCTACATTATTAAAATTTGGTACGTAGATGTATTCTGTAAACCGCATTAAGATTTTAAAATAAAATCATAAAGAAAATCATTTATTTAGCTGTATACGTACGGAATTATGTATGCTGTACGGAACCCTACGTGCGAGAGTGCGACTCGCACTTGGCCGCTTTTGATACAGCGTTCTCTGTCGCATTTTCTGGAGAGCGTACAAGCACTTTGCTGATCGTACTTCTTCTATTACCAATCCCATTTCTGATGTAACCTATCACAAGCCACGTCGCACCGCGGGTCGCCACACCGCATCCCGGCCGAGGTCACACCGCACTCGAGCAATATCGATAAATTCCCAATTCGTTGAGCGACCAACGAATCTTGATCGCGGCGAGCTGAAATATTCATACGAAAACTACTCGGATATCGAGTGACGTTTGACCTACACCTACACGTACTTATTGATTTTGGACTGATAACCTTCGATGTTTGTTTAACTAACAGGCGTTAGGCCTACGTAGATAGATATCCTTTATTCTTTTTTTTTTTCTTAAGAAGCCTTTTTTTATACGAGTAGTAGCTCGACATAATGACTTCCCTACGCCTGATCGAAAGCGAAAGAAAAGCCCAAGTCGCTGTGACAACTGGCAAGTAACTGGTCGGTTACCTTTCAGTTGCCACTGCCATGTCGGCCCAACCCTAACCCCCCCCCCCCCCCCCCCCCCACGAGCTCCGGAAACCCTACTCACCGGCAGAAACACGACCCGGAGGGCATTTGGCTGCGGTATTCTATGGGGTGGAGGTCCTTCCCCGGACGGGCAGCTCAATTCGAGCGAAGATTCGCTGTGCCCTACCTCTCTTCATGGCTTCTCGTACTATTAAGACAGTAAATCTTACATCTGCCGAACCGCTGTGGAACACAAACTCTTCCAGAACACGTGTTCCCTTCTTGTTGAAAATACCTTCACCCTCGCAATACCTCAAGATATGTCTCGGGCAAAGAATCCGGCAAGGAGTTCCATAGTTTCGCCGTTGGTACTAAGAAAGTACAGTTTGTACGACTTTGCCCCTTCAGAATAGCACACTTCCTCTACCTGAAGGTTGTATAGAAGAGATCGCTTACTAGCAATAAGACCGCCTAAATTGAACCACAAGTTGTCTTGTAAAGTCGCGGCCACATGGAGATATTAGAGATATTTTACCACTTTGGAAGAGTCTCTCGCGCAAACTATTCAGTTTAGAAAAAAATGATGTTAGGAACCTCAACATTATTTTCAAATACCTATCTATCTATAGATATCCACACGTATAGGTTTGATAAAAAAAAATTTTTTGAGTTTCAGTTCTATGTATGGGGAACCCCAAAAATTTTGGATTTTTTTCTGATTTTATTTTAGAATCTTAATGCAGTTAATAGAATACATCTACGTACCAAATTTCAATAATGCAACTCTTATAGTTTCGGAATAAACTGGCTGTGATATACGGACGGACAGACAGACATGACGAATCTATAAGGGTCCCGTTTTTGCCATTTTGGCTACGGAACCCTAAAAAGGGGGCTGGGGCGGTGATGTGTAATCTTTCATCACCGCACGGAACGGAATGCGGAAAAGTGGGATGATTAATAGCCACTATCAGCACGACATTAACCCACTGCCTGCTACATCAGAGTGCTCCCCTCATCAGCCACCTGTCAGTCAGTGCGTTGACTCTGCGCCTTGGCACCCGGCCAACTGACGCGACTGACCCAGATCTGGGAGAGTGTACGACCTACGCTCTAGTCTTTGTGCTAATACAACAATGAGGTAATCTTGATAGCGAGGAACTACTAAGCAAGAAATACAGTACAACACAGTTGCTGCCCTGCGCTGCCTGGGTGAAGATGCATGGTTTAATTCCCAGCATCGATTTTTTTTTGTGGGCCACACAGCGCCACCTCGCTCCAAACTAAGCCGAAGCTTGTACTATGGGTACTAGACAACTGATAAACTTACTTAGCTATTTTTTTTTGTAAATAAATACATATTACATGATCATTACATGGAAAACACCCAGACCAATACAAACAGACATGTTCATGAACACAAATGTTTGTACTGTGCGGGAATCGAACCCACGACCCTTGGCTCAGAGGGCAGAGGTCACTACCAAATGAGCCACCGAGCCTGTCAAATCCCAGTACTGTCAAATCCTGATTATTCCCAGTAGTCCCCTAAATAATTTATTTTAACCTCACACAAACACATGGCTCGTTTTGAGCCGCCCGTCCGGGGAAGGGCCTCCACCCTATAGAATACCGCAGCCAAATGACCTCCGGGTCGTGTTTCTGCTGGTGAGTAGGGTCTCCGGAGCTCGTGGGAGGTTAGGGTTGGGCCGGCATGGCGGTGGCAACTGACAGGTAATTAACCAACTTCTCTTTCGCTTTCCATCAGGCATAGGGAAGCCATTATGTCGAGCTACTATAAAAAAAAGCATGGCGACATTGACAGACCTAATCTCCGTACGCCATCTTCAATTAGTCAACCTTGAGTCTGAAGCAGACAATACCGTCGGGTGAGGTGAATCAGAGCCGGGCCCTGAAGGATGATGTCACGACAATTGCTCCATTATAACTCATTATGGGATGTAAGGGAGCGACCCATCATCTTTTCGCTCCAAGCCAACCTCACCTGCACGTGGTGCATCCTGCCGAATAACAAACGAGGCGCTGGCAACTGACTGGTGGCGGTATAACCATCACAATTTAAGGCGTAGCTAAATACCACAGACCGAGGACGGGCAGCAGCGTCACCGGAGCGAGAAGCTACGCCCTGCGATCGCCAACCCGCCTGCCCAGCGTGGCGATTATGGCTATATCCTCCAGATGTTTGCGCTAAGTGGCAAACAACTGGAGAGGCCTATGTCCAGCAGTGGACTGCAATAGGCTGATGATGATGATGATGATGAACTCATTATGCCAATACTGTAGGAACTGATGCTTGCTTATGCGTTATGAACGCGACCTCGAGCCCCTTGACTGGTGATAGCTGTAAACCAGTGGTTTGCTCGTCGATCAAGGGTCGCTATCTTCAGCGATCTGTATGCAAGAGAGGTAGGGCATAGCGAATCTTCGCTCGATTTGGGCTGCCCGTCCGGGGAAGGACCTCCACCCTATAGAATACCGCAGCCAAATGACCTCAGGGTCGTTGCCACCCCTATCGCAGGGCGTAGCTCCTCGCTCCGGTGACGCTGCTGCCCGTCATCGGCCTGTGGTATGTAGCTACGCCTTCAATTGTGATGGTTATACCGACACCAATCGGTTGCCAGCGCCTCGTTCGTTATTCGGCAGGATGCACCACGGGCAGGTGAGGTTGGCTTGGAGCGAAAAGATAATAGGCCGCTCACTTACATCCCCATGCAGACGACGTTAAGGTCTAATGCATTCCCTTCTAGAGAAATCTGCCTTCTCCCACGCAGCTTACTCGTGTCCGCTACAGGGGCGGTATTGATTGTGCATAAAATTCGTAAGGGCTTTGAACTCGCCACCTGGCGTTATCCAGATGTTCGGTACATGCGGAGACCGTTCAGCTGTTGTCACGGAAATTTTATGATGCTGTAAAATCTTGTATTGACTTATGTTTCGATATGTGGCAACTGACAGGTAATGGTTTAGTTACCTGTCCTCTGTCCGTGTACTTGATCGTCTCTTTCGCTAATCAGGCAATGAAAATGAAAAATATCTTTATTAATGTAGACTTATGACAAGAACTATGAATCTTCAAATTACGCAGGTACCTACAAATAATAATAAAAGTTACCACCGTGTTCAGAAAGTTGTTTTCTATCGAGAAGAACCGGCAAGAAACTCGACAGTTGCTCTTTATCGTGACGAGAGGTCACTAATGTCACAATTTTTTTTAAATAAATAAATATCAGACAACATCACATACATAGCTCCCAAAGTAAGTAGCTTAAGCACTTGTGTTATGGGTATCAGAACAACGAAGGTACCACAAATAAATACTTGAATACACGAATGTTTGTCCAGGGTGGGAATCGAACCCACGACCCTTGGTTCAGAAGGCAGGGGTCACTACCAATTGAGCCACCGAGTGGGTCGACTATGCTTTGCTACTGTTTAAAAAGAAGTCCGAGGCAGACTCGCGCACGAAGGGTTCCGTATCATTGATTATAATTATGATTAGATTTCAAGTGCCTCTATACGATCGCTTCATCCATTCGGTCGTAACAATACCACACACAGACAGATAGACAAAATAGGTACACCAAAGTTAACATCCATCTTTTTGCGATTGCAGTTAAGGCATGGTGTAGGTAGGAGTAGTTCAAGACACGACAAATACATAAATAATACATGCACATAGCTAGTTTAAGTCGTCCGGTATGAAATTTGGCATAGCTAAGTAGGTCAACATACTATACTTCGGAAAATGCACAGTTCTCTGGAAAAGAAATCAGTAATTACATTTTATGTGGGCGAAAGTTCGTACCTACCTGTTCGTGATAAAATTTGCGATATTTATACGGCTAAACTTAAATTAATAGTTTAAACTTAAATTATAAGGAGACTTTAAATTCAATACATATAAACCTTGGTATTTGAACCAGGGGTCAATGGTTCGAGCTGGTATGCACCTCTGGCTTATTATATCAATGTACTCGTACTAGGTGTAGATAGATAGATAGATATTCTTTATTGCACAAAATACAAACATTTAAAGACAAGGTATTACAGACAACAAGTGGTACAATTTAGGCGGTCTTATCGCTAGTAAGCGATCTCTTCCAGACAAGCTTCAGGTAGAGGAAGTGTGCTATTCTGAAGAGGGGCAAAGTCGTGCAAACTGTTTAATTATATTATATAAGTAAATTTATACCAACATGTATAAAAATAAATATATATAAATAAATAAATACATATGTATAATATATATAAATAATAAATAAATACACAAAATAATAAAGTACATGAATAAATAAAAGCAATAAATACCACAAGAACAGAAAGGATAGTGGATGAAATGATGAAGGTTATTAAAGTGACATGAAGGTTACATTACGTCTGCGTGGAAGAATGTTTTCGGATAGCATTATTAATTTTATTATTTAAAAGTAAATCCATTAAAATAACCATATTTGTAAACTTTGAATGAATTCAAAGTTTATAAATATGAGAATTTATTAGGTTATTCTTCGGTGAATTGTGATCGATCAAACTGGAACTGTTGATAAATTTAACTCGTGACAGATTTTCATTTAAGAATTCCACATCGATCGATTACAGTCTCCCGAAATTATTAAACTGTAAGCATTATGTTACAGTTCACAATCTGTAGACAGTTTACATCATAAAAGATAGATCATAATCTAACGGTAGGTATTTACAATTTTACGGTGACATTTAGGGGCAGCGCAGACGACAGACTATCCGTGACGCACTTTTTAGGGTTCCGTAGCCAAAATGGCAAAAACGGGACCCTTATAGATTCGTCATGTCTGTCTGTCTGTCTGTCTGTCTGTCTGTCTGTCCGTCCGTATGTCACAGCCAGTTTATTCCGAAACTATAAGAGCTACATTATTGAAATTTGGTACGTAGATGTATTCTGTGAACCGCATTAAGATTTTAGAATTAAATCAGAAAAAAATCCAAAATTTTTGGGGTTCCCCATACATAAAACTGAAACTGAAATTTTTTTTTTCAGTGAACCTATACGTGTGGGGTATCTATGGATAGGTATTTGAAAATGATGTTGAGGTTACTAACATCATTTTTTTCTAAACTGAATAGTTTGCGCGAGAGACTCTTCCAAAGTGGTAAATGGGTACATCCCCCCCCCCCCGTAACTTCTAAAATATGGGCATGATAAAACTGAAAAAAATATATCATGTGTATCACTATAAAAACTACTAACGAAATTTGGTTTGAATGAAATCTAGCCAGTAGTTTTTTTTTAAACGTCATAAATCAAATTACCTAATTTTTTCATTTAATTAACTCCAATATAATAAAACGTAAAGAAAAACATTTATTTAGCTGTATAGTGGTACGGAACCCTACGTGCGAGAGTCCGACTCGCACTTGGCCGGTTTTTGCAATTATATGCAGTAATAATAACGCACACGACGCGCAAAAATCTGTGGCGGATATTTCACAGACTCAACGCACACAACGCACGTCTTCTTCGATCATTCTGTCGGCAGACAGACCTAGACGCGCTTTTTAAATGTGTCCGGCCATGATTAAAGTTTCTAGTTCCGAAAATTATGCCACTTCCATACAACTTTACACCCTTTGTTTTTTGAAGTAGGTACACAACCCAAAAACGATCTAAGCTAAAGAGATATCCAAATCAACTCAACGGAACTAACGTAACGATTAATCAAACCACCCGGTTAGTCTTCACATCCTGCTCAACGCGACCACGCGTGGGAAACGCGCTCAAAATCGTACATCAAACCGTAACGAGACATTATATCTGCCACCCGATGTATTCCCATGAACTTGATAGAAAAACAACTGTTCTTATAGGCGAGACATTGCCTCGATATTCTCAGGTTCACACAGCATCGGTCTGGCGTAAGTACTTTTGCACTAACGTGCATCGCGATCCCGTACTTTTGGGCTAGTGTTATTCGCAATTTTGAGCTTCGAAATTCCGTATTTTTTTTTATAGCTGCTCGACATAATGGCTTCCCTTCGCCTGATGGAAAGCGAAAGAGAAGCCTAAGTCGCTGTGACAACGGGCAAGTATCTGATCAGTTACCTGTCAGTTGCCACCGCCATGCCGGCCCAACCTTAACCCCCCGAGCTCCGGAAACCCTACTCACCGGCAGAAACACGACCCAGAGGTCATTTGACTGCGGTATTCTACATATAGGGTGGAGGTCCTTCCCCGGACGGGCGGCTCAATTCGAGCGAAGATTCGCTATGCCCTACCTCTCTTATGTGTACATGTTTAAGCACACAGATCTTCGTACTGAACACCCGTGACTGTTTGAGAGGCAACGTTGACAGAACCAAACTAGTCGTAAATGTTTCAGAACCAGCTTGACTGCCACAGAAGCAAACTGGTCGTCAATGTTTCAGATCCAGCTTGTTGAACCTCTACAAGCCCATACGAGGCAGCCAAGCCAATTAGGATTCAAACAATCTAGTCATACCTGCAGCATGAATCACACACAGCGCCCACCTCCACGCGTCGACCTCGCGATTACTCGTAGTTGCGATCGCAGAGCCGTTTGCTGTGAATCATGTCGACAGACCTCTTCGCGTGTTGTGTGGAGCCCTTAACGCGTTGTGTGGATCAAGGTCTGACGTGGCAGTTCCGCATTGCTGAAGAACTGATAAATGTATCTGAATATTATGCCACAAAGGCGGCAAACAAGTTCTACGGCCCGCCTGATGTTAAGCGGTTACCGCAGCCTATGGACGCCTGCAACACCAGTGGCATCACACGCGCGTTGCAGACCATAACCCCGGGTGACGATGCAGTGCTCACCACTAGAGCTCCGGAAACCCTACTTACCGGCAGAAACACGACCCGGAGATCATTTAGCTGCGGTACTCTATAGGTTCTGGAAATGAAGCAGATTGCTAGCACTTCCAAATAAATTGATTAGTTTTCTAGTACCCATAGTATTACCTTTGGCTAAGTTTGAGACTAGATGGCGCTGTGTGACCCAGCGCATGTCACGCCGAGGGTTGGCATGGCACAGAAAAGCTCCTAAATGACCAATTTTGAGATTAGTGCCGAAAAAATTCGGTAACTACGTCAGAACTTTTATATGTATATTTGAATCGACATTAAAATGCATGCAAACTTTATTTGAAGACTGCAACAGCTGTCAATTGTAAGCATTACATATAATGACTTCCACTTTCGCGGAGAAAGGCTCGCACACGATGACGTCACCGCGTTTTGTTAATTCATCATTAATTGTCTTGAGAAAGATTTCGTTTGTCTCGTTATTAAGTCACGCTAGACTATTACTGGGTATAATAATAGTAATGAATAACCCAAGACTTGCCACGCTGGGCCACCAAGCGTAATCCAGTACCAAACTAAGCCCGTACTTGTTGTTGGTCGCCTGAGTTGGACCCTTTCAGGGTCTATAATGATCCAACTTACCTATAACATCTTGTAATATTTATGTACCTACATTATAGATGCAATAAATGATTGAGTATTGAGTATTGAGTGGCGAACAACTGGAGAGGCCTATGTCCAGCAGTGGACTGCGATAGGCTGATGATGATGATGTTGGTGCGCTTAGAGGAAGGGTCCGTAGTTTTTAGTGGGTATTTCCCGCCACACTTCCACCATTCCGAGGCGGTGATGAGTCCCACATAGCCCGCTGCTCGCCAGAACGGCGCAATAGGCGTAAATGCATTCTCTCCGGTACAAAAAAAAGGGGGGAGGGGGGGGTCATCATCATCAGCCTATCGCAGTCCACTGCTGGACATAGGCCTCTCCAGTTGTTCGCCACTTAGGGCAAACATCTGAAGGCTTTACCCATAATCGCGACCCTGGGGTATGTGGCACTTGTGCCGCCCTTAGGGACGGGAGGACGGCATATTACCTCAAGATGGAAAGAAAGCAGGGAATACCCACTAAACCCCCCCCCCCCCCTTGAGGGGGTCAGCTCTTAGGGGGACGGTGTCGCGGGACACGGAATGACCAGAACTGCCTCGACACCACCAGTGCTGTCCACCGGGAGCGACGGGAGCAACCGAGAATTCGGCGCACTCCCATCCAACAAAGACGGGATAAAAGTAGCACTTGCATCAACTAAACGAACGAAACAGTCAGTTCTCGGTGCATAACCCACTTCTGACACAGTTTTAGCACAATAATAAGGCACATTACACTATTCAAAATTTTAAATTACTGGAAATTAAGAAGATTGCTATGAAAATTTCTTTCATTGCATGTTATTAAGTACAGTTTCCAATGTAGTCTACAATTTAGATGCTCGCCGAGATAGCAGATGCAAACACGGCGGGCCGACCGCGCGCCCTTGAGGCAATCCGTGTGTGATGCGTAGCGGTATTATTGTACCTACCTACATAGATTGTAATTAAACAATAGTTGCACAAGGTGACGTGTGTCCAAACTATTGCTTCAACAGAGAGACTATCCGTGTAATCTTTTCGCTCCAAGCCAACCTCACCTGCCCGTGGTGCAACCTACCAAACGAGGCGCTGGCAACCGACTGGTGGTGGTATAACCATCACAATTGAAAGCGTAGCTGAATACCATAGACCTATGACGGGCAACAGCGTCACCGGAGCGAGTAGCTACGCCCTTTCGATCGCAACCCGCCTGCCCAACGTGGTGAATATGAGTATATCCTCCAGATGTTTGCCCTAAGTGGCGAACAACTGGAGAAGCCTATGTCCAGCAGTGGACTTGCGATAGGCTGATGATGATGATGATGGTGACCTTAAGGTGTTCTGGGTAAGCGCGCTCCATCGTAGGCACAAAGGTAGGAGACATTGAAGTCACCTAACTCTGATGTACACCTAATAGTGGTGTATTGCACAAAATTAATAGTATTTCATCACATCATAACCATCGCCAACCTTTCTCAGTCCACTGCTGGATATAGGCCTCTCCAATTGCTTGTCACTTTGGGCAACATCTGGAGGTTTGACCCATAATCGGCAGGTTGGGTATCGCAGTGCTAGCTCCTCGCTCCGGTGACGCCGCTGCCCGTCATCAGCCTGTGGTATTTAACTACACCTTCAATTACGATGGTTATACCGCCACCAGTCGGTTGGCATATCCCCGTTTGTTATTCATCAGGATGCACCACGGATAAGTGAGGGTGACTTGGAGCTAAAAGATGATAATTCGCTCCCTTACATAACAGTATTTATGAACAGAACAATAACTAGAAACACCAGGGTCATTTTTTTTTATGAAAAAGGGCGCAAACGAGCAGACGGCTCACCTGATGGTAAGTGATAACCGCCGCCCATGTACATCTGCAACATCGGGAGTTACAGCTGCGCTGCCGGCCTTTCTGCTAAGCAACCATATCCTATGACGAATGGTACCCAAGTGCCGAAGGGCGTCCGATCTCGCCTCACCGTGGCCTTATTGGGCGCTGCGTGGGCGCGTCGACGCACAAACAAGCCTAAACTTCCTTATCTGACTTGGTCGCTTTGACACAGGCCTTTTACGATGCTCGAGGTTCATTTGGTAGTGATTTTTACGTAAGAAACGAGGATTAAATGCATCAGCTGACGGGTAAATGGCCCCAGCAGCTATTCTCTGAAGATTAGCTATGTGTGCAGGTGATATCATCATCATAAGCCTATTTAATTATCAGACAACATCACATACATTGCTCCGATTCCAAAGTAAGTAGCTTTAAGCACTTGTGTTATGGGTATCAGAACAACAAAGGTGCCACAAATAAATATAAACACCCAAACACGGAACAAAAACAAGTGTTCATCATACGAATGTTGTCCCGAGTGGGGATCGAACCCACGACCCTTGGTCCGGAAAGGCGCCCTGCCACTGGTCACAACCAATTGAGCCACCGAGCCGGTCAAACAGCCACACACAGTCCACTGCTGCACGTAGGCCCCTCCAGTTGTTCGCCACTTTGGAGGAACATCTGGAGGCTTTGGCACATCATCGCCACACGCTGGGCAGGCGCGTGGCAGTCACCGGCCTGTGGTAAGAACCCGTATTTACACTACGGGATGCTGATGGTAACAGTCGACGCCGCCCATGGACACCCGTTACTCAAATCGAGTCGTGGGGTCGCTGCCGGCCTTATAAATAGGAGTGCGTACTCCTATTTAAAAGGCCGGACGCGAAGGCAGTTGTTTCTTGAAGTCTCCAAACTCGTAGCTGTTCGGAAAGACTGTCGCAGATAGTTGGTTACACAAAACTGTCGCGCGAGGCAAGAAGTTCCTCATAAAGCGTACATCGGAGGAGCGCCAACCATCGAGATGATGAGGATGGAATTGCAATCGGTTAAGTGTGGTGCGGTGAAGAAACTCCGCTGCAGGCAGCAAACCAAACAATTCTTCAGAACATTCCCCGTCACAGATGCGGTAGAGAACGCACATGGATGCGACGTCACTTCGCCATGCCAGTGAGTCGAGTCGACTAGACAGGGTCTACGAGCAATACGAGCAGGGTCATCATCATCATCATCATCATCATCAGCCTATTACAGTCCACTGCTGGACATAGGCCTCTCCAGCTGCTCGCCACTCAGAGCAAACATCCAGAGGATATACCCACAATCGCCACGCTGGGCAGGCGGGTTGGCGATCGCAGGGCATAGCTTCTTGCTCCGGTGACGCTGCGCTGCTGCCCGTCACCGGTCTTTAGTATTTAGCTACGCCTTCAATTGTGATGGTTATACCGCCAACAGTCGGTTGCCAGCGCCTCGTTTGTTATTCGGCAGGATGCACCACGGGCAGGTGAGGTTGGCTGGGAGCGAAAAGATGATAGGCCGCTCCCTTACATCACACGAGCAGGGTAGCAGAGGGTAATACGAGCAGCCCTATGCATTTGCATATTTCGCCTCGGCGACCATAACTCATAAGACCGTAACTCACTAACTTGATTGCGTGTTTATGTATGTCACCGGAAAATAGCAAGAATCGTAAGTTGATCAATTTCCTAGGTAGTTGATTAACTTCCGGAAAATAATAAACGGCAGTTGAAATGTATTATTTAACGTATGTATTTTAGTAAATTGATCATTTTACGGGGTTTTGCCGTAAAATAATCCGACGAAGGTGAGGTGAACGCTGATTGGTTCAATGGCTCACGTGGCGTTATCCCGGCAACCAATCAGGTAACAGTGTATTAATTTACGGGTAATAGTGCACCGTTAAATAGTACATCGGGCAACGATTGGCCCATTTAAGGACGATTTTACTTGTGTCAAAATCGTAAATTATTAAATGACTGTCAGGCTACCGTAAGTTGATCTAAGATACTAACTGAAATCCGTTTGCGTTAAATAATACATTTCAACTACCGCTTGTTATATTCCGAAAGTTAATCAACTACCTAGGAAATTGATCAACTTACGATTCTTGCTATTTTCCGGTGACATGTATAAAGTCGTGGGCGCACGCGCATCCATTGTGGGAGTGGACTTTACTGCGAGTTATTAGTTGTTTACAACGTTATAAACATGTAGGTATGTTTAGAATGCTGTAGGAACGTATAAGATCCCAAAGTACCTAAGTACCTTAAGGTACAGACGGCACACTTTATCATTTACTAGCTGGGCCCGCGGCTTCGCCCGCGTTTCCCCCCATTTTAGGGAAGTGGGGGGTTAGAAAGGGGGCAAAGTAGCCTATGTTACTCTCCATCCCTTCAACTATCTCCACTTAAAAAATCACGACAATTCGTCGCTCCGTTTTGCCGTGAAAGAAAGACAAACATACAGACACACTTTCCCATTTATAACATTAGTAAGGATCGTTGGATAATAGGATGTATTCCCTATCAAATGCGTACGTACAATATTCTTCCTCTTATCTCCGAGTTAAGCGAGACGGTTAGCCCGCTAGCAAAGTGCATCGCACGCATTGCGCGATAACATGCCCCGCGCATGCGCATGCGCAGACGGGCGCGTGCGCAGATGCTGCGGCTATGACCCCAACGATGGATCGTTCGACGATTAGAATAAGAATAAGAAAACTTTATTACATTAAGTCATACATACTTAATATTATAAATGGGAAAGTGTGTCTGTCTGTATGTTTGTCTTTCTTTCACGGTAAAACGGAGCGACGAATTGACGTGATTTTTTAAGTGGAGATAGTCGAAGGGATGGAGAGTAACATAGGCTACTTTTTCTCCTTTTTAACACTAGAAAGACGGAAGCAGTCATTTGACTGCAATTTGAATTTAAATTTTGAATAACTCAAAAACTATTTGACTCAATGTATTGAGACTTTGTGACTTTTATTAATATTACTAGCTAAATGAAACTATGTATGAAAATAACTCTCGTCTCTTTTGTTTATTATTTAAAATCGTGATATACCGACAAAGACGGCGGCAGTCATTTGACGGTTGATATAGGATAAGTGTTTATTTGTAATAAAAGAAGGTAGAATACAAAATAATGAGCGCTTTACTCATTGTTTGGAGAGCTCAGCACGTTACATGACAATGTTGAAATAGATTCTAATCATCCAGAAACTGTGACTTTTTACAATGCTACCAAGTACGGCGTGGATGTGGTTGACCAGATGGCAAAAAAATATAGTGTCAAAGGGGCATCTCGAAGGTGGCCTGTACGGGTATTTTTCAATATTTTGGACCTAGCAAGGATAAATTCCTTCATTTTGTATAAGAAAATGTCAGGCACCAACATAAAACGAAGGAATTTCATACTAAGTTTAGCAAGTGAACTTAGCGGCAAAGTAGAAATTGAACCGAGACCCTCTGAAACCGAACTGTCGCCCGAAGAGTCCACACCTTCTACTTTTCGATCTTCTCTTCAAAATCCGGAAAGTCGGAAAAGGCGAGAATGCTATAAACAGAAGTGCAAAAATAAAACTATAAAGTATGCGGCTCTTGCAAAAAGCCACTTTGCGGCTCTTGTAACGTAAATAAAATGTTAAAATGTACAAATTGTATGTAAATTAAATAAATAATTATATATTATACCCTGTTTTATTACTATAGTTACCAAATTTAGCACATAAATAAAAAAAATATATGAAATAAATTGGGGCAGTCATTTGACCGGTCGCGGTCTTTGTAGGTAGGTAGATTATCCCGTCTTTCTAGTGTTAACCCCCCACTTCCCTACAATGGGGGGCAACGCGGGCGAAGCCGCTGGCACAGCTAGTACAGTTATAGTTTAAAGAATTGCTTGTACCGTCTATTAGGCCACCGAATGGCAACGAATGATGACAATGCATGACATATCAGCCTCACCGGCTGAGTCGGCAAGTTAGTTAGCCGGCCCGGAACAGACATCAGCGTAGCGGCTTAGTGAAATCTCATTAGCAGTGCAACGACTGCGCCGGGAACGTTCCCCCGTACAGGGATAAGTAAGTAGGTACCCAGTTGCGGCGTTAGGGTACTGTAGGAACAGAATTGTTAGCAATGTAATAAGCCCTGCCTGTCAAAAAGATGTTATCTACCTATATCTAAAGATAATTTTGATAATTACAATTGTTCAAGCCTAGACATTACAGATAGCTAATCCTAGACATGTAAAAACTGTAAACAAGTATATTTTAAATGGTACATAATATACTATGTTCCATACATACATACAGATATAGACTCACATTAAGTTGCTATAACTAGTATGGTCAGAGCATGATAGATGATAAACTCTATTTTTTTAGTACAATAGCTAAACATTTTTGTGTGTTAGTTGTGTTGATGTTGATCTGTACCAGTGTAATTACCTACATAATTATTGGTTGTTTAAGTTTTTGTATCTTTAAATTTTAAGCTCATACACCTGTAATACATGGGTATCAGAATAACGAAGGTACCACAAATATATTTATACAAACACCCAGACACAGAACAAACACAAATGTTCATCACATAAATTATTGTCCCGGGTAATCTAACCCATGACCCTACATAGATTTCACTACCAATTGAACCAAGACATGAGCTACCGAGCCAATTCAAAAATTTAGTGTTAGAGGAACCCGTTAGAAAAGGACTGCTTCATATCATATTACTGTGTAGAAGGCAAACTATTATGACAAATTCTGACCTGTATTCAGCCTGACAAACCATATAGGAGAAAAAGAATGCTCAGTAAGATATACAGTGAACTATGGTTTGCTCAAAGATGTGATTTGACTCATCTGCTTTCCTGTTCTCTGAACTATGGCCAGTCTGTATTGAAAACAAAACACTGCCTTAGTAGTCTTTCAGGGAGTGTTGCATTGTGCATTGGATTTCACTATAATGTAGACTAAATAAAATCTATTTTCTCAATGTTTTCATATTTCAGTAGCTTCCCTTAATTCCTCCTCCCAATTACACAGCTTATTAATCATATTCTAAGATATTATTGGACTACAGATTCATGGCAGAATTAATCATACATACAAATTTTCTTTAAGAGTGTTTAGAATAGGTACTCCGAAGGAAATATCAGAGCAGTATTTAGCTGGGTACAAATAAAACCTACTGCGGTCACCAACCCGCCTGCCAAATGTGGTGAATAGAGGTCAATTCAATTGTCATTGTGGGAGGCCTATGTCCAGCAGTGGACATTCACAGGCCTAAGATGAAGATAATGACAAATTTTCTAATAAGATTCTAATAGGTTCAATGTTTTGACATTTGATGAGATGATAAGATGTGTTGCTTTGACAGTTTCATCACATACCAAGATGCAATTATATTCCTAGGTGATAGGTAAAAAAATTGCTGTAGGACAACAAATTCATGGCAGAATTTAATACACAAAAATTCTAAGAAAATTTCGTAGGTACCTACCTATTCAATGTTTTGACATTTGGTTAGTCAGCATATTTGCTTATCAGATACGTACCTACATAAACTCATCACACATTCTTTTATACTTATTATTAGACAACAAATTCACGGTTTAATGAATCGCGTATACCTACCAGACGACAAAACGTCACCTCATCAGATCGCATCTTTTTTTAAATTTCCAACCACAACGTACTCACCAGCAATTCAACTTTTTAATGGCTGACAAATCCGACTGCTTCGAGCGCGCGATCACCATCTCCTCGGTAAGGCGAGCCATATTCAATTCACTTCACTTCACAACACACTGTTTACGAGAGAAATTGCACTGTTCACGATGCACGCATGGCTGCGTGCGACGGCGCGGAGGCGGCGGGGCTGACTGACGAACGAAACAAATGAAACAATGTTGGACGTTCACTCGCGTCGATGGTCTGTGCGCGTTTCCTTAATGACATTGTGATAACGATACGGTTGAGTGCGGAGAAGTTTTTTGTATTGAAAAAAAAATAACCCACCCAATACTCTACACTACTAGATACCCACTCACACAGCGCCATCTAGTCCTAAACTAAGCCGAAGCTTGTACTATGGGTACTAAATTATGATTCAGAACAGGATCACACTATCTCATCTCGTGGATTACGTAGAAGACAACTAAGGGAAAATCAGGACACGGGCAACTGCATTTACCAACACATAGAACCTACTGCCCGATCACCAACCTTCCGGCTAGCGTATTACGACAAATCACCCCAAACGGGGGATCAACTGATTAACTAATCAAATCAAAAGGGAAACTTAGTTTGATTGAGGCCAGTGTTGTCACTGTTAAAGCTCGCAGTAACATTCCAAATGCCTCGGTTTCTATTCCCAGTCAGATATTGAGTCTGGGTGCTATAGTAAAGGCCCTCCTCGGTCTGACTCTGATAGTGATGTAGGTACAGTCGACCACTTATCACACTTTTAGTTAAGTAAATCATTAAATTCATTTCTTATCAACAACATTCATTCATTCATTTTAATTTTTTTATCAACTGATAAAATCCTTAATTAAATTTTGTTCGCTTCAAAATTGGTTTTAAGCGTTCTATTCCACTGAACTACCTACTACTACCTATTTACTTATTTATATTATTTAATTATTTAAATGAATTTTCATCCTATTTCAACTCGATACTTATAAGTTTCCAGTATGATCTTTTTGCTTGGTTCAGTCCTAAACTAAAATTACATACAAGTCGGGCTTACTTCCGCTTATGCATTCTCTATCAGTCAAACTGTTGGAAATGGAAACGCACTTGAACTTGTCACCTCAAGTAAATGTCAAATACCTTGGCAAAGTCATGGAAGTAATAGATGTATTAGTACTTATTACTTCCATGGGGAAAATCTATCCTGAAATTTCAAGAATCCCTTAGATAGGTAGTGTTCTTATGTGACAGGCCGTGTTTTTGCATTCGTGATTTCATTTCATAGGGGCACCAAGCAGAGCCTCACTTAAAAAAAAACATTTAAAAAACAAAATGTCACTCTGACAGCTGCTGAGTTGTTGACATTTCCGAGACATGTTACATCTCACGGTTTCGTGTATTATTTGTTTTTAGTGAAAATTAGTGTATAAAAATGGATTCTTCAGATATCCTGGATGACAAGGACAGCGGGCCGGAGGTGCAGATCAACCTGCCGAGTTCTGTCCTCAACCGGATCGAGGAACTGATGGGCGGGACTGAACAATTTGATAGTGACGAAGTTGGTACAATGAAATCGATACAATTTCTATATTTTTAGTGCAGTTTAGTAGGTTTGTAATGTAAGAAAGAGATCTATCATCCTTTCGCTCCAAGCCAACGTCACTGCCCTGCCCGTCGTCCAGGTAAATAACAAATGAGGCGCTGGCAACCGACTGGTGGCGGTATAACCATCGCGATTGAAGTTGCAGCTAAATTCCACAGGCTTATGACGGGCAGCAGTGTCACCGGAGGGAGGAGCTACGCCCTGCGGTACCCAACCCGCCTAATTATTTTCACATGATAGGTCAGAGTGTAGATAATATCAATCAATAACATTATAGACTTTATGAATTTGTCAGACCGTGACTACTGACATCTTGCCTTATCTCTAGTCTAGTACCCATAGTACAAGCTTCGGCTTAGTTTGGGGCTAGATGGCGATGTGTGGCCCAGTGTGGTATGTCTTGGGTTATTTATTTATTTTGTATTCTATCCTCCTGAGACCCCGGTACCACCAGTGATAACTTTAGTTAAAAAAAATTCCCATGCCATCTAGAAGAAAACTAAAAGAAACTAATGCAGTCCTAAGGTATCACCTGTGATACCATCCTTTATGCCAAAAGGGGAGGGGGTGGAATTTTTTTCTCTTGTGTTTTAATAATAACTAGCTGTGCTCGCGACTTCTTCCACATGGAATAGTTATTTTTTTCCCCATTTTTTTACATTTTCCATTATTTCTTCGCTCCTAATAGTTGCAGCGTGATGTTATATAGCCTAAAGCCTTCCTCGATAAATGGTCTATTCAACACAAAAAGAATTTTCAATTCGGACCAGTAGTGCCTGAGATTAGCGCGTTCAAACAAACAAACTCTTCAGCTTTATAATATTAGTTAAGATATGTGGTATAATAAGTAATCTTAATTGTGTTGTGGGTCAGATACTTTAGTCTTGGGTCTCAGGAGTAGGAGGCTATTCAAGACTACAGGTATTAATCTTCACAATCTGTTTACAGTTTGATGCAGTGGCGTACATCAATCGGGTGTTCCCGACGGAGCAGTCTCTGTCCGGAGTAGAGAGTGCTGCGGCCAGATGCGAGTTTAGATTGCAAGGTATGACCGAGTCAGGAGTACAGGTTCACAAATCGCAATGACTTCGCGATGTAATTAGGGACAGCGCCATCTCTTGGTGGCGCTAAAGAACTAAATCGACTAAATGGACTGTTGTACACATTTGGGGCTGCGCAGACGACAGACTTTTTGTGCGATAGAGTCTGCGTCTGAGACATTTAGAAAGAGCGTCTAGGTCCCTACAGCTCTGCCGACAGAATGATCGAAGATGTGCGTCGTCTGTGAAATATCCACGACAGATTTCGCGTGACGCGTCGTGTGCGGTACTGCATAGGTTAGACTAAAATGGTCATGGATAGTCTGTCGTCTGCGCTACCCCTTTGTGTACTATGTGTTGAAATGATACTATGTGTTGATTGTAATGTGCTTTCCTGTAATATCTGTGTTTTTGTGCGTTTAAGAGTTTCTATCTGGTGTGGAAATTGTGTGGTTACTCTTGTGAAGTAAATAAATGGTTTGAATGGTTATCGATACTAATATTATAAATGGGAAAGTTTGTCTTTCTGTCTGTATGTTTGTCTTTCTTTTACTGCAAAACGGAGCGACGAATTGACGTGATTTTTTAAGTGGAGATAGTTGAAGGGATGGAGAGTAAAATAGGCTACTTTTCGCCCCTCTTTAACTTTCTTTCCTTAAAATGGAGGGTGGAAGTTTGTATGGAACATTCACGTCGAATTTAACGCGAGCGAAGCCGTGGGCATAAGCTAGTCTATCTATGTATCTGCTCCTGTATGGAATGTAAGGGAGCGACCATCATCTTTTCGCTCCAAGCCAACCTCACCTGCCCGTGGTGCATCCTGCCGAATAACAAACGAGGCGCTGGCAACCGACTGGTGGCGGTATAACCATCACGATTAAAGGCGTAGCTAAATACCACAGACCGTTGACGGGCAGCAGCGTCACCGGAGCGAGAAGCTACGCCCTACGATTGCCAACCCGCCTGCCCAGCGTGGCGATTATAGGTATATCCTCCAGATGTTTGCCCTAGGGGGCGAACAACTGGAGAGGCCTATCTGTAGTGGACTGCAATAGGCTGATGATAATGATGATGTATCTGGTCCCCGCAGGCGTGGAGCACGACATCCGTCGCCTGGTGCGCGCGCAGGCGGAGCAGCGCTCGGCGGGACAGCAGGCGCTGCTCGACGCGCAGCGCTGCATCGGCGACCTGGCACTGCAGGTATACCCTTTATACCATCAACTAGCTGTGCCAGCGGCGTCGCACGCGAGGATATCGGGTTTCAAAAATAACGGACTTCCATAAATCTTGCCTATATTTTAAGTTAGACCTCTAGCGATACATTGGTGAAAACCGCATTCAATAGGGATGTTTCCAGGGTCAAAATACTTACATTATATTTAGTCCGTATTTTCGATTATAAAAATATATTGGACACGTATTTTTCCTTTTTTCATTTACATGAAAAATAACAAAGATACTAAGCATCAAAATTTAGGAGTGGGGGTGTTTGATGTCACGCCGTGCGACAAAATGCTGCACGGCGTGACGTCACGCGAAACTTTAACGAAATATATCTTTGTAATCTTTGGTCTAATTTATAAATGAAAAAATACGTATCTTTTATTTTTGAATAATCTAGAAGACGGACTAATTAATTTTTTTATGGACACAAGCCACAAGCCTATTCCATGCAGTAGTTTTCGCGTGTTGCACGATCAAAGAAACAGATAAAAATTTCTCCCGTTTTCCCAACACTTTCTTTCACTGCTCTGCTCCTATTGATTGTAGCGTTATGAAAAGTATACTATAACTTGCCCAGGAGTATGAAGAATAATTGGACCAGTTTGGTTAAAATCCCTCGAGTAGTCTTTGTCCCTCGAGTAACGAACATACAGACAAAACTTTTACTGTTGCATTTTTAGCATCAGTATCGATCACTAATCATCCCCCGATAGTGAGTAGGGTCTCTGGAACTCGTGGGGTGAGTGCTGCCGGCAGCCGGAGGTTAGGGTTGGGCCGGCATGGCGGTGGCAACTGACATGTGACCAGTTACTTACCCGTTGTCACAGCGACTTAGCTTCTCTTTCGCTTACTATCAAGCGCAGGGTAGCTATTATGTCGCCATTACATCCATTAACGCTGTAAAAGTATTCTTCTTCTTCTTCTTGTCGAGTCGACAGTAAATCATTAAATATTATGATGAGACCAAAACTCCGAAACGCGGATCGCTTTATCGTTCGCGTTCCCGCTGTAGCGTGACTATTTAGCCCTGACAATGACTGTTTCGTTAGCCCTAAAAAGGACTGTTGTAAAAGTATTATGTATTAAAGTATTACGAATGCATATATTCCTATATCTAATTTATGGCATAATATTGTTACGCGTCACTTTCCCTTCAGGTGGCGGATATTAACAAGAAGGCCGAACGCAGCGAGGGCATGGTCCGCGAGATCACCTCCGAGATCAAGCAGCTGGACTGCGCCAAGTGGAACCTCACCGCCGCCATCACGGCCCTCAACCACCTGCACATGCTGGCCGGCGGCGCGTCGTCGCTGCGCCGCCTGACCGCCGCGCGGCAGTACAAGGAGATCGTGCTGCCCATGCAGGCTATTATGGAGGTGAGGCGACCGGCTCGAAGGACTATGTGTCAGGCTCGAAGGATCATTTATCCGGCTCGAAAGCCCATGTGTCCGGCTTGAAGGACCAAGTGTCCGGCTCGAAGGACCAAATTTCTAGCATGTAGGACCTGTAGGACAGATGACAGATGAGCTCAAAAGACCATATGTCTTGCAAGAAGTACGGTTTGTCCGGCTCGAAGGACCATCTGTGTGTCTTGGAGGGCTACCTAGCTCAAAATCATTTATCCGGCTTGAATCTGTCTAGCTTGTAGGACCATCACCGTCCTCAACCACCTGCACATGCTGGCCAGCGGCGCGTCGTCGCTGCGCACTTTGACCGCCGCGCGGCAGTACAAGGAGATCGTGCTGCCCATGCAGGCTATTATGGAGGTGAGGCGACCGGCTCGAAGGACCATGTGTCAGGCTCGAAGGACCATGTGTCCGGCTCGAAGGACCATTTATCCGGCTCGAAGGACCAGCTGTTTAACTTTAAAGACCCTCTGCCTAGCTTAAAAGACCATTTATCCGACTCGAAGGACCACCGGCTCAACAGACCATCTGTGTGTCTCGAAGGGCCACCTGTCTGGCTCAAAACACCATTTATCCTGCTCGAAGGACCACCTGTCTAGCTTGTAGGACCATCACCGCCCTCAAGGCAGTACAAGGAGATCGTGCTGCCCATGCAGGCTATTATGGAGGTGAGGCGACTGTCTGTCCGGCTCGAAGGACCATATGTTCGGGTCGAAGGATCATCTGTCTAGCTCAAAAGATCATTTATCCGGCTCGAAGGATCATCTGTCTAGCTCGAAGGACCATCTCTCTAGCTCAAAGGACCTGTCTTGCGAGAAATACGGTTTGTATCTGTACGGCAACTCCAATTCCATAGTTAAGCCCACCTCCCGCAATAGACGGCGAGGTACAGAAGCCGGTCTGCTCTAACTAACTAACCAATCTTTTGACTGGCTCGGTGGCTCAATTGGTAGTGACCCCTGCCTTCTGAACCAAGGGTCGTGGGTTCGATTCCCACCCGGGTCAAACATTCGTGTGATGAACTTGTGTTTGTCCCGTGTCTGGGTGTTTATATTTGTATTTAAGTATTTATTTGTGGTACCTTCGTTGTTCTGATACCCATAACACAAGTGCTTAAGCTGCTTACTTTGGGATCGGAGCAATGTATGTGATGTTGTCTAATATTTATTTATTTATAATCTGTTCTGTAAAAGGTGGTGCAACACTTCGCCCTCTACCGGGACATCCGCGAACTGTCGGCGCTCCGCGATGAGGTACACGCCGTGCGAGCGCAGCTGGCCGCGCAGATACAAGACGACTTCAAGAAAGCCTTCACAGGTAAACACACACACATACACACCTGGAGGCAAATACAAGACGACGTAGTTATAGCCGCCATACACACTTACACACACACACACACACACTTACATACACACGCACACACTTACACACACATACACACTTACACACACACAGGGGGCTTACACTACGCGCGCAGTTATCCGCGCTCAGATACAAGCACGACCCTTGGCTCAGAAGGCAGAGGGCACTACCAAATATATTTTTTTATATTGGGTCGACATAATGGCTTCCCTACGCCTGATGGAAAGCGAAAGGGAAGACCAAGTCGCTGTGACAACGGGCAAGTAACTGGTCAGTTACCTGTCAGTTGCCACCGCCATGCGGGCCCAACCCCCAGGCTCCGAAAACCCTACTCACCGGCAGAAACACGACCCAGAGGTCATTTGACTGCGGTATTCTATACGGTGGAGGTCCTTCCCCGGACGGGCGGCTCAATTCGAGCGAAGATTCGCTATGCCCTACCTCTCGTGCCATGGAGCCTGTCTCTTTAATTAATTATGTCCCCATTCTCGTGTCGCCAGGCGGCAGCAAGGCGACGGTCTCTCACCGAACGCTGTCCGAGGCGTGCGGGGTGGTGGACATCCTCGACTCCAGGGTCAAGAAGCAGCTGCTCACCTGGTTCATAGACATGCAGCTGCAGGTATGACTATAACCTACTTACCAACTCACTGACTATGATACGACACGCAGCAGCGTCATCGGAGCAGCTACGCCCTGCGATAGCCAACCCGCCTGCCCAAGTGGCGATTATGGGCGAAGCCATCAAGCTGTTTAGTCAATATGGAGAAATATCTATGTAACATGTCTCGGTGAATAGACTTTAACTATAGTTCATTCGCGTTAAGAAAATAGTGACTTATCACCGACTGCCGGCCAAGCCACACCCCCTAGCCAATTAAAACGCTAGAAATTATAATTTCTAGCCACACCCCCTAGCCAATTAAAACGATAATTAAAAACGATAAGAAATTATAATTTCTAGCGTTTTAATTGGCTAGGGGGTGTGGCTTGGCCGGCAGTTGGTGATGAGTCACTATTTTCTTAACGCGAATGAACTATAGTGTTTCCCACCTTCGTCCTCAGGAGTACCAGCACCTGTTCTCAGCGGAGCAGGAGTGCGCGTGGATATCGCACATCGAGCGGCGCTACGCGTGGCTCAAGAAGCACCTGCTCGCCTTCGAGGACTCCCTCGGGAACCTGTTCCCGGCCAGCTGGAGGCTCAGCGAGAGGATAGCCAGTCAGTTCTGTAAGGTGAGCTTGTGAACTGGTTGGGTGAACGCGCTCGCGAACATGTTCGGGAACATGTTCGCGATCATGTTCGGGAACAAGCTCGCGAACATGCTCGTGATCATTTCCGGGAACATGCTCGCGAACCTGTTCGGGATCATGTTCAAAGACATGCTCGCTTTCTGAAGAGCCGGGAAGTCCCTCGGGAACCTGTACCGGCCAGCTGGAGGCTCAGCGAGAGGATAGCCAGCCAGTTTTGTAAGGTGAGCTTGTGAGCTTGAAAACTTGGGGAACGTGCACGCGATCATGTTCGGTGACACGCCCCCGCATCATGTTCGGGATAAAACTCGCAAACATGTTCGGGTACATGTTCACGATCATGTTTGGGATCAAGCTCGCGATCATGTTCGGTGACACGCCCCCGCATCATGTTCGGGATGAAACTCGCAAACATGTTCGGGTACATGTTCGCGATCATGTTCGGGAACAAGCTCGCGTACTTGTACGGGTGCATGCTGGCTATTATGTTCAGAGACATAGCCGCGACACACATACCTTCTTTGCTTTTTTTTTATTACTTGTAAGTAATTTATTTGTCCGAGATACTTATTCCTTTTGCCTGATATTTATTTATTTAATGATCAATTGGCTCGGTGGCTCAATTGGTAGTGACTCCTGCCTTCTGAACCAAGGGTCGTGGGATCGATTCCCACCCGGGACAAACATTCGTGTGATGAACACTTGTGTTTGTTCCGTGTCTGGGTGTTTATATTTGTATTTAAGTATTTATTTGTGGTACCTTCGTTGTTCTGATACCCATAACACAAGTGCTTACGCTACTTACTTTGGTATCGGAGCAATGTATGTGATGTTGTCTGATATTTATTTATTTTTTATTTCTTATAATTCTCCAGATAACGAAGTCGGAGCTGAGCAGCATAATGGCGGCGCGGCGCAGCGAGATAGACGTTAAACTGCTGCTGTACGCCATACAGAAGACTTACAACTTCGAGCTTTTGCTGCACAAGCGGTTTACTGGTCAGTGGACAAAGGGAATGGGTTGTAGATTTTTTTTCTGTCTAGTTGTAGATTTTTCAAATTGTGTTGTAGATTGAAGATTTTTTTTTGCAGAGTTGTAGATTTTTCAGAATTGTACTGTAGATTTGGAAGATTTTTTTTATCTAGACATAGATTGATATTGAGTTGTAGATTTTTATGATGGAGTTGTAGATAATGGGAATATAATGTACATTTTGGTGATCGCGCAGTAAATTTTATTGGGACTAATGTAGATTTTTTTTATTATGTTGAAGATTTTTGTGGTGGAGTGTGTAGGGTTTTGTGATTACATTGGTTTATTAAATTGTATTTTATTATTTTGAGGCCATGTTGTAGATTTATGACAATGTATTATGGATTAGCAGTCGTGTTAAAGATTTGTAGCTGTTTTGTATGTTTTTTCTTTAATCTAGCTACATAATAATTTTTTGTTGATCTTTTCATCATTCGCTATGCCCTACCTTCAAGAGAGGTAGGGCATAGCGAATCTTCGCTCGAATTGAGCCGCCCGTCCGGGGGAGGACCTCCACCATATAGAATACCGCAGTCAAATGACCTCCGGGTCGTGTTTCTGCCGGTGAGTAGGGTTTCCGGAGCTCGTGGGGGGTTAGGGTTGGGCCGGCATGGCAGTGGCAACTGACAAGTAACTGACCAGTTACTTGCCAGTTGTCACAGCGACTTGGGGTTCTCTTTCGCTTTCCATCAGGCGTAGGGAAGCCATTATATCGAGCCACTATAAAAAAAAAACTTCACCTCTGAAAGATTTAAAACGCATTTGCGTTGTTACAGGCACCGATTTGTCCGCGGCAGAGCACGCAGACCCGACAGCGTTGGACAAACAGAGCGCC
Organism: Conogethes punctiferalis; assembly: GCA_031163375.1. Classification (NCBI taxonomy): domain Eukaryota; kingdom Metazoa; phylum Arthropoda; class Insecta; order Lepidoptera; family Crambidae; genus Conogethes; species Conogethes punctiferalis. Next base: position 5,318,859 of record CM062104.1, on the reverse strand, counting down.
TTCGAGCCAGACGCCAAAGACGTAAGTCAACCAAATTAAATTTTGTGTGTTACTCGAAATCAACCGTGGTAGCCTAGTGGTAAGATCGTCGCTTCACACACGTGAGGTCGTCGGCTCGAATTTAGCGCGGGGCACGCACCTCTGGATTTGCAAAAATCTATGTGCGGAATTATATACCACTAGCTGTGCTCGCGACTTCGTCCGCGTGGAATATTTATTTTTTTCCCGTTTTTTTTAAATTTTCCATTATTTCTTCGCTCCTAATAGCTGCAGCGTGATGTTATATAGCCTAAAGCCTTCCTCGATAAATGGTCTATTCAACACAAAAAGAATTTTTCAATTCGGACCGTATTCCGTATGACTGGACGAATTCGCAGTTCCTGAGATTAGCGCGTTCAAACAAACAAACAAACAAACTCTTCAGCTTTATAATATTAGTTAAGACTAGCTTAGCGGTGAAGGAAAACATCGTGAGGAAACCTGCACATCCAGTTTAATTCTGAATGTGTAACCATGATCCAAATTTGTCTGGTTCCCCTTTCTGAGGGCTACGAAGGTCAGATGGCAGTCGCTTCAATGTAATAACCAGACTCGCTAAATCTAGGATCATGGTCAAAGCGGACCCTGGGCCTAGAGGCACAAACCTGCAGGTGTGTCACAGAAGTCTTTCTTCATCCCTTTTTTCTTCAGCCGCTCGCCACACAGCGCAAACATCTGGAGGATACACCCATAATCGCCACGCTGGGCAGGCGGGTTGGCGATCGCAGGGCGTAGCTTCTCGCTCCGGTGACGCTGCTGCCCGTCATCGGCCTGTGGTATTTAGCTACGCCTTCAATTGTGATAGTTATACCGCCACCGAACAGTCGGTTGCCAGCGCCTCGTTTGTTATTCGGCAGGATGCACCACGGGCAGGTGAAGTTGGCTTGGAGCGAAAAGATGATTGGCCGCTTTCTTACATCCCACTGCTGTTACTTTTACTATATTTATGTATTTATTCCTGTCTCCAGTCTCTCCCGCCGGACTCCGCAGACGCGTCGGGCGCTCCGGACGCGGAGGGCGAGGCCCCGGTCGCGTCGGCGTGGGTGCGCTGCATCGGCGAGTGCTTCGAGCCGTACCTGTCGCTCTACATACACAGCCTGGATGCGAACCTGCGCTGCTTCATGGACCGGTTTGTGCAGGTGTGTCGGACATAACAGGTGTGTCGGACACAACAGGTGTGTCGGACATAACAGGTGTGTCGGACATAACAGATGTGTCGGACATAACAGGTTCGTCGGACACAACAGGTGTGTCGGACATAACAGGTGTGTCGGACACAACAGGTGTGTCGGACATAACAGGTGTGTCGGACATAACAGATGTGTCGGACATAACAGGTTCGTCGGACACAACAGGTGTGTCGGACATAACAGGTGTGTCGGACACAACAGGTGTGTCGGACATAACAGGTGTGTCGGACATAACAGATGTGTCGGACATAACAGGTTCGTCGGACACAACAGGTGTGTCGGACATAACAGGTGTGTCGGACATAACAGGTGTGTCGGACATAACAGGTGTGTCGGACACAACAGGTGTGTCGGACATAACAGATGTGTCGGACATAACAGGTTCGTCGGACACAACAGGTGTGTCGGACATAACAGGTGTGTCGGACATAACAGGTGTGTCGGACATAACAGGTGTGTCGGACATAGAAGATGTGTCGGACACGTCATGTGTGTCGGACACGCCAGGCGAGTGTTTCGAACCGTACCTCTCGCTGTACATACACAGCCGAAGCGAAGCGAATTCGGGCGAAGATTCGCTATGCCCAACCTCTTTTAAAATTATTTTTTAAAAGTATTTGTATATTACCTTCTCTCTTCACTCGCTCGCTAGCTGAGCTGTTTTATTTAACGTTTTGTGTAATGAATTGTTTTCTTTCTTTTCTATCTTATCTTATTGTTTTTGTCTCGGTGGCTCAATTGGTATAAATGTATTTATATACAAAAAAAATGTATCGTCAGTAAGTTTATCAGTTGTCAAGTACCCATAGTATAAGTTTCGGCTTAGTTTGGGGCTAGATGGCGCTGTGTGGCCCAGCGTGGCATGTCTTGGGTTATTTATTTATTTGTCTTCGTGTCCCGTTATTTATTTATTTATCTTCGTGTCCCGTTATTTATTTATCTTCGTGTCCCGTTATTTATATATTTATCTTCGTGTCCCGTTGTTTATTTATCTTCGTGTCCCGTTATTTATTTATTTATCTTCGTGTCCCATTATTTATTTATCTTCGTGTCCCGTTATTTATATATTTATCTTCGTGTCCCGTTGTTTATTTATCTTCGTGTCCCGTTATTTATTTATTTATCTTCGTGTCCCATTATTTATTTATCTTCGTGTCCCGTTATTTATATATTTATCTTCGTGTCCCGTTGTTTATTTATCTTCGTGTCCCGTTATTTATTTATCTTCGTGTCCCGTGGCAGGACGCCCGTTCCACGGAGGTGGGCGTTGGCTGCGGTGCAGGGGCGGTTCTGTCGTCGTGCGGCGAGCTGTTCCTGTTCTACAAGAAGTGCCTCGTGCAGTGCGCGCGCCTCACCACCGGCGAGCCCATGCTGGGTGAGTGGCCCCACACTCCACTGCTGGGCGTGGCCTCTCCTCATCGTCATCATCAGCCTATCGCAGTCCACTGCTGGACATAGGCTTCTCCTCATCATCATCATCAGCCTATTGCAGTCCACTGCTGGACGTGGCCTCTCCTCATCGTCATCATCATCAGCCTATTGCAGTCCACTGCTGGAGGTGGCCTCTCCTCATCATCATCATCGTCAGCCTATCGCAATCCACTGCTGGACGTGGCCTCTCCTCATCGTCATCATCAGCAGCCTATTGCAGTCCACTGCTGGAGGTGGCCTCTCCTCATCATCATCATCAGCCTATTGCAGTCCACTGCTGGACGTGGCCTCTCCTCATTATCATCATCATCAGCCTATTGCAGTCCACTGCTGGACATAGGCCTCTCCTCATCATCATCATCATCAGCCTATTGCAGTCCACTGCTGGACATAGGCCTCTCCTCATCATCATTATCAGCCTATTGCAGTCCACTGCTGGACATAGGCCTTTCCTCATCATCATCATCATCAGCCTATTGCAGTCCACTGCTGGACATAGGCCTCTCCTCATTATCATCATCATCAGCCTATTGCAGTCCACTGCTGGACATAGGCCTCTCCTCATCATCATCATCATCAGCCTATTGCAGTCCACTGCTGGACATAGGCCTCTCCTCATCATCATTATCAGCCTATTGCAGTCCACTGCTGGACATAGGCCTCTCCTCATCATCATCATCATCAGCCTATTGCAGTCCACTGCTGGACATAGGCCTCTCCTCATCATCATCATCAGCCTATTGCAGTCCACTGCTGGACATAGGCCTCTCCTCATCATCATCATCCGCCTATTGCAGTCCACTGCTGGACATAGGCCTCTCCTCATCATCATCATCAGCCTATTGCAGTCCACTGCTGGACATAGGCCTCTCCTCATCATCATCATCAGCCTATTGCAGTCCACTGCTGGACATAGGCCTCTCCAGTTGTTCGCCACCTAAAGCAAACTTCTGGAGGACATACCCATAATCGCCACGCTGGGCAGGCGGGTTGGCGATCGCAGGGCGTAGCTCCTTGCTCTGGTGACGCTGCTGCCCGTCATCGGCCTGTGATATTTAGCTACGCCTTCTATCGTGATGGTTTTACCGCCACCAGTCGGTTGCCAGCGCCTCGTTTGTTGTTCGGCAGGATGCACCACGGGCAGGTGAGGATGGCTTGGAACGATAAGGTGATAGGCCGCTCCCTTACATCCCCTACTTTGGCCTCTCCTACTTTGGTCTAACATCTGGAGGCTTTACCCATAAACATTCGTGTGATGAACACTTGTGGTTGTTCCGTGTCTGCGTGTTTATATTTGTATTTTTAGAGAGGGGGCAAACAGGCCTGAAGGTCACCTGATGGTAAGTGATCACTTCAGCCCATAGACACCGCAACACCAGGGGAGTCACAGGTGCGTTGCCGGCCTTTGAGAAACCTATAGGCTCGGTTTTTGAAGGTCCCTAAATCATTTCCACTCGGAAAAATTATTTGTGATACCTTCGTTGTTCTGATGCCCATAACACAAGTGCTTAAGCTGCTTACTTTGGGATCGGAGCAATGTAGGTGGTGTTGTCTGATATTTATTTATTTAGGGATGTAAGGGAGCGACCCATCATCTTTTCACTCCAAGCCATCCTCACCTGCACGTGGTGCATCCTGCCGAATAACAAACGAGGCGCTGGCGACCGACTGGTGGTGATATAACCATCACGATAGAAGGCGTAGCTAAATACCACAGGCCGATGACGGGCAGCAGCGTCACCGGAGCGAGAAGTTACGCCCTGCGATCGCCAACCCGCCTGCCCAGCGGCAGCGTGGTGATTATGGGTATGTCCTCCAGAAGTTTGCTTTAGGTGGCGAACAACTGGAGAGGCCTATGTCCAGCAGTGGACTGCAATGGGCTGATGATGATGGTGATGATTATTTTTTATCATGTATTCGCAGAGCTGGCGGGCGTATTCCAGAAGTACCTTCGCGAGTACGGGGGGTCCGTTCTCCAGGCCGCCCTGCCTCGCGCGTCGCCCGGCCTGGCCCCCGCCGTGCCCAGCCTGGTGTCCAACCTGCAGACGCTGCTCAAGGACGACGCCGGCGCCGGACCCGCCAGGCGAGTCCACTATACCTATCCCGATCCCCATCATCATCATCAGCCCGTATCATCTCTCCTTTTCTGAATAGAACTACGCGTGCAGGCTTGAGATGTCACAAGAATACTGTGCAGTCAATTGGCTCTCGTACTATAAAGCACAGTAAATCTTACTTTTGTCGTACAATTAGGCTGTGGAACTCTCTTCCAGCACACGTGTTCCCTTCCTCTTATAGTGTTGGGTCTTTTAAACGGGGCGTGAAGCGGCACTTATGCAGGCCATCATAGTGTGATCGATTCGCATTGCACTAACCATGTGTGATGAGGATCGCTTACACTTTTTGGACTTCGTCGTTTGCTTAACATCAGGCAGGACGTAGTCATTTTGACGTGCATTATAAAAAAAAAAAGGCCTCTCCTAATGTTCGCCACCTTGATCGATTTTGGGCCGATCCCCATACTGATCCTTATCTTAATCTTCAATCCTTCTCCCCGTGGGGATCCCTAAACAAATCTTGTAAAAATAGGGCCCAAATCTACTAAATAAAACCACTGAACTATGTAACAAGACAGGGTTTATTGAGGAAGCGAACGAAAAAAAATAATCACACAACGACCCATATATGTTGGCAAAATCGCAACGCTTGCGCGGGTTAAAGTAGGACAGCGCCATCTGTGATTGCGACGTAGAACTAAATATGCAAACAAGTTTGATTATACTACGTTTGTTTCATAACAACTATTTCCGTACGTTTTATGATTTAACAATATTTTATTTAAGATATTAATAGAAAATTATGCGTAATTAATAACAAATTGGACATACCGCCCACCAAGGACATCTGTTCATGTCCTTCGGAACAAATAAGGACATACCGCCCACCATGAGGTCAAGGGGGTTATTAAATCACAGAGCCTTTGAATTAAAACAAACTTATCTTCTAAAACAAAATTATCTATGTAAGACATTTTTTTTTTATATCTATATCTAGCACTCCATATCAATCTGCAATAGGCAGAATACATAATTTTGAGGTGGGTCGCTTTATTACTGACCCTTTGCATTTGAGAGATACAACTCGCGTAACAGAGTCCAAACCTGGGTGTTTATCAATGACTTTGCCCAAGAGCCATCGTGCGGGGGGAAGATTATCCTCCTTAATTAATACAATGTCGCCTATTGTTGGCTCTGGAATATGCTTAGTCCATTTATATCGTTGCAACATGTACACAAGATATTCATTCAACCATCGCCGCCAGAAATCCTGTAGCATACGTTGTGTTATCTGCCAACGTCTCAAACTTCCCACCTTTAGATCAAGGTACTCCCGATCCGGTACAGTGACGAGAGGCTCGCCAATTAGAAAGTGACCAGGCGTTAGGGGCAAAGGATCGTCAATGTTGCTGGGTAACTGAGAAATTGGCCGTGAATTCAAACAAGCTTCAATCTGACTTAGAAGAGTACTCATCTCTTCATATGTCAGTGTAGAATCGCCTATCACACGCTTTAAGTGAAATTTGGTCGATTTCACGCCAGCCTCCCACAGCCCGCCAAAGTTGGGTGCGTGAGGCGGGATGAAATGCCACGTAACATTGTGATCATTCAACCAACTTCTGATTTCGAGTGCTACTGATGATTTTTCAAGAACCAGCAATGAAGACAACTCTTTAGAGGCACCAACGAAGTTAGTGCCGTTGTCACTCCACATTTCACTACAATGACCTCTCCTAGCCACAAATCGTTTAAAACCTGCTATGAAGCCTTCAGAGGATAAATCACTGATGACTTCAAGGTGAATAGCTCGCGTAACCATACATATAAAAAGGCAAATGTACCCTTTGTATGATTTATTGCCTCTACCTTTGGACATTCTGATACTAATGGGACCTGCGAAGTCAACACCACTTCTAAAAAATGCTCGTGCGGGTGTCACACGACAAGATGGCAAATGGCCCATAATTTGTGTTTTTTGAACTGCAGCATATCGCACGCAAGTAACGCATTTCCGCACATAAGCTTTCGTTAGGTTTTTTCCACCTATGACCCAATATTTTGATCGCAAAAAATTGAGCATCACAGTAGGACCCCCATGTAATGTTGTTTTGTGGGCATCATTGATGAGTAAATACGTGAAATGGCTACTCCGTGGTATGATGATAGGATTATTGATCTCTTCACCTAATTGGGAATTCTTGATTCTGCCACAAACACGCAAGATTCCATCTTTATCTAATGCTGGACATAAAGACTTTAGTGTACTTTTATTCTTTATACTTCCTATTTTTCTTATATCTTCTAATTCTTGTGAAAATTCCTTTTGTTGACACTGTTTTATACATACTTTTAAAGCTTCATCCATTTCTTGACTCGTTAGATAAGACTTCATCTCAGTTTTACTGTCTTTTACCCTTAATAAATTAACAAACCTTCGGCAATAAGCTATAACTCGAACCAACCTTTGCAGTGAAGAGTACTTTGTCCACACTGCATCTTCAGGAGCACTGTCAGTAGCTACATGTGATTTAATTGCTCTTTGTTCCATATTAGTACTGATTGATTTTGGTCGAGTATAGATAATACTTGGCTCCTGAAGCCATAAAGGTCCATGTGTCCACAATCTATTGCCGTGTAGTTCTAGTGGAGTCAATCCTCTAGATGCAATATCAGCTGGATTGTCTGCCGATGCAACATGAGCCCAGTGAGAATTATCAAATAGCGAGAGAAGACACTCTGTTCCCTACAAAAGTTGACCAACGACTGGGATGACTGCTAAGCCATGCCAGAACCACTGACGAGTCAGTCCAAAGATGCACATTAGCCTTTGTAATGTCCATCACTTCTGCGACTTCAGTGATTAGTTCTGACAGTAGACTTGCTCCCATTAACTCCAGTCGAGGAACAGACTGTTGCTTGACTGGTGCAACTTTAGTCCTGGATGTGACCAGGTTGATACTAATGGTATTCTCTGCATTGACAACTCTCACATATACGACAGCCGCGTACGCCGCTATAGACGCATCGCAGAAGCCGTGAAGCTCCACCAGCTTGTCACTGTGTTGAGTCGATACCCATCTTGGGATTTCGCATTGACTTATATGTTCTAACTCACTTCTGTAAAGCTGCCATTCTTTTAACAACTCAGGTGGCAACTCTTCATCCCAATCTATTCCAGCAAGCCAGAGCTTTTGTATAAATATTTTGGAGATGATGACACATGGTGATACCCAACCAAGAGGGTCATATAAGCGAGAAATATCTGAAATTACTCTCCTCTTTGTGATTGGCACCTGTTGAGTAGGAAGTTGTACTGAATACTTAAAAGTATCTGTTTCTCGATTCCAAGAAAGGCCTAATATTTTTATTATTTCATCAATTTTAATATTTTTCTGTATTGATTTGTCCTTTTCTCTCTGATTATCTGAAATTTGTTTGTGTAATTCTTCGTTGTTACTCGCCCATTTTTGAAGTTGAAAGCCACCTTGAAGAAGTAATTTATCTATTTGCTCTTTTATCTTAAGTCCCTGTTCCAAAGATTGACAACCTGTCATGAGATCATCGACGTAGAAATCTCTCTTTAGAATTTCACTTATTTCAGGGCATTCTTGACCGTCATCCTCTGCCAATTGTTGAAGCGTTTTTATTGCTAGATAAGGAGCCGATGCAGTGCCAAATGTCACTCGGAGTAAACGATACTCTCCTAACTCTGCTGCAGGATCATCTCGCCATATTATCCGTTGGAAATCGGTATGCTCCTTAAATACTTCAACTTGGCGATACATTTTTATTATGTCGGCGCAGATTATAATAGGATGCATTCTCCACCTCATGACAATGTGACGTAGAGGCGGTTGTAATGTGGGACCTACTAAGAGGTCATCATTGAGAGACACTCCATTAAGACCCTTCATTGACGCATCATATACGACCCTGATTTTCGTAGTTGTCTTATCCTCGCGTATGACTGCGTGATGCGACAAATAGACAGACGTGGCTTGTTTACTGTCTTCATTAGAGTTGATACGTTCCATGTGGCCTAAACTTAAATATTCATGAATGACGTCTGCGTATCTTTCTCTAATCTGGGGCTGTTTCTTGAATTTATTTTCAAGTGCTAAAAACCTTTTGATAGCGAGATCCCTTGAATTGCCGTACCTTGATTGTGGGTCCTCACTTCTGAATGGGAGTTTAACAACATATCGACCACTCTCACTTCTGGTAGTGGTTGTTCTATAAATGTCCTCACAGCGTATTTCATCTTCGGATAGAATCCGTTTGGGAACAATGGATTCAATCTCCCAGAATTGTTTTAGTAATTCATTGTCATCTGCTTGCTCAATCGAACTACTAATTACATGATGACAATGTATACTGTCTTGCTCAAAACCAGTTTGGCCGGACAAAATCCAGCCCAAAGCTGTATTTTGAGCTGTAGGAAACCCTGAAGGTCCTTTCATTAACCCCTCTCTCAAAACTAGACCATAAATTTCGGCACCAAGCAACATATCTATTTTGCTTGGCGTGTGAAACTCTGGATCAGCCAAACTGACTGCTTGAAATTCTGGCCAGTGACTATAGGGTAATTTCTCTGCAGGTAAGAGAGAAGTGATAGTGCCTAAAACATATGCTCTTACTAGAACCTTGAAGTGAGGATCTAAACGGGATTGAATAGTCACCATGACAATAAACTTGGACGCTAAAGAGCTTTGATCACCGCCTATTCCTGAAATGATTGATTTAGCAGGTATCTTTTTCAGTCCTAACAATTGTACTGCTGATTCGGTTATGAATGAAGCTTGGGACCCTTGGTCCAGTAACACCCTCAACAATTGATTGTAGCCATTTCTTGCCTGTGCTTCGACAAGAGCTGTAGCTAGTAACACCTGTGTAGGTACTGAAAGTGATTCCTTTGAAAAATGTGTGACTAAATTTGAAGTAGTTGGTTCGCCTTCCGTCAGCTGAGTCCGGACCGAGGACACAGCTGCACTTATTTCAACTGCGGTATCAGACTTCCTATTATTGGCAGAAGAAATTGACAAAGATTTGGGATGTAATAGTGAATGATGCCTTTTATTGCATATGCGACAAGTGGTATTATGGCGGCAATGTTTGATTGAATGGTTACTCCCCAAACAATTAAAGCAAAGCCCGTTGTTCTGGACAAAACTGTGGCGTGAATCGTAACTCTCCTTTGCAAACTGCTTACAATTAGCAATTTTATGATTATCTTTACAAAATGAGCAAGAATACAATAATTTAGTAACATTATTGTCAGTGATGGTGTGCATAACCTTTGGCTTATAATGTGCAGTATTAAGATGCTTTGGTTTACAGACCTTGGGATCCAAAAATTCGAGTGCTCGAAATCTGGCCTCCAAAAACTCTCTAAATTCGGAAAACTTAGGTAAACTATCATTTGAACTTAATTTTGATTCCCATTGTTTTCGTGATTCTGGGTCTAGCTTTGAACTAATAATATAAATAATTATAATATCCCAGGTGCTTACATCAACGTTTAGATTTTTCAAACCATTAAGACATTCAACAGTTGTATCTAAAAGACTCTTTATGGCTACTGATGACTCAGTAACATTAGATTGACCCATAAGTCGTTTCAGCAACGAATTTGATAGAAACCTTTTATTATTATATCTACTACGTAACTGAGACCAACACTCCCTGTAATTTGCTGCTGTTATCGGTATATGCCTCACCAACTGCTCAGCCTCACCTGTTAAGAGACTTTTTAGGTAGTGCATTTTTTGCACGTTATCTAAGCCTTTATTTCCATCAATCAATGACATAAACAAATCCTCAAATGATATCCATTCGGCATACAACCCTGAGAATTTAGGAATAGAAATTTGTGGCAATTTGACATGTGAACTGTCACTAGATTGACTAACATTAGGCGATGCATGATCTTTACTAGGTAATTGACTCACTGGTGTTAAATGATCTATGGCTTCTCTCAACTCAGATTTGTACATAAAATATAATTCCTCTATAGCTTCGTATACATTTTTGGTAAAATAATCATCGTTTAAGCCTTCTTCATTTACTGCGCGAATTATGTTTTCATGAGTTGCGAGAAACTGTTTCCATTGATCATTTAATGCTTCTAATCGTGTTTGTAAATATGATAGCCTAATTCTATCTTTAGGTGATTTTTTGTAATTATTTCTAGCATTCTCAATCGACTTGTACTTGTCATACTGCAATTTATATAAGCCTTCCATACTTACTCTATTAACAACTGTTTATTTTCAAAGTTACAGAAATCAAAATATTCTAAGTTTTTTAAACAAACAAAATCGAAAAAAAAATCGGGCATAGGTTCCCCGTAGTACCACTTTTTCTTAAAATATTCTAAGTCTAAACTACAATCTAATGCAAATTTTTAAAGTCCATGAAATTATTTCACTCAAATTTTCTAAGTCCAGTAAATTCTTCAACTTTGAAATCTTGCGATGAATGACGTAAAAATTTAAAAGTACTCACAGTAAACTGCACCTTGCACCATACACAAACACCTCCTTAGATACGTTACGTTAAGATTCACTTTGACACCACAGCTCCACGACACCTTTCCTCAGATCTGTCTCCCAGCTCCCGGCTCCTGCACGATGAATTGCACCCAGCGCCCTCTAGCGCCAGCCAAGTTGCACACAGCCAAACTTCTCAACACACAGCACCCTTTCACACTTTGGCCTGCACTTCAGTGACGAACCATCACTGATTTCTATGCAGTTGTACCAAAAAGGCGCCGGAAGACACTATGCAAATTGCGTCTTATCACCCGACTCGATAAGGACCATGTAAAAATAGGGCCCAAATCTACTAAATAAAACCACTGAACTATGTAACAAGACAGGGTTTATTGAGGAAGCGAACGAAAAAAAATAATCACACAACGACCCATATATGTTGGCAAAATCGCAACGCTTGCGCGGGTTAAAGTAGGACAGCGCCATCTGTGATTGCGACGTAGAACTAAATATGCAAACAAGTTTGATTATACTACGTTTGTTTCATAACAACTATTTCCGTACGTTTTATGATTTAACAATATTTTATTTAAGATATTAATAGAAAATTATGCGTAATTAATAACAAATTGGACAAATCTCAATAGGCTATTATGGCTAAAAATTGTAATTAGTCCGTCTTTTAGCTTATTCAAAAATAAAAGACACGTATTTTTTTATTTGTAAATTAGACTGAAAAAAAATTTAACCGACTTCAAAAAAAACACAGACGACCAAAACTAAAAAGCGATAAATAACGTAAGTAATTCTATCCTTAATACATAATTATTTAAATATTACAGTTATCACTTATTTTTGAAGCCGGTGCCAACCTCTAGGTACCTAACGTAGACTGTTGTTGTATGACGCGCGCGGCCGGCAAATCCCCACGACAATATAGATATGTACATTTATTTGTTTGGCTGGCACCGACTTCAAAAATAAGTGATAACTGTAATATTTAAATAATTATGTATTAAGGATAGAATTACTTACGTTATTTATCGCTTTTTAGTTTTGGTCGTCTGTGTTTTTTTTGAAGTCGGTTAAATTTTTTTCAAAAAATAATTTTATTTCTCTATTTTTAGTTGCGTTAATGTGCTGTGACCTTGAATAAGGGCTAATTAATGTCCTTAAGAGTTTTACTTAGGAATGAAAAATTTTGTTTTAAGTCAAGTGAAGACTTTGCTATCTAGAGTCAAGCAAGTCACTTACCAAATCATCTGCCCTATTAGCCCTGCATAAGTACATACTACTACCTAGTTTCTATCGACCAATGTCAGTACTGTTCCCTAACTCCTAACCGTTAAGGAGTTCTGTGGCTTCATCATCAGCACCAGATGTTGACGCCCGGAAGCATATACCTGAGTAGAATATGATAACGTAACAAAAACACCATATGAGCATACAATTTTCGGTTGTTGCCCTCAATTTCTCCAGGATCCCATCATCAGATCCTGACTTGGTGATAATGGGACCACCTCGGAAGTGTCCTCTGTCGAACAAAAAAAAAATTTTTGAAATCCATCCATAATTGACGGAATAATCGGTGAACAAACATAAAAAAAAAAAAATATTATACATAGAGACGAATTGAGAACCTCCTCCTTTTTTCGAAGTCGGTTAAAAATTATAAAGTTATAGCCCGTTGAAATTACGCGTGATGTCAAACTCCCACTTCTAACTTTTGATGCCTTATATCTTTGCTATTTTTTGTTTAAATGAAAAAAGGAAAAATAAGTGTCCAATATATTTTTATAATCTAAAATACGGACTGAATATAATGTAATTATTTTGACCCTGGAATCATCACTCCCTATTCAAGTATTTTTAACCGACTTCAAAAAAAAAAGGAGGTTCTCAGTTCGATTATTTGTATGTATGTTTGTCCGTTATTTTGCGTTTTATTAGGTAATGGACCTCCAACGGCTGAATACTATGATGATGAACAGGAGCGTCTCTCACAGGTACACGAAACAGGAGATAGCGAAGATAACGAGCGTGATCACGACCGCCGAGTACTGCCTGGAGACCGCGCTGCACCTCGAGAACAAGCTCAAGGAGAAGGTGGCGCCGCGCCTCGCCGCCCGCGTCGACCTCGCGCCCGAGCAGGACCTGTTCCACAAGATCATCAACAACTGCATACAGGTATACCATCCTCCCCCCCCAGAGATAGCAGGTCCTAAGATGATAAAGGTGTGAGGGAGAGAGACCCCCCAGCACAGGCCCCCGCCTCCCCCCCAGACATCAGGACAGTCCTCGCGCCCGAGCAGGACCTGTTCCACAAGATCATAAAGATAGCAGGTCCTAAGATGATAAAGGTGAGAGAAAGCCTCCCCCCTCCTAGGACAGACCCACCCTAGGACACCCCCCCCCCCTCCCAATCAAGTACCATGATTTCTTTCCTTTTTGCCTTCAAATCAACGCCCGTGAAATGTCTTGTTTTAATGTCCCAATCATCAGTGCTGAGCTTTGTCCTTTGTCTGCCTGTATGTAACATTATGCCTATGTACTGTATGTTATTGAAAAGACAATACATCAATACATTAATTCTTATTCATGTTGTAACACATGGATGGGATGTAAGGGAGCGACCTATCACCTTTTCGCTCCAAGCCAACTTCACCTGCCTGTGGTGCATCCTGCTGAACAACAAACGAGGCGCTGGCAACCGACTGGTGGCGGTATAACCATCACAATTGAAGGCGTAGCTAAATACCACAGACCGATGACGGGCAGCAGCGTCACCGGAGCGAGAAGCTCCTCCAAAAGTTTGCCCTAGGTAATGAACAGCTGGAGAGGCATAAGTCCAGCAGTGGACTGCAATAGGCTGATGATGATGATGAAGAAAAGACGGACTAATTATAATTTTTAGCCATAATAGTCTATTACAAGCTAGGAAAAGTAAAGTATGTAACATGATTTCTTTCATTATTGCCTTCAAAATAACGCCCTTCAAACAACCTGGGTGTTTTCTATGTATGTATAATATGTATTTATTACAAAAAAAAATCTATCTAAGTAAGCTTATCAGTTATCTAGTACCCATAGTACAAGCTTCGGCTTAGTTTGGGGCTAGATGGCGCTGTGTGGCCCAGCGTGGCATGGCTTGGGTTATCTATTTATTATTATTTATTAACCATTACAATTAATAACCGACTTACTTCTCCAATTCTTCACAGATGCTGGTCCAAGACCTGGAAATGGCCTGCGAGCCGGCGCTGCAAGCGATGACCAAGATATCCTGGCTCAATTTCGACAACGTCGGCGACCAGAGCTCCTACGTCACCCAAATCATCATGCACCTCAAGAACGCCGTCCCGAACCTTCGGGACAACCTCTCGTCCTCCAGAAAATACTTCACACAATTCTGCATACGTTTCGCCAACTCCTTCATACCGAAATTCATTCAAAACATTTACAAGTGCAAGCCGATTTCGACCGTAGGCTCCGAACAATTGCTCCTAGATACGCATATGTTAAAAACAGCGTTGCTAGAACTGCCCTCCATAGGATCTGAAGTGAAAAGACCAGCTCCGGCGATGTATACTAAAGTTGTCATCAAATTGATGACGAAAGCGGAAATGATACTGAAATTGGTGATGGCACCTTTGGATGGGAATTTGGAGGGTTTTGTGGGTCAGTTCGCGCAGTTGCTGCCCGAGTCTACTGTTGCCGAGTTCCATAAGGTTCTGGACATGAAAGGTGCTAAGTTGTCTAAGGCGCAGCAGGCGTCAGCTGACGCGTTGTTCAAGGAGACGGCTAGAGTTAACAGCGAGGGGAACAAGTGAGCTGCTGGAAGGTTCCTCTGTGCGGTGTCAATCAATCAATCAACAGCCCTCTATTGATCAATCAATCAATAGAGGGCGCGCCGTGTCGCTCAATCAATCATCAATCGGTCGATCAATCAATCAATCAGCAGCCCTCTATTGATCAATCACTCAATAGACGGAGCGCCGTGTCGCTTAATCAATCATCAATCGGTCGATTAATCAATCAATAGAAGGCTGTTGATTGATTGATTGAACTGATCAAGGAGACCGCTAGAGTTAACAGCGAGGGGAATAAGTGAGATGTTGGTAGATTTGAAAGGTCCTCTGTGGTAATTAATAATATTAATTCATAACCCGTTGCGTAGCTATATTCGAGACTTGTGGTGTCAAATTCATTGAATTTTTACTAAATGTGTAATAAATTAATGTTCGGGTCCAGTTACGTCACTGTAAATATCCCACACAGCGCCATCTAGAGCCAAACTGAGCCAAGCTTGTACCATGGGTTCTAGACAACTGAAAAACTTACCTAGATCTTTTTTTAAACGACTTCAAATGGATTCTCCAAATTGGTAATGGCACCTTTGCATGGGAATTTAGAGGGATTTGTCGGTCAGTTCGCTCAGTTGCTGCCCGAGTCTACTCTTGCCGAGTTCCATAAGGTTCTGGATATGAAAGGTGCTAAGTTGTCTAAGGCGCAGCAGGCGTCAGCTGACGCATTGTTCAAGGAGACGGCTAGAGTTAACAGCGAGGGGAACAAGTGAGCTGCTGGAAGATTCCGTTGTGCGGTGTCAATCAATCAATCAACAGCCCTCTATTGATCAATCAATCAATAGAGGGCGCGCCGTGTCGCTCAATCAATCATCAATCGGTCGATCAATCAATCAATAGAGGGCTGTTGATTGATTGATTGACTTGACCAAGAAGACCCCTAAAGTTAACGGTGAGGAGAACAAGTGAGCTGCTGGAAGGTTCCGCTGTGCGGTGTCAATCAATCAATCAACAGCCCTCTATTGATCAATCAATCAATAGAGGGCGCGCCGTGTCGCTCAATCAATCATCAATCGGTCAATCAATCAATCAATAGAAGGCTGTTGATTGATTGATTCACCTGACCAAGGAGACCGCTAGAGTTAACGGTGAGGGGAATAAGTGAGTTGCTAGAAGGGTCCTCTGTGCGGTGTCAATCAATCAATCAATCGGAGGGCTGTTGATAGATTGATTGACTAGACCAAGGAGACTTCTAGAAGGTGCTAGAAGGTGTGAGTTGCTAGAAGGTTCTAGAGGTGAGCCTTCCGCTTTTTTTATCTTTGTTACCACAGATCTTCGAGAATTTGTGAACCGATTTAATAAATCTTTTTATTGTTCGAAAGGGGATACTTCTGAGTTGGTCTCATTGTGACCATATGGAAGTCGATTTTTTTTGCTAAAAATGCTGTTATTATATTTTATTAATTACGACACCCACGGGTAAAATGCGACGGTGATTTGTATTATTTTCTGTCATCGCACGGAGATTTTTTTATGTTGTAAGATATAGTCAAGTTGCTAGACGAGGCTTCCATCGCGTATATTATAATAATCACACTAATTGGCATAATGTTTATCATATTGAATTAATTGTACTTAATAAACATTCCACTATGTATTAAAAATCTTTGGGGCCTTCCACAAATTATGTCACACAAACAATTTTCATATTTAACCCCTCCCCTCCCTCATTTTCACTGCTCGTCACTTACCTCATCCTTGCGTTCACTCTTCGTATACTCTCCCCTTTTTATGTGTGACATAAATTATAGGCTCCCTTTCTCAATAGCTTAATTTTGTATTTTATGTGTGTACAATAATGTGTTATTTTAGGTGCAATAGTGTATGAACGATGTATAAATAACATATTTATTACGTTTGTAAGAAATATAATTGTATGAGTGAATTAATATTTGGTTTCAATTTTTTCCTTAAACCTACCCGAGTGTTATAATTTTAAATATCACAGTAAAATTGAAAATACCGTTATATCATAATCTACCTAGCGATATTGTAAATTGTCGACGGATTGTGGACCGTAACATAGGTACTCGTATTTTTATAATTTATCATATTATTTTTTTATTGATCGTACTCGTAATCCATTTAAGTGAACCTGAAATAGAAGTTTTAAGTACTACGTACAAACGTACGTTATTACTTCCATGGAAACTGTTAAATCACAATCTGTCGCGCGTCAAATCATTAACATCCCGAGAGCTGTCTCTGATTGGTCGGTCTTACAATAGGCCGTTCTCCATCCATAGAGATAGAATGAAACACAGTTGTACTGTAGAAAGTAGTTTTGCAGTGGGAAGAGTGGAGTTATGGATTAGAAAAACACTTTAAACCGTTATGGTCCTGCGCCTGAACTCTCTCTAGTCCCACGTAATTATGAGTGTGAAAGAACAAGGAGTACCTGTGTCGTGGTTTGCCCACTATAATATTCTTTGCTTAGGTACTTGGCTATTTTCTATTGGGATTGGCTGCTGTGGTCCAAATTCCGTAATGAAAGATTTTTAATTTGAGAGATGAACTTCTGTTATTAAATCATTGACGTTATTTAGTAAAGAAAAAGCGAAAGAAAGCAAATAAAAAGAACTGTGGTACACAAAGCCATAGGGAAAAAAAACATTTCCTATCGATAAGGCTGCACGTTTTGTTTGCCATAGGCCTTCCTGTTTTGAAAAACTCAAACTGTAAACAAACATGGCCGAAACGTCAAAGTCAGTTGTCCCCCGCACGCCGTGGAGCGCTGCCGCGTCGCCGGTCCACAAAATTATGTTCAAGTTTCCCGTAAGAAAGTGTTGTCATGTTGCCAAGATATGCCTTCTGCTGTTGTTGGTGGTGACTATCCTTGCTTTGTTCGAGCAATGGCGCGGCGGGAAGCGCTCCGCCCGCGCTCAGTACTCGGACCCATTAGAGATGGAGTATGAACAACAAATCTTGGAAGACGAGGCGAGAATTATACCGGGACTGGGCGAAGGAGGCGTCGCAGCGCACTTGATGGGGGAAGACAAGCGTCTCGGCGAAGAATCAGAGAAGAAATTGGCAGTGAACGTGCATTTGAGCGAACGGATAGCGTATAACAGAACTTTGAAAGGTATGTGTTTATGTCCCTTAAAGTCCCGTATAATAGACCGTTTATGAACTAGTTTTGTCGTAAACTGCACATTATAGTTGGCTGTATGTAGCTTTATGATTCATTTGACTGGTAATTTACGCGGGACATTAAAAATTTAAGTTTTACAAAGTCTTATTGAGTTACTAACAAAGATTACAATCACTTGAGAGTAGCATTCGATTCTCAACCCCTGGCACAAGTGGGTTCTGTTAAACTTGTCAAAGTAAAAGTAAGTTAGGTCTAGTTTCATTTAGAATTTAATTGGTGCAATAATTAAGTACTTGATTGCAACTGCTGATGTTAAAGGACATGAATAAACTGAATACATACAATACCTATAAATATGTATATTAAAAGGAAGTAATCCCTTTATGTATTTCCGAAGTAAGTCTGTGAATAAATATATAGGTAACTAACCATATTTCTTTTGAGACCTAAGGGAATATCAGGTAATATTAAATATTAAACCCACTGCTTATGTGTGATGATGACTAAGACAAACCCCCCTAATGACAATTGTCAGTGGCAGAGGCCTATGTCCAGCTGTGGATGTTTGCAAACTGATGATGATTTCTTTGACAGTGATAGTATAATCCTATTCAAAATGAATATTCATCTTAAATTTTGATAACCTTGGTGGCACTAACTACATGTAAAACTTAATACTCTGAAGATCTAAAATAAATTAAAAAGTCTCCCTTCAGTATCTGTGTGACCTGTTGCTTCCAACTTAAACTTCCAAAATGGATCAATCTTTCAATTAATCAATTTCCACCAATCTTCTTGTAATCTGCTTTTTCCCAAGGCCTGGAAACTCGTGGGGGGTTAGGGTTGGGCCGGCATGGCGGTGGCAACTGCCAGTTAACTGACCAGTTACTTGCCCGTTGTCATAGCAACTTGGGCTTCTCTTTCGCTTTCCATCAGGCGTAGGGAAGCCATTATGTCGAGCCACTATAAAAAAAAAAAAACACACCTGTGACTACAGAAGTGATCACTTAACTCTGTCATAAAAAAAAACTGACATAAGACTCCTCCAAGATATCAAAATAATCCGACAATGGCTCACCCTGACTTTAAATTCATAACAAGATTGTTTAGAATTCCACAACTAATTCAAAACAATAAGACCAGTGTTTATAATCATGAGTCTCTTATACTGAGCACGAGATGTCTTTGTTAATTATGACTGACTCGGTGGCTCAATTGGTAGTGACCCCTGCCTTCTGAGCCAAGGGTCGTGGGTTCGATTCCCACCCGGGACAAACATTCGTGTGATGAATACTTGTGTTTGTTCCGTGTCTGGGTGTTTATCATTTGTATTTAAGTATTTATTTGTGGTACCTTCGTTGTTCTGATACCCATAACACAAGTGCTTAAGCTACTTACTTTGGGATAAGAGCAATGTATGTGATGTTGTCTGATATTTAAAAAAAAAAAATTATGTAGATGAGACAGGATGATGTACTAGGTATGCAGTGGTCTTGTACGAGGTTGAGATGATGTGTCCTAGTCTAAATCTGGAACCGCATGAAATACAACAAACACAGTTTATGTTTGTTACAAATGAGCCACCGAGCCTCAACTCAACAACAATCAACTGTCTATGATTTAACCTAGTTTTAATACAATTTTATGGTGTGCAATAAAATTATGTATACTTTTGCCACTCAAGAGTAGCTGTATTGGCGTAAGTACTTCTGAAGCGATGTGGGTATATATTTAAACGAATGTAGGTATGAATGTAAGTCTGTAACTGTAGGTAATCACTCCTTTTGTAGATTAAAGTTTCTGCCTTGGATATTTGCAGATAATTGAATGTGTAGGTAAATGTCATTCAATATGACTTTCTTTGTTGCAACAGCTGCAACCATCTGGTTGTCATCTGGAGAATAATAATGTCTTACTGGGGCTAGAAAATAAAAATATATACCTACTTACTTATTTGTGTATAGAGATAATACTGCAAGCTGAATTAATAAATTTATACTTCATCATCATGTAAGGGAGAGGCCTATCATCATTCATTTCGCTCCAAGCCAACCTCACCAGCCCTTGGTGCATCTTGCCGTATAACGAACGAGGCGCTGACAACCGAATGGTGGCGCTATAACCATCACAATTGAAGGCGTAGCTATTTAGCTACGCCTTCAATTGTGGTATTATTTACCACAGACCGATGATGGGCAGCAGCGTCACCAGAGCGAGAAGCTACGCCCTGCGATGGCCAACCCGCCTGCCCAGTGTGGCGATTATGGGTATATCGTTCAGCTGTTTGCCCTAAGTGGCCAACAACTGAAGAGGCCTATAGTGGACTGCAATAGGCTGATGATGATGATTATAAAAAAAATCATTAATAATATTATGTGGGCGACAGTCTGTCAACTCAAAACCTAACGGCAATCACCAGCCCGCCTCGATAATGGAATGCGTCGCGGTGTGCGTACGCGCCGCTCGTTTCACGCATAATTTGCGCGCGCGCACCGTGCGCGAGACCAATCGGCTATCGGCCGGAGTGAAAATGTGCCGCCGTGTCAACGTGAACTACTGGCCAATTGTTATGTACTCATCATAATTTTTTAAATCGCATCTTTTTTTATTTTTAGAGTAGCTCGATATAATGCCTTCTCTACGCCTGACGGAAAGCGAAAGAGAAGCCCAAGTCGCTGTGACAACGGCCAAGTAACTGGTCAGTTACCTGTCAGTTGCCACCGTAATGCCGGCCCAACCCTAACCCCCCACGAGCTCCGGAAACCCTACTCACCGGCAAAAACATGACCCTTGGTCCTCATGGTCATTTTTCTGCGGTATTCTATATGGTGGGGGTCCTTTCCGGAGGGTTTTCAGAGCCCGTGGGGGGTTAGGGTTGGGCCGGAATGGCGGTGGCAACTGACACACCTGTCAATGTCACCTGAGACACTGTCTCACTGACACCTGTCAGTTACCACTGACCAGTTACTTGCCCGTTGTCACCGCGACATGCGGCTTCCCTTTCGCTATCCTTCAGGGGTAGGGAAGCCATTTTGTCGAGTTACTATTAAAAGAAAGTAGCTACCTTCTATGAGGATCGATCTCTTCCGCAGACTACCGCAACCCGGCGTGCCAGCGCGTGGTCTACGACGCGGAGCTCCCGTCCGCGTCGGTGGTGATCATCTTCCATAATGAGCCGTATTCGGTGGTGGTACGCACTGTATGGAGCGTGGTCAACAGCGCGCGCCGCGACAACCCTTGGTACAGGAAGGCTAACTTCGTGGACAGAGCCAGCGGGAGGACTATGAACCTTGGTGAGTCACCAATGCAATATATAGGTACGCTTTCAAAAGCAGAACAGATGACAAATCTTGTCAGCCTTACGCAAGTCGACTCTCCACCTGGCAGGCCCTTGGTACAGGAAGGCCAACTTTGTGGACAGAGCCAGCGGCAGGACTATGAACCTTGGTGAGTCACCAATGCAATATATAGGTACGCTTTCAAAAGCAGAACAGATGACAAATCTTGTCAGCCTTACGCAAGTCGACTCTCCACCTGGCAGGAGAGGCCCTTGGTACTGGAAGGCCAACTTTGTGGACAGAGCCAGCGGGAGGACTATGAACCTTGGTGAGTCACCAATGCAATATATAGGTACGCTTTCAAAAGCAGAACAGATGACAAATCTTGTCAGCCTTACGCAAGTCGACTCTCCACCTGGCAGGAGAGGCCCTTGGTACAGGAAGGCCAACTTCGTGGACAGAGCCAGCGGGAGGACTATGAACCTTGGTGAGTCACCAATGCAATATATAGGTACGCTTTCAAAAGCAGAACAGATGGCAAATCTTGTCAGCCATCTTACGCAAGTCGACTCTCCACCTGGCAGGAGAGGCCCTTGGTACAGGAAGGCCAACTTTGTGGACGGAGCCAGCGGCAGGACTATGAACCTTGGTGAGTCATCTCAAACAATGCAATTATAGGCTTACTAATGCAGAACAGACGACAAATCTTGCGCCAACCGTCATCGTCAGTCCACATGGCATGAGAGCATCTTACTACATTCGCTGGAAATCTAGGTGAGTCATCTCAATGAATCAATCAAAATCAAAAATAGGCTTGGTGCGTCCACTGCTGAACGTGGACCTCCTTTAGTTCGCACCACATTTCCCTATGCCGGGCCTCCCCCATCCAGCAACTACCAGCAGTTCTTCTAAAGTCAATCAATGCAATATACTTTTTTTTTTATTTATTTTTTTATAGTGGCTCGACATAATGGCTTCCCTACGCCTGATGGAAAGCGAAAGAGAAGCCCAAGTCGCTGTGACAACAGACAAGTAACTGGTCAGTTACCTGTCAGTTGCCACCGCCATGCCGGCCCAACCCCAACCCCCCACGAGCTCCGGAAACCCTACTCACCGGCAGAAACACGACTCAGAGGTCATTTGACTGCGGTATTCTATAGGGTGGAGGTCCTTCCCCGGACGGGCGGCTCAATTCGAGCCAAGATTCGCTATGCCCTACCTCTCTTAAATTATTTGTGTTCATGAACATGTCTGTTTGTATTGGTCTGGGTGTTTTCTATGTATAATATGTATTTGTTTAAAAAAAAGTATTTTAGTAAGTTTATCAGTTGTCTAGTACCCATAGTACGAGTACAAGCTTCGGCTTAGTTTGGGGCTAGATGGCGCTGTGTGGCGCAGCGTGGCATGTCTTGGGTTATTTATTTATACCAACTTTGTGATCTGGTCACTGTATGTGTAGTTTGATGTCTGATGGCCGCTCCCTCAGGCTACCCCGGCCAGGACCCCACCTCGCCCTTCGTGTACCTGAAGGAGATCATCCTGGTGGACGACAACTCCACGCTCCCGGAGCTGAAGGGCAAGCTCAGCCACTACGTGCGCACCAGGCTCCCCCCCGACCTCATCCGGATCCTGCGGCTGCCTGACCGGTGAGTGGATCACCAAATAGACACCCCCCCCCCTTTTCTGCCGCAGAAGATGCTTTGACGCTCCCCCGGAGAGTGAGGGGGTATGTGGGCCTCTAGAGCGAGAGGAGGAAGATGGAGGAGAGGCAGGGAATACCCACTATAGTGCATTCGCGTTAAGAAAATAGTGACTGACAGGTCACTGACAGGCCACTAGCCAATTATAACGCTAGAAATTATTTCTATAGTTCATTCGCGTTAAGAAAATAGTGACTGACAGGTCACTGACAGGCCACTAGCCAATTATAACGCTAGAAATTATTTCTATAGTTCATTCGCGTTAAGAAAATAGTGACTGACAGGTCACTGACAGGCCACTAGCCAATTAAAACGCTAGAAATAATTAAAATAATTACACTACATTCAGTCACTATTTTCTTAACGGGAATGAACTATAAAAACCCCCTCCGTCATGCGCCTATGCTACGTTCACTGTTCTTTAGAATAAACATGTTTCTTTTCTTTTTTATATGTATGAAAATATGCCTATATGTTACATTCCGTTTGTGAACCGTAAATAATAAAAAAAGAGCATCTTGGGGCCAGTATGGTTTAAAAGTTCACATAGTATAGAAAGGTGGAACATGTGCTCGCAGAGAGGTCCACCTTTGACTTGCTAAAGAGAGGGTAAAGTGTATTGTTCGAGAAACGTTCCTCTCGGTAGGCAGCGGCATTGCAGAGTCTATGAGCGGCATTGCAGAGTCTATGAGCGGCGGTAACCGTTTAACATCAGATGGGCCGCTCACTCGTCTGTCTACAGTAATAAAAAAATGTCTTGGTAGCCAGGAGTCAGGGGGTTGACTGATCCTTTCGTAAATCTCCTAAAAAGAAACTATGTATAAGATCGTGTTTAATAGGCTATTATGGCTAAAAATTGTAATTAGTCCGTCTTTTACCTTATTCAAAAATAAAAGACACGTATTTTTCCTTTTTTCATTCAAGTAAACTGTAATGTATGATCCCTGAGGTAAGGAGGGTTGTGTCCTGGAGGATAAGTGAAAGAAGCGTGTGCGTACTGGATAGCGGTTTATTCCGGACTGATATGTCTGATACATTGTTGTCCTACCCTTACTACATACTAATATTAAATGGTAGGTATCTACCTACATTACACTCCTCCACGCTTAATTACTTTACAACAACCAACAGTAAAACTAAGTTATATATTTTTAAGTACATACGAATTACATGTGATACTTACACAATAAAGTTTATTACTATTATACAATCTATATCATAAATTTTTACATTCAAATTTCGTAATTGTGACCCATTTAAAACTTATACTTAGGTGACTTATTTAATCTACATTTTCTTATTGGACGTGGCTGGGAGGGTATCGGACTCACTGCCGGAACGACTAACCGAGCCGTATCCTCTGGTGGGATCATACGGATAGGGTCTTTTTCCGGAGTTATGAAACACTCGTCATCCACCTTCTCCTCCGCCGCGCTGCGCCCCGGCGCGGGCGACGGCGCCTCACCATTAGACTGCCTCGACTGGGTATCCGATTTTTGCGGAGTACTCGTTGCCGCCACACTTTCCTCTGAGGCAGATGGCTTACTATTTATCGAACACGCTAATGACTTCCTAGATCTACGTCTTAATTGGTCGATGTGTCGATGAATTACTTTACCGCTGTTATCGATTATGTTATAATCGGTTGTACCTAAAACACCACTTACTCTGCCCGGTTGCCATTTGTCCCCTTTTAAGTATTGACGATACCAAACGTCCGAGCCTACTTCTATTTTCCTATCTGACCCTCCCGACGTTTCTAACTGACGAGATTGACTAACTTTGACCCGTTTTTCCCTGTCTGGTTTCAATAAGTCTAAAGGTGTACGAAGTCTTCTACCTATGAGTAACATCGCCGGGCTTTCACCTGTCGAACAATGTTCCGTGTTCCTATAATATAGCAAAAACTTATTTAAAGACTTTTGTACATTTGTTTTTTCTACGGCCGACTTCTTGATCACATTTTTCAAGGTTTTTACGGCATTTTCCGCCGCCCCATTGGATGCCGGGTGATATGGCGCAGTAAAAATGTGCTCAATTCCATCGCCAGTAAGAAATTCACTAAATTCCCTACTCGTAAAGGGCGGTCCGTTATCACTGACGACTTGTTTCGGAATCCCCCATCGCGACCATAACTCCCTTAATTTATCTATTGTATAATTAGCCGACGTGCTCGGAACCTGAAACACTTCAATCCATTTCGACATGGCGTCGATTACTACGAAATATATTTTACCAAATATTGGCCCCATGAAATCCATATGTAGTCTCGTCCACGGTCGCGCGGGCCACGGCCAGGCGCGGGGCGCGTGACGCGGCGGGGCGGCGGCTGCGGCCGCGCACACGCCGCACGCGCGGCACGCCGCCTCCACCGCCTCGTCCACCCCGGGCCACCACACGTACGACCGTGCCAAGGCCTTCGATTTCACTATGCCCATGTGCGGTTCATGTATAATGTCCAGGACCTTTTCCCGACATCTCTTCGGTATGACAACCCTATAACCCCACATCAGACAACCTAACTCCTCATAAAGCTCTGCTTTCCTATTAAAGTACGGCTTTAATTCGCTGATATCACAATGCTCGGGCCAGCCATCCCTAACAAAAGTGAGCACCCTGCCCAACATTGGGTCCTTAGCAGTTTGTTTTTTTTATGTGGTTGTAGTCTAACAGTAACGCTTCTTGAGCAAAATGTAAATACGTTTGTTCCGGTATTACGTCTGAACTATTTTGAACCTTAACTGCGTTTCGAGTAGGCAGTCTGGATAAACTATCAGCACAGTTATTACTAGTATTTACATACTCAATTTCATAATTGTATGCCGATAATATAATCGCCCATCGCTGCATTCTGCTAGCTGTCATCGTAGGTATACCCGTATTCGGTCCGAAAATCGATACTAAAGGTTTATGATCGGTACGCAACGTAAACTTACGTCCGTACAAGTACTGATGAAATTTTTTTACACAGAATATGATAGCTAACGCTTCCCGGTGTATCTGGGAGTAATTCTTCTCCGCCTCCGTCAGAGTGCGCGACGCAAAGGCTATCGGGCGCTCGCCTTCGGGCCCGCGCTGCGTCAGCACCGCGCCCAGCCCCTGCGCGCTCGCGTCACACGTCGCCACCAGCGGCGCGCCCGGCGCGTAGTGTGCGAGCCCTCCCGCGCGGCACAGCGCACGCTTCACCTCGCAAAAGGACCGGTCGCACTCGGAGTCCCACTCCCAGTCTACCCCTTTACGTAGTAAACTATACAAGGGTGATAACGTTCCGCTTAGGTTCCTAACGAACCTACCAAAGAAATTAACGGTGCCCAGAAATGATCGTAATTCTGACACATTACGCGGTGGACCCATTTTTTCTATTGCATCTATTTTGCTCCTATCCGGCCTGATGCCCTCCTTAGAAACCACGTATCCTAAATAAGCGACTTCCTCAACAAAAAATTTACATTTGGCTTTCTTCAATTTTAAACCGTGCGATTGTAATCGTTGGAAAACTTTTTCCAAAGTACGTAAATTATCTGACCTAGATTTGCCCCCGATAATTACGTCATCGAGAAACACTTGCACATTGGGAATATCACCTAATAAATTAGTCATAATTCGTTGGAAAATACCTACACTCGAGGATAACCCATATACTAGTCGATTGTAACGAAATAAACCTCGATGAGTATTAATAACCGTATACCTTTTTGAGTCATCTAACTCGATTTGATTATAGGCCTGAGATAAATCAATTTTGCTAAAGCATTGGTGGCCATTCAAATTTACTAAAATATCCTCGATTTTCGGAAGCGGATAACGATCGACCAATAAAGACGGATTTAAAGTTACCTTATAATCGGCACAAATTCTCAGTGTGCCATCTGGTTTATTAATCGGTACCAGTGGGGAGGCCCAGTCGGAGCAGTCGACCGGCTCGATGACGCCGGCGCGCAGCATGGCGTCCAGCTCGGCGTCCACGCGCTCGCGCAGCGCGTACGGCAGCGGCCGCGCGCGGTGGAACACCGGTGTGGCCCCGTCCCGCACGCGCAACGTCGCCTTGCCGCCGGTGTACCGCCCCAGCCCGCCGTCGAATAACTCCTTATACCTATCGAACAATTTAGTAATGTCACCACATGACGGATCCCTCTTGCTTAATCCTACCATGTTACAATTGAGCAACGGCACTGTGATTTTTAATTCCGCCAACCATTGCCTTCCTAATAAAGATGTTGTACCTCCCTGAATTACAAATAATTCCAAATGTTTAGAACGACCTTGGTAACTGACTAACGGTCTAATAATACCGATAGGCTTAATCCTGGAGCCATCATAAAATTTGAGGATAGTGTTATCACTTTCTACCCTCAAATATTTAAAAAATTTATCGTACGTTATCTTACTAATGCAAGAAATGGCAGTACCAGTATCTATTTCCATATCTAATAACGTTTCATCAATTTGAATAGATAGACTTACTGGTTTATAATTATTTAAGGACAGGTGATGTAAGTCCTCCTCGATGTCCTCGTCGGCCTCCTCGCTGGACTCGCGATCGGCGTCCCCGAAATGCAGGCCGTTCCGGGCCGACCCCGACGCCGGCCGACCCTCGCCCTGACCCGCGCCCCGCGACGTGCCCGATGCCCCGGCATCTGGACACACCCGTCGCAAATGGCCCGCACGATGACACTTACTACACACATATTTCCGAAACCGACAATCCACCTGGATATGACCCCGCGCTCCGCAAGCGACACAATAGGCATTATCGTCCCGATTATGCGCACTATTCCGATGCCTTGTGCGTACTCCGGCCGCACCCGCACGACGGCCGCCCGCCGCCCGCCATGTTGCCGACATCGCGTTCACTGCTCCCGTCTCGCTCGCTCTCGTAGCCGCACTGGTCTCCTCCACCATCGCTGCATCTCTTTCCGCAGCTTCCAACGACGTTGCAAGTTTGAAGGCTTCCGTGAAGGTCACGTTATCGTCCTCCGCAAACAGCCGTTGGCGAATGACGTCACTCCGTAGCCCGCAAATGAATTGATCCCGCAGATTTTCATTTAAATTGCCACCAAACTTGCAATGTTTTGCCATCTTCTTCAGCTCCGCCACATACACAGACACATTTTCCCCGATGTTCTGCCGTCTTTGCCTAAACCGGTACCTTTCTGCCAACGAAGAGGGTATAGGCTGCAGATACGATTGCATCACCTCATTAACGGTTGCAAACGTTAACTCCGACGGCTTCTTGGGGCTTGCTAAATTAGCCAGCAACTCGTACGCCTCGTCACCCATTGAGGCGATTAAAATCGGCAGCTTCATGTCCTCGTCGATCCTGTTCACTTTGTAGAACATATTCAGCCGGTCTACATACGACGTCCACACCCCGTTGTTTACGTCGAACTCGTTCAGCTTGCCGATAGACATCGTGCAGGTTCTTAATCCTTGTCGCCAAACTGTAGTGTATGATCCCTGAGGTAAGGAGGGTTGTGTCCTGGAGGATAAGTGAAAGAAGCGTGTGCGTACTGGATAGCGGTTTATTCCGGACTGATATGTCTGATACATTGTTGTCCTACCCTTACTACATACTAATATTAAATGGTAGGTATCTACCTACATTACATAAACAATAGCAAAGATACAAAGCATCAAAAGTTAGGAGTGGGAGTCTTTGACGTCACTCGCTCCCAGCCCCGGATCTACGATTTTTTCGAACCGGGGCAAGAACTTGATATAGATAGCGCCCCCCCCCCCCCCCCCCCTCGTGAGCGTTAAATTAACACTAATATATAATAGGTGGCATTTTTTGTGATCTAAAGAATACTCTTTAATAAATTTGTACTCTTTATTAGCTAATAACTTTTTCTTTGGTGTGACATCAAATTAAATATAGCAATCATATAACAAGGCAACCGATAATCAAGACATTTTTTCAATGTTTCTCATCGTTTTTAGGGTTCCGTAGCCAAAACGGCAAAAACGGGACCCTTATAGATTCGTCATGTCTGTCTGTCTGTCTGTCTGTCTGTCTGTCTGTCTGTCTGTCCGTCCGTATGTCACAGCCAATTTATTCCGAAACTATAAGAGCTACATTATTGAAATTTGGTACGTAGATGTATTCTGTGAACCGCATTAAGATTTTAAAATAAAATAAAAAAAAAAACCAAAATTTTTGGGGTTCCCCATACATAGAACTGAAACTGAAAATTTTTTTTTTCATCGAACCTATACGTGTGGGGTATCTATCTATGGATAGGTATTTGAAAATGATGTTAAGGTTTCTAACATCATTTCTTTCTAAACTGAATAGTTTGCGCGAGAGACTCTTCCAAAGTGGTAAAATGAGTGTCCCCCCCCCCGTAACTTCTAAAATATGGGCATGATAAAACTGAAAAAAATATATCATGTGTATCACTATGAAAACTACTAACGAAATTTGGTTTGAATGAAATCTAGCCAGTAGTTTTTTTTTAAACGTCATAAATCAAATTACCTAATTTTTTTCATTCAATCAGTGGTACGGAACCCTACGTGCGCGAGTCCGACTCGCACTTGGCCGGTTTTTTTTTCTCTCTTATCTTACTACAGCTTGACACAGCGTGCTTTCTTTTCCGCGAAAGAATCTATTAGCTCATCAAAGTCCGTATCAAATGCAGTTTTATTTTCAATGGCTAGAATCGCGAGGCCATGTGGGCCAGATAAACGTTCTTGACTCATTGTTGAACGCAGATAGGTTTTAATTATTTTCAGTTTGCTAAAACTTCGCGAAAAATTTGCTACAAAAATATTTTTAAACTGATACACGCACTTGTATTTTTAACATATTATATTACTAGTGGTCCGCCCTCGCTTCGCTTCGGTAACAGAGTTATATTATTATTAGGTATACACATAAACCTTACTCTTAACACTCTATCTGATAAATGGGTGGCGTAGTTTTGAAGATTTAAGCGTACAAAGGGATATAGAGATAGAAAAAGCTACTTTGTTTTATACTATGTAGTGTTGATTTTGGCGCCCCCTGAAACTGCCGCCCGGGGCAGGTGCCCCGGTTTGCTCCCCCCTAGATCCGGGGCTGCTCGCTCCTGTAAGAATGCCTCATCGAGTGACGTCACGCGTAATTTCAACGGGCTATAACTCTGTAATTGCAACGGGCTATAACTTTTTAATCTAATTTACAAATAAAAAAATACGTAAAAGATGGACTATTTACAATTTTTAGCCTTAATAGCCTATTTATTGCGTACAATGCATTGCGAATGTTATGGGCTAAGTAAACACCATAATAACAAGATTTACAATAGCGCATGAAACTATAATCGTTATTCCTTACGTCTTAAGATCTAAAGTTTTAATTGTGGCTTTTACTATACTTGCATTGAGTTTTATGTGAATTACAGATGAAGATTGATGGTATACGTACTGTTTTCTAAGCGTACTCCTTTCAGGTTGACTGGCTCGGTGGCTCAATTGGTAATGACTTCTGCCTTCTGAGCCAAGGGTCGTGGGTTCGATCCCCACACATTACAAGACACCCCACACATTAAATAAATACATATTATACATAGAAAACACCCAGACCAATACAAACAGACATGTTCATGCACACAAATGTTTCTACTGTGCGGGGATCGAACCCACAACCCTTGGCTCAGAAGGCAGAGGGCACTACCAAATGAGCCACCGAGCCTGTCCGATTTATTTATTTAGGTTATTCTTCGAAGGTCTTTAGTTGCTCGCCTGACGATGTTTTATCATCCTCATCGGGGGGTCTTCTAGTGCGTTCATGCAACGTGCTATCTTATAATTCGATCTGCGTTTTTTTATATTGCTACCCCTCTCAGGTCTGTCCTTTCCACCTTCATTGGTTCCTCTTAAGGAGCCTTCCCATCTGCTTATCACTAGCATTTGATTCAACAAATCAGTGTAGAGAATTTCGGTTTTGTATTTTTTTTTTATAGTAGCTCGACATAATGGCTTCCCTACGCCTACGCGCCTGATGGAAAGCGAAAGAGAAGCCCAAGTCGCTGTGACAACTGGCAAGTAACTGGTCAGTTACCTGTCAGTTGCCACTGCCATGCCGGCCCAACCCTAGCCCCCCACGAGCTCCGGAGACCCTACTCATCAGCAGAAACACGACCCGGAGGTCATTTGACTGCGGTATTCTATAGGGTGGAGGTCCTTCCCCGGATGGGTAGCTCAATTCGAGCAAAAATTCTGTATGCCCTACCTCTCTTAATTGAATACACGACCTGAGAATGCTGGACATAGGCCTCTCCAGTTGTTCGCCACTTAAGCAAACATCTGGAGGATATACCCATAATCGCCACGCTGGGCAAGCGGGTTGGCGATCGCAGGACGTAGCTTCTTGCTCCGGTGACGCTGCTGACCGTCATCGGCCTGTGGTAGCTAAATTCGCCTTCTGTAGTGATGGTTTTACGTGGTTTTACCGCCACCAGTCGGTTTGCCAGAGCCTCGTTTGTTGTTCGGCAGGATGCACCATGGGCAGGTGAGGATGGCTTGGAGCAAAGGGTGATAGGTCGCTCCCTTACATAGGTCCTTTAGTAGTATACCTTTAGCAAATCCCGTCCCCAGGCAGGGCCTCACGCGCGCTCGTCTGGCGGGCAGCCGTATGGCCACCGGCGACGTCTTAATCTTCCTGGACGCTCACTGTGAAGCGAACCGCGACTGGCTCCGACCCCTCCTCCAGAGGATCCGGGACAGACGGGACGCGGTGCTCACCCCCATCATTGACATGCTGGAACACGATACCCTTGAGTATAACTTCGGGATGAGTCAAGTGGAGTTTGAGGTTCGTCTGTTTGGGTTAGGGGTAGATTAGACGAGTAGGGGTAGTCGACGTATTTTGAGGGCGTCTGGATGCGTTTGGCGGTTTGCGTATACGTAAACGTAACGTGGGCGGTGTCGACTGCTTACAATCAGGCATCACATTTGGTCGTCTGCAGCCTCTTGCATAAAAAAACACGCTTATTTAAGCTGTTGAAACGAGTATTTTAACTGCTGAAAGAAGCGTGTACTGTGTATGTATGTATATGTCACCGTAAAATTGCAAATACCGTTGGATTATAATCTAGCCCGCGAGATTGTAAACTGTCTATAGATTGTGAACCGCAACAATTTCTTACAATTTAACGTCTGTATGTTTCGGTAGTTTGGGTTCAATCAAAGTGGAACTGTTGATGATTACACTCGATCGATCGATTACAATCTGCCGAAAAATAATAGTTAAACTGTAAGTATTTTAAACAGTTCACAATGTTTCGACAGTTTACATTCTCGCGGGGTAAATTATAATCTAAAGATATTTACAATTTAACGTTGACATATACACATTGCACAGTACCTAATTTAATAGGCTATTATGGCTAAAAATTGTAATTAGTCCGTCTTTTAGCTTATTCAAAAATTAAAGACACTTTTTTTTTTATTTGTAAATTAGACTAAAAATTACTAAGTTATAGCCCGTTGAAATTACGCGTGACGTCACTCGGTGAGGCATTTTTACGGGAGCGAGTGACGTCAAAGACTCCCACTGCTAACTTTTGATGGCTTGCATCTTTGCTATTGTTTATTTGAATGAAAACTAAAAGACGGACTAATTACACATTTAGCCATAATAGCCGATTGGCTATTTAAGACCTAAACTACTGTTGTCTCGCGTACCGGGAGCGGAACGGTGTCCAAAAGTTCCACAGACAGAGTGACGTAATCTTTCAATAGGTGCTACGATATTTTTCGTCCAAAAGAACAGATAGTTCTTTTGGACGAAAAATAGAGAAATATCGGTTCCAAAGACTTGTCTTGCAATGAAAGAAAGAATCTGATCGAAATATGTATCATTCTTTATCGACATTACGTGAACAGTCAAACGCTTTCCTGATGCCTCTTTGAGAGCCGGTAGTAGAATACAGAGTCTTTAATAAACGCATATGAGACTGCATCACAAGTACTCGTATATTGGGTTAAATTCGTATACCATCTTTTGTCCCTGTAATCTTACCAACGTTACCACCGAGGGATCATTCATGAATAACACTGTATTGTATGTAGGGTCCATTTTGAGAGTATAGTAAAAGTTGTCAAGTATGATGTAGGTACTGATCATGTATTGAATAAGGAATATGCATGACTTTTTTTTATGGATTTATTGAGATCTTTTATCTTCCAGATACTCAAATATCTTCTTTATCTTTTCTATTAAGCGAGTTATAAAGCGTTAAAGTTATTGCTTAGACAGAGAGACCCGACGCGGCGGATGACGTCACGTACCGTGAGCGCTGTACTAACTCCATACAAAAATCTGTTTCGCGAGAGAGACGGATATATTTACTTTCAACGGCTGTATCTCGCCCATTTTTCAACAAATATTGATTTTGTTTTTACTGTTCGTAGTAGATTTTGATCTATTTTACGATAAATTAGTAAATACCTGAAACTATTTTTCATGCATATTCCCTATTGTGTGTAAGTAGATTGGAATACATCACCTTATATCCTGTTATCTTCTATTCTCTTTCAATGATTAAGGCCGCGGTTCTACTAAGGCGATACAGAGACAACCTGTCTTGATTCACCAATCAGATGGCTTAAAATTCACATCCGAATGGATTTCAAGGCATTTGAGTGGTGAAACGCGGCACGGCTCGTCTCTCAGTGTAACCAAAGCCTTATAGGATCATTTTCTGCACCGGTCAAGACATCATTGATACCTAAGTTTCAGAATCAAGATTCTGTCAAATGTCGAAGAGTTTTAAAACACTATTTTTTCTTATTAAGCTCTGATTTTTGACTTGACGAATAAAGTTTAACTGACTGAAGGTATAAGACGGCTGTTAGCAAAAGTCGTGAAGTATTGACAGGGTCGGTGGCTCATTTGGTAGTGACGTCTGCCCTCTGAGCCAAGGGTCGTGAGTTCGATTCCCGCACAGTACAAACATTTGTGTTCATGAACATGTCTGTTTGTAATGGTCTGGGTGTTTTCTATGTATAATATGTATTTGTTTACAAAAAAAATATGTATTTAAGTAAATTTATCAGTTGTCTAGTACCCATAGTACAAGCTTCGGCTTAGTTTGGGGCTAGATGGCGCTGTGTGGCCCAGCGTGGCATGTCTTGGGGTATTTTTATTTATTTATTTTATTCAGAAAGAACTGTGATACTAAGCGATGTCCTGTCATAAGCTATCTCCCTTTTTTATCAGCCTGTTAAACTTTATCCTGCGATTGGATAATCAAAGCTTAATCATGTATTTGTTGATCTTCTTCTTTTGTCCACCTTTTCTGAACTTCAAGCTTTTCTTTTAGTCATAAAGGATTCAGAATCCTCCTGTATTCTTTATTCATAACCGACAGATTTGAGAGTGGTTTAAGGCTTCTAAATATTCGATAAAGGCTTTATGTGGTTTTTCAAATTCTTTGTTAAATTTATTTACATAGGCCTCAGATGTTGATGGTCGTGAACTGATATCTCAGGATACGGTCCAAGGCTTTGATCATTTTGGGAGTCCGAGCAACAATTTGAGACTTCTCGATTCCTGGTCAGATATTGAGTTTCCCAGAAGACCTCATAAACCTCCCGAGTTATGGGGTGCCCTTTTAAAGCCAGTCAAGTCTGACCCGCAGTTTCCCAACCTCAGAAAGCTCCTAGTTAGTGGAGCGTGAACCAACAAGCCTGTATGTGTTCTCCAAAGCGTGTTTTACCCTCATAGTTTCCCAGAAGTCCTAAGTAAACCCTTAATTTCTAGAACGTGGACCAACAAGCCAATATGTCTTTGAGCCTGACCAACCCAGTTATCTAGAAACCTCTGAATCCTCCAGAATTATGAGATGCCTGTTCCAAACCAGTGTCTGATCGCGCAGTTACCTAGAAGACCTAAAAAAACCTCCCGAATTTGTGGAACGTGGACCAACAAGCCAGTATGTGTTCTCCAAAGAGGATTTAACACCTGTGGTTTCTCAGAAGTCCTCGGAAAACTCCCTAATTAGTAGCACGTTCTACTACTACTACCAAGAAGACAGTATAATGTATAGAACATAGTGATCTGACCTTCGCAATTTCCCAGAAGACCTTAGAAATCTCCTAGTTATTGGAACGTGGACCAATAAGCCACTATGTATTGCGTCTGACCCGCGCAGTTACTCAAAAGACCTTATTAACCTCCGAGCTATGGAGCGCGGTTTCCCAACCTTCTAGTTAGCGGAATGCGGACCAAAAAGTCAGTATGTGTTCTGCAGACTGGGGTTTACCTCGAACACCCCAGAGTCCTCGGAAATCTTCCAAGTTACTAAAACTAGGACCAACAAGCCAGTATGTGTTCTCCAGAGTGGGTTTGACCCGAGCCCAGTTAGCGGGCGCGCGGTACGCCGTCGGGGACGTGGTGTTCCTGGATCTCTGAATCATGGCCCGTTCCAAGCCAGCATATTATGCTGAGTCTGACCCGCGCAGTCTTAAAGTAATTTTCGAGTTGGTGGAACGTGTACAAAAAGCCAGTATCTTTTGTGACCCGTGCAGTTCCCAAGAATACTTCAGAAACCTCCGAGTTATGGGGTGTCCGTTCCAAGCCAGTGTATATTGTGCCTGACCCACGCAATTTCCCAGAAGACCTTAGAAATCTCCTAGTTAGTGGAACGTGGACCAACAAGGCAGTATGTGTTCTCCAGAGTGGTTCTGTCTGACCCGCGTACTCTCAGAAGTCTTCAGAAATCTCTTAATTAGTAGAACTTTAACCAACAATCCAGTGTTTTTGTGTCCGACCCGCGTAGTTTCCCAGTCTTCTGGGAAGCTTCTCAGTGGATTGTGGCCACAACCCAGCACCAACAAGCTAGTATGTGTTCTGCAGAGTGGGTTTGACCCGAGCCCGGTTAGCGGGCGCGCGGTACGCCGTGGGGGACGTGCTGGTGTTCCTGGACGCGCACTGCGAGGGCCAGCAGGACTGGCTGCGGCCGCTGCTGCAGCGCGCGCGGGACAGCCCCCACGCGGTGGTGGTGCCCATCATTGACGTCATCGACTCCTCCAACTTCTACTACAGCGTGCAGGACTCAACCACGTTTCAGGTTCGGCGTGTTGCATGGTTCTGTTTTGTTGTTAGAACGTAAACTTTCACGTTTGAGTTTCGCGTATGGAAAATTGCTTTGGGATGGTCAGATCTTACGTGTTAGTTGGTGTAGACGTTTGTTACTCTCCCACGTTAAAACTACTGAAATGAGTTTGCTGAAACATTGCAGTAATGTAGCTCAAACATCAGATTAAAACATTGGCTATAATTTATTTAGGGATATTATCATTTTGCATACCAAGCCGAGAAGGTCTAGCGAATTACAAGCGAATGAAAAACTACTGAACTGAGTTTGCTGAAACTTTGCAGTAGTGGCTCAAACATCAGATTAAAACAGGGACTGAAAGCGGTTACGGTATACGGTTACGGTACCGGTATAAAATAAGTGTACCTTAATAAAATAAAGGTAAGGGTATACCGTTATTCAACCGGTATAAAATATCGGTACCGAAAAGCCGCGACGTTGCCAAACGGCTGCGGATTGTTGGCAACGTCGCGTGCGTTGCGCGGAGCGTATCGATCGACACCGGCAAAATATTCTTCCTGACTTTTCTTATCTGTCCGTGCATAGCACGCGAAAGACTGCCTGTGCATGGCACACGCGAAAATTCTGGTCAGTGATAGAATGAATGTCGTCTCATTTTTCAATACAAATAATATTTTTTGATGTTGTCTGATATTTAAATTTTTTTTTTAAATAATTTTGTTTATTATGTTTAGATACTATTTATATGTATACCCATCACAATTTTAAGTAGTTATTTTGTTTGTAACTTTATTATGTATCTAAAATATATACATAAGTAGGTAACAAGGTATGTGCATTACTTCTTAGTAGTTAGTTTTTTAGTTTCTAAAATTATTTGGTAAAATTATTGACTGGTATAGAATGCCACACGGCATCAAGTCCGTCATTTGTACTTTCATCATGATGATGATGATGATGATAGTATAGTTTTCTGACTCGCCCAATGGTTGACTGGTATAGAATGCCACACGGCATTAAGTCCGCCATTTGTACTTTAATCATCATCATGATGATGATGACGACGATGTTATAGTGTTCTGGCTCGCCCAATGGTTGACTGGTTGAGAGTGCCACACGGCATTAAGTCCGCCATTTGTACTTTAATCATCATGATGATGATGATGACGATGTTATAGTGTTCTGGCTCGCCCGATGGTTGACTGGTTGAGAGTGCCACACGTCATTAAGCCCACTATTTGTACTTTCATCATCATCATCATCATGATGATAATGATGATGTTATCGTTTTCTGACTCGCCCAATGGTTGACTGGTATAGAATGCCACACGGCATTAAGTCCGACATTTGTACTTTCATCATCATGATGATGATGATGATGACTGATGATGATGACGATGTTATAGTGTTCTGGCTCGCCCAATGGTTGACTGGTTGAGAGTGCCACACGGCATTAAGTCCGCCATTTGTACTTTAATCATTATCACGATGATGATGATGATGACGATGTTATAGTGTTCTGGCTCGCCCAATGGTTGACTGGTTGAAAGTGCCACACGTCATTAAGCCCGCCATTTGTACTTTCATCATCATCATGATGATGATAATGATGATGTTATCGTTTTCTGACTCGCCCAATGGTTGACTGGTATAGAATGCCACACGGCATTAAGTCCGTCATTTGAACTTTCATCATCATGATGATGATGATGATTGTATAGTTTTCTGGCTCGCCCAATGGTTGACTGGTTGAGAATGACACACGGCATTAAGTCCGCCATTTGTACTTTCATCATGATGATGATGATGATGACTGATGATGATGACGATGTTATAGTGTTCTGGCTTGCCCAATGGTTGACTGGTTGAGAATGTCACGTCATTAAGCCCGCCATTTGTACTTTCATCATCATCATGATGATGATAATGATAATGTTATCGTTTTCTAACTCACCCAATGGTTGAGTGGTATAGAATGCCACACGGCATTAAGTCCGTCATTTGTACTTTCATCATCATGATGATGATGATGTTGTAGTTTCCTGACTCGCCCAATGGTTGACTGGTATAGAATGCCACACGGCATTAAGTCCGCCATATGTACTTTCATCATCATCATCATGATGATGATGTTATAGTGTTCTGGCTCGAATAATGGTTGACTGGTATAGAATGCCACACGGCATTAAGTCCACCATTTGTACTTTCATCATCATGATGATGATGTTATAGTTTTCTGACTCGCCCAATGGTTGACTGGTATACTCGTAGAATGCCACACGGCATTAAGTCCGCCATTTGTACTTTCATCATCATGATGATGATGATGATTGTATAGTTTTCTGACTCGCCCAATGGTTGACTGGTAGAGAATGCCACACGGCATTAAGTCCGCCATTTGTACTTTCATCATCATGATGATGATAATGTTGTAGTTTCCTGACTCGCCCAATGGTTGACTGGTATAGAATGCCACACGGCATTAAGTCCGCCGTATGTACTTTCATCGTCATTATGATGATGATGATGATATAGTGTTCTGGCTCGCATAATGGTTGACTGGTATACTCGTAGAATGCCACACGGCATTAAGTCCGCCATTTGTACTTTCATCATCATGATGATGATGATGATGATGATGTTATAGTTTTCTGACTCGCCCAATGGTTGACTGGTATACTCGTAGAATGCCACACAGCATTAAGTCCGCCATTTGTACTTTAATCATCATCATGATGATGATGATGTTATAGTGTTCTGGCATGCCCAATGGTGGACTGGTAAAGAATGCCACACGGCATTAAGTCCGCCATTTGTACTTTCATCAATGATGATCATCATGAGATGATGATGATGATTGTATAGTTTTCTGACTCGCCCAATGGTTGACTGGTATACTCGTAGAATGCCACACAGCATTAAGTCCGCCATTTGTACTTTAATCATCATCATGATGATGATGATGTTATAGTGTTCTGGCATGCCCAATGGTGGACTGGTAAAGAATGCCACACGGCATTAAGTCCGCCATTTGTACTTTCATCAATGATGATCATCATGAGATGATGATGATGATTGTATAGTTTTCTGACTCGCCCAATGGTTGACTGGTATAGAATGCCACACCGCATTAAGTCCGCCATTTGTACTTTAATCATCATCATGATGATGATGATGACGATGTTATGGTGTTCTGGCTCGCCCAATGGTTGACTGGTAGAGAATGCCAAATGGCATTAAGTCCGCCATTTGTACTTTCATCATCATGATGATGATGATGATGATTGTATAGTTTTCTGACTCGCCCAATGGTTGACTGGTATAGAATGCCACACGGCATTAAGTCCGACATTTGTACATGATGATGATGATGACGATGTTATAGTGTTCTGGCTCGCTCAATGGTTGACTGGTAGAGAATGCCACACGGCATTAAGCCCGCCATTTGTACTTTCTTTGAGCAATAAAGAATACCTACGACAACTGATAAAAAACGGACCCGACACTTGATAAGTGTGAACAGAGGCGCCGACATCCGATTAAAATCCGGACCCGACACCCGTCAAGTAGGAATGGGCTCTTATTGGTATCAGAACAACGAGGGTACCACAAATACATACTTAATTATAAATATAATTTGACACGGAAGAATCACAAATGTTCACATGAATGTTTGTCCCGGGTGGGGATCGAACCTACGACCCATGGTTCAGAAGGCAAGAGTCCACTACCACTTACAACACTACCAATTGCGCCACCGAGCCAGTCATTCTCAGAATAGTTTGTCTCCTCTCCCCGTCTCTTTCATACCGAAATTACCTTTATTTTACGGTACCTGAAAATTTCGGTACCGGTATAAATTTAGATATCGAAATATTCCGGTAACCGTTATATTTCGGTATGACGTCATACCGAAATATAAAGGTACCGTAATTTTTCGGTTATTCAGTCCCTGGATTAAAATATTGGCTATAATTTATGTAGGGATATTATCATTTTGCATACGAAGCCGAAGAGTCGAGTAAATTTACAAGTGAATGTCACCGGTTCATAGCACCAAAAGGGTGCGTTTCTCCACAAGCGAGGATGCGCGTAGTTAAGCCGAGGCTAAAAGTAGACGAATGGCAAATATGGGAAAATGTGTTTATGCATCCCCACCAGCCGCACTGGAAATGTGGGAATCACACTGACCTCGGGAAATCAGGGGCGGTACCCTGACTCAAAGTGTAAATGGCCATACATAGACAATATTAGTGTGATTTGAGCAATATCATTGGACAGGTTTGTAAAACTAAAACAGTATTTTGGACATAATTTTGTTGGACAATAAACGTGATGGTTTACGTTCTATTACTTCTGCGCTCACATAGAAGCTAATGTGTGTCGTGAGGCTTGAGGAATAAGGTGCAATTTCGCTTGCACTTGACTTCACACTTTGGATTTGTTTTGTTCTTGTTGATTCTTTGGTGTGGTTTGGGAAAAGTAAAGGTATTTTTCATGTCTCCTATCAGCTGTCTCTACATCTATACTTAGGGTAACTTTTTTCGCACTTACTCGAACGAGTTTTCTATCAAAGGAAATAATTTATTTTCAATTCTCAACACCTGATTTCACGAATGGTTTTACACGGCACCCAGACTTGCTGCGTTGCAACGTTGGCACAGCTCTATTACCTACGAGTACCTACACTTAAAGTCTATTTTTACAAGTTCTTCAGGGGGTTCTATTCACAACGACCTTGAAAAGATTTCGCTCGGAAGCGAGAATATTTTGTTCATCATTACTTCAGTTCAGTGGTAGTGAACACTACCTCTGGCTCAGTGGTCGTAGGTTCAATCGCCACAGTACAAACATTTGTGCATGGACATATCTGTTTGTATTGGTTTGAGTGGTTTCTATAACATACCTACAACGTTTTTTTTTTATAGTAGCTCGACATAATGGCTTCCCTACGCCTGATGGGAAGCGAAAGAGAAGCCCAAGTCGATGTGACAAGGGGCAAGTATCTGGTCAGTTGCCACCGCCATGCCGGCCCAACCCTAACCCCCTACGAGCTCCGTAAACCCTACTCACCGGCAGAAGCACGACCCGGAGGTCATTTGGCTGCGGTATTCTTTAAGGTGGAGGACGTTTCGAATCCTTGTCGATTACTTTTCCCGAGACGTTTGTAATAGCCCCTCAATTAAAGTAGTTCATGAGACACCAAAGA
This sequence comes from Conogethes punctiferalis, assembly GCA_031163375.1. Lineage (NCBI taxonomy): Eukaryota > Metazoa > Arthropoda > Insecta > Lepidoptera > Crambidae > Conogethes > Conogethes punctiferalis. Next base: position 5,277,464 of record CM062104.1, on the reverse strand, counting down.
ATCAACTTCCTTTTGCACTCCTGAGTTGTTACTTGTTAGTTATCTTGTCATGTCACCATCTTCAATTCACAGTTTGCCCTGCACGGTGCTCCCTCGACCAAAAATACCTTTTCAGATTCCATGCATTTTGCAAATGGCACGGACCCTCTTCTCCTATTTTACCAAAATGGATTGGAATTTTGTTAAATTAAAGATAGCAATAAGCAAACCAAGGGGATGTGAGGGAGCGGCCTAAAAATATAGGCTAAAAATGCCAATAAAGACATCACGTGATTAATGGACGACCCCAAAGAGCTTTTATTAACGGAATTATGCAACATTTTGTCCATTTCACGCACATCTTCACCGTTTGTTTTCTGTTCTATCAACTTGTTTGTATTGTATCTCAGTAGTGTTGGTTGTCGTTTGTGGTTTTGTGTTGTGTTCTTAAAGTAGTTAATGTAGTTTGGGTTTTGTGTTAAGTGTATCTGGTAATCGAACCTCTTTATTAACTTACACTGCAGGGCTATTCACAATGCCTATATGTGCTCCGATTCGGAAACTTTGAGTCTACGTCAATGACGTGTGACATTTTGCATGTGACATTTGTACAGGACCTCTTTGATCGATCTTGCGATTTCAGCACTCGCCTTCAATATTGCACAAATCGTCACTCCATTTGGTCTAAAAGCAAAAGATCGATCAAAGTGGGGAAACGTTGGAGATATGTCCAGCAGTGGACTGTGAAAGAATGATGTACCAATGTCAAATTTTAATGAACGTGCATTTCCGATTTCCTCATTTGTCAATAGACTCGCTGTTTTTTTTATTGTATAAACACGACGCCATTACCTTAACTATTTTATTATTATGACTAGCTTTTGCCCGCGACTTCGTCCGCGTGTTTAAATTTATACATACAAAAGTTTTTTCCCGCTAACTCCCGTTCCCGTGGGAATTTCTCAAAATACAGCCATAACTAAACTTTATATTTACTAAGGTACCTGCATGCCAAATTTCAAGCGTCTAACTTAAGCGGTTTAGATTTTTCATACAAAAGGATTTTCCCGCTAATTCCCGTTCCCGTGGGAATTTCGGGAATTCCTTTCTTAGTGCACCCCTACGGTACCTAAGCTACGTCCCTTCCAAATTTCAAGTGCCTACGTTTAGCCGTTTGGGCTGTGCGTTGATATGTCAGTCAGTCAGTCAGTCAGTCAGTTTCTCCTTTTATATATATAGATAAGAGATGAAAAGTCTAATATATGAAAATAGGTTTTATTTCATATTTATTATCTCCGTCTGTGACACCAAAAATCTTTGCTAATGCAAGAAGTAATCTTCTAAGTTTACATTTCTATCTATTTTTTTTTATAAGAAGAGCTTTCAGGATGACCTCACTCCACCTGATAGTAAGCGGTCGTGAGGTCCAAAAGTTAGGTCGACAGGCACAATAGAACAAACCCATTGCGCCTGTCGCCCTCTGAGATGCCGTTTCACGCCCCGCCTAAAGAACCTAGGATTGTCTAAGTTTTCATTCTAAGTTTACATTTCTATCTAAGTTTTATCAGGATTTATTGTATATAGGTAAAACTGTGTTGCACACCAAACAGCTGACTTAACTTAAAACTAGGCATAACAGTTACATTATTGTACAATATCAGCGGTCTTGAAGCGTACTTAATACAAATACGTTTCAATCGTGTAACTGATTATCATGATCAATGTTTTCATTAAAATATTTTAGCGTGCAGAATATTTTGTACATTGGTTTCAACGACTGAGTTATTCGTTGGTAGTTACTTGATTCTAAATTGTTAAGCTTTCGTGTATGTGAATAAAGTATAAAACAAAGTATCGTCAATAAGTTCATCATACCCATAGTACAAGCTTCGGCTTAGTTTGGGGCTAGATGGCGCTGTATGGCCCAGAGTGGCTTGTCTTGGGTTATTTATTTACTGACTTAGTATAGGTAGAAACTTCGCCCTGGTAGTATTAAAACCAGGCTGATAGTATTAAATAGCGTACTTACATAATAAATATCGCATGTTAGTAAGTGTCTTTAAACCAAGCGTTAAATGTAACGGAATAAAGTTAAATGTAAATATGTATGTTTAAGGTTACGACCATTAATTTTATTTAACAACTTTAAAAAAATCAAGAAGATTATCATGTCTCAATGTGTCTTCATATGCTTATATCGCGTTGTACAGTACAGACCAATCAACCTGTACAAACATACCGCTTGTCACGAAACCGCATAATTATACAAATACCTTTTAGATACTCTCACAAATAAGACACATCGATCACCTATCTGCATTACTGCTAAATGTATAGAATAGGCTATTATGGTTAAAAATTGTAATTGGTCCGTCTTTTATCTTATTAAAAAATAAAAGTCGCGTATTTTTTATTTGTAAATTAGACTAAAAATTACAAAGTTATAGCCCGTTAAAATTACGCGTGACGTCACTCGGTGACGCATTTTTACGGGACGGAGTGACGTCAAAGACTCCCACTCCTAACTTTTGATGCCTTGTATCATTGCTATTGTTTGTTTGTTTGCTACTTCAGTGGCCCGCGTGTCCGGACTCCTGTCTATACGAGGACTTGCTGGCCGCCAGTGATGATGGCTATCCGCGTCTCAGAGCTTTGGTCTCACAACATATAATCGTTTTGTCATCGACTCGAGAAGAAGAAGATTGTTTATTTAAATGAAAAAAGGAAAAATACGTGTCTTTTATTTTTGAATAACCAAGACGGACTGATTACAATTTTTCAATTTCAATTTCTTTATTTGCTCACTAAGTGTACAGTGTGGGTGGTATTTTTATCCATAATAGCCTATTCGGGCGAAGCATCGCTACGCCCTCTCTTAATCCATTGACCCGACAAGCTCGCACCACAGACAGGGTCTGATCGCGGCTCGGCTGACGGGCGCCCGCGCCGCCCGCGGCGAGGTGCTCGTCTTCCTGGACGCGCACTGCGAGACCAGCGCGGACTGGCTGCGGCCGCTGCTGCAGCGGCTGCGGCACAAGAGAGACGCCGTCGCCGCGCCCGTCATTGACATCGTCGACCAGAGGTCCTTCCAGTGGCTGGCCGCTGAGCAGTTCCAGGTCTGACTGTCTGATAGCATCCGCTGTGTAACGTGGTGTGGCGCTTTGGAGCTGATGAGCCAACGGTTGGGCTTGGCTAACTTGGCTTGTATTTGTAACGGCATGATAAAATTGGGGAGTCCAGTAGCTGAGTTGAGCTGATGTGTCAAGGGAGACTATTGCAGTTTGAGCGTTGTGATAGCATCCGCTGTGTAACGTGGTGTGGCGCTTTGGAGCTGATGAGCCAACGGTTGGGCTTGGCTAACTTGGCTTGTATTTGTAACGGCATGATAAAATTGGAGAGTCCAGTAGCTGAGTTGAGCTGATGTGTCATAGGAGACTATTGCAGTTTGAGCGTTGTGATAGCATCCTCTGTCTAACGTGGTGTGGCGCTTTGGTAGTGATGAGTCTGCAGTTAGCTGGTTAATAGCATGATAAAATTGGATACTTCAAGTTTGACGGCATCCGCAGTGTGGCGCTTTGGAGGTGATGAGCAAAGGCAGGTCCGATAGCTGATGAGTCTATAGTTGGGTTTGGCTAACAGCATGATTGGATGGGAAACTCAAGGTCTGATAACATCCGCAGGGTTATGGCTTGCGGCTAGCCTGATAGCATCTGCAGTCTAACGTGGCGTGGATCGGATTTGGCTGCTGAGTTCAATTGACGGGTCAACAGTTGGCTTTTGCTAACAGCATGATACTACTGCAGTTTGAGGGTTTGCATTATTCTAAGGCGAGATCATTCCAGTGGCTGGCCGCTGAGCAGTTCCAGGTCTGATTGTCTGATAGCATCCGCTGTGTAACGTGGTGTGGCGCTTTGGAGTTGATGAGCCAACGGTTGGGCTTGGCTAACTTGGCTTGTATTTGTAACGGCATGATAAAATTGGAGAGTCCAGTAGCTGAGTTGAGCTGATGTGTCAAGGGAGACTATTGCAGTTTGAGCGTTGTGATAGCATCCTCTGTCTAACGTGGTGTGGCGCTTTGGAGTTGATAAGTCTGCAGATAGCTGGCTAATAGCATGATAAAATTGGATACTTCAAGTTTGACGGCATCCGCAGTGTGGCGCTTTGGAGGTGATGAGCAAAGGCAGGTCCGATAGCTGATTAGTCAGTTGGGTTTGACTAACAGCATGATGGGATGGTAGACTCAAGGTCTGATAGCATCCGCAGGGTTATGGTTTGCGGCTAGCCTGATAGCATCTGCAGTCTAACGTGGCGTGGATCGGATTTGGCTGTTGAGTTCAATTGACGGGTCAACAGTTGGCTTTTGCTAACAGCATGATACTGCTGCAGTTTAAGGGTTTGCATTATTTTATGGCGAGATCAGTTCCAGGTCTGATGGTCTGATAGCATCCGCTGTGTAACGTGGTGTGGCGCTTTGGAGCTGATGAGCCAACGGTTGGGCTTGGCTAACTGCATGATAAAATTGGAGAGTCCAGTAGCTGAGTTGAGCTAATGTGTCAAGGGAGACTATTGCAGTTTGAGCGTTGTGATAGCATCCTCTGTCTAACGTGGTGTGGCGCTTTGGTAGTGATGAGTCTGCAGTTAGCTTGGCTAATAGCATGATAAGATTGGATACTTCAAGTTTGACGGCATCAGCAGTGTGGCGCTTTGGAGGTGATGAGCAAAGGCAGGTCCGATAGCTGATGAGTCAATAGTTGGGTTTGACTAACAGCATGATAGGATGGGAGACTCAAGGTCTGATAGCATCCGCAGGGTTATGGTTTGCGGCTAGCCTGATAGCATCTGCAGTCTAACGTGGCGTGGATCGGATTTGGCTATTGAGTTCAATAGACAGGTCAACAGTTGGCTTTTGCTAACAGCATGATACTGCTGCAGTTTAAGGGTTTGCATTATTTTAAGGCGAGATCATTCCATTGGCTGGTCGCTGAGCAGTTCCAGGTCTGATTGTCTGATAGCATTCGCTGTGTAACGTGGTGTGGCGCTTTGGAGCTGATGAGCCAACGGTTGTGCTTGGCTAACAGCATGATAAAAGTGGAGAGTCCAGTAGCTGAGTTGAGCTGATGTGTCAAGGGAGACTATTGCAGTTTGAGCGTTGTGATAGCATCCTCTGTGTAACGTGGTGCGGCACTTTCGAGGTGATGAGTCTGCAGTCAGCTTGGCTAATAGCATGATAAGATTAGATACTCCAAGTTTGATGGCATCCGCAGTTTAACGTAGTGTGGCGCTTTGGAGGTGATGAGCAAAGGCTAGGTTTTGGCTAACAGCATGATTGGAGACTCCAGGTCTGATGGCAGTCTAACGTGATGCGGCTCTTGGATTACGCTGTTGAGTCGAGCTGATGAGTCAACGGTTGGCTTTTGCTAATAGCATGATACTACTGCAGTTTGAGGGTTTGCATTATGTTATGACGAGATCATTTCAGTGGTTGGCCGCTGAGCAGTTCCTGGTCTGATGGTCTGATAGCATCCGCTGTCTAACTTGGTGTGGCGCTTTGGAGGTGATGAGTCTGCAGTTAAGTTCGGCTAACAGCATGATAAGATTGGATGCTTCAAGTCTGATGGCATGCCCAGTCTAATGTGCTGCTTGGATGAAGTCGAACTGATGTGTCAACTGTTAGGTTTGGCTAACACTTAACACAGCATGATTTGAGACTCCAGGTCTGAAGGCATTCGCTGTGTAACGTGGATTAGCGTTTCGCTTGGATTTGGCAGACGTCTCAACAGTTAGGTTTTGCTAACAGCATGATAGGAGCGAAGGCTACCCTAAGTTCGCATGGGAGCCTTCAAGAAACAAGCGTACTCCAATTTAAAAGGCCGGCAGCGACCCTAAACTCGATTTGAGTTGCGGGTGTCCATGGGCGGTGTCGACTGCTTACCATCAGGCATCACATTAGCTCGTCTGCCGCCTCATGCATAAAAAAAAGTTGAGGGTTCGCATGGTTTTAAAGTCGACAGGATGCACCACGGGCAGGTGAGGGTGGTTTAAAGCGAAAGGGTCGCTCCATTACATCCCTATTGTGTGGAGTTGTGGACAACGACCCGTTATTTGTGCGATCTCCAAATAACTTGCACGACCTGTATTATATCAGCGAGCTTTCAGCAATTGGATATCAATTTTGAGCTTAATTTTACAAATTTGGTGTAGGGCATCGCTTCTCTATTAATTTATATTTAACTAACATTTGCGCGTTTCAAAGGTATATAAATTCGCAGTATTCTAGATTAGCCTAAACATAAAACACAAACTAGTCAAATCCATCATCAGCTATGCAGTCCACTGCTGGACAGGCGTCTCCAGTTGTTCGCCACTATTGACAAACGTCTGGAGGATATACCCATAATCGCCACGCTGGGCAGGCGGGCTGGCGATCGCAGGGCGTAGCTTCTCGCTCCGGTGACGCTGCTGCCCGTCATCGGCCTGTGGTATTTAACTACGCCTTCAATTGTGATGGTTATACCGCCACCAGTCGGTTGCCAGCGCCTCGTTTGTTGTTCGGCAGGATGCACCACGGGCAGGTGAGGTTGGCTTGGAGCGAAAAGATGATAGGCCGATCCCTTACATCCCGTGCACTTACACCGTGCACTACATTTTGTGAACCAAACGAATTCTTAAGAGCAGTTTTCACCAGTATTACGTCGTAAATGAGTAATAATTGGCGATGTATCTGTCGCAGTCATCTGGTTGAATCTCCTATTCAATTGAATCGCTAGCGCGTTCATTGAATGACGACATTCAATTGAATGACTAGACCGAACGTTGACTAAACACGCGTCACTTAACGTCCAACTAGGTAGCGGATTGAAACATAGCTCTTTGAAAAGAGCGGACGTAAAAGCAGTCAAGTGATTGTAATTTAGTTCATTATTTTCCCGCGCGGCGTTAGTAGTCACTAAAACAAATATGGCGTCAAACATGATCACCTGAGTGTTGATATTTTTTTGATTAGATTTACTTTAAACTGACTTATACGTAATAAAATAGTGTGACAGCATGGATTTACCTATTAATACGCCGCCTCCGGATACTTTTAAAGAAAAATTAAAAACTAAACATTAAACAGTCGGCTTTTTCCCATTCAACGACTATGCTAAAATGACGTTCAGTCAAGACGTTGAACGTTTCATTCAATAACTTGACGAGTTGTCCTTTAGGCATTCAATTAAATGTCGTCATTCAATGAACGCGCTAGTCATTCAATTGAATAGCAGATTCAACCAGATGACTGCGACATATCGATTCGCTCCGCGCGACGCATTTGATAACGACTGCATAAACGCTATCGAGTCATTAAAGGCCGTATTACGATGGAATTATCATGAAATATGCGTTTTAAGACGGATTTGTTTCAAGGGAAACGTTCACATCTGTTCGCCTTCACAGCACATGGAAATATCAAAATAGGGAATATGCATGATTTGTTTTTATGGATTTATTGAGATCTTTTATCTTCCAGATACATAAATATCGAAGAATTTTTAAATTATCTTTTTTATTAAGCGAGTTATAAAGCGTTAAAGTTATTGCTTAGACAGAGAGATCCGACGTGGCGGATGACGTCACGTACCGTGCGCGCCATACAAACTCCATAGTAAAATCTGTTTCGCGTGAGAGAGACGGATATATTTACTTTCAACGACTGTATCTCGCCCATTTTTCAGCCAATTTTGATTTTGTTTTCACTGTTCGTAGTATATTTTTATCTATTTTACGATAAATTAGTCAATACATGAAACTATTTTTCATGCATATTCCCTATTGTATGAAGTCGACAACCCAAAATCTGGGTGAGTAGGGTTTCCGGGGCTCGTGGGGGGCTAGGTCGCAGAGACCCGAGAACCTCGATTTGAGTGTTCATGGGCGGTGTCGACTGCTTACCATCAGGCATCACATTTGCTCGTCTGCGGCCTCTTGCATAAAAAACAATATAGGTCGCTCCCTGTAAGGGATAATTAAAAGACCCAAATTGTGTTCTTTCTGCGAAAAACTTAAGCATAGCTTCTTCTTTATCAGACGTGTCTCTTAGTGAAAGGTTCAGTAGGTATGACATATGAAAATTAACCGTATGATCTAATCTTTAGTGATGCCCGTGTGCGCACGCGACGTCTCACACGCGATCTGTTTAATTTCGTCGCCGGTTGAATACACCGCACATCTCTTCCTGACTGCTAAATGAGCGTTGTATTATATCGACTGCTTTATTTGTATGTTTTGACATTGTAGTCGGGCAGTATAGCCACAAAAATGCCCATTTCTAGATCATTACACACAAATAATTTTGTGTACGAGTAGGTGGATAGTTAATTCTTTATTGCACGAAACAACTACGAGTATAACTGGAAACATAATTTTGATAGTTGAAAATCTTCCGCGGTACGTTTTACGCGTGATTTTTGGGCTTGTGCAACGGAATCAGCTACCAGCTGTGACTTTTCCGATTGCATACGACTTAGGGACCTTCAAAAGGCGAGCCTACAAATTTGTCAAGGGCACCTGTGACTCCCCTGGTGTTGCGGTGTCTATGGGCTGAAGTGATCACTTACCATTAGGTGACCTGATTCAGGCCCTGAATACATCACCAGCGGGACAAGGATTCGAGGAGGTTACGGAGGAGGAGGTGAGCGCTGCCGTTAAGCGGCTGCGCTCAAAGAGCGTCGCACCTGGCCTGGACGGAGTACCGGGCAAGGTGCTGGCCCTGGCTCTTGGATGGTTGGAGGAGCGCTTCAGACGTTTGGCATCTGAGGCGCTGCGCCAGGGCCATTTCCCGGCGGTGTGGAAGGTAGGGCGCTTAATCCTGCTAAGGAAAGAAGGGCGCCCGGCAGATTCCCCGTCGGGATACCGCCCGATCGTCTTGCTGGATGAGGCTGGGAAGCTTTTAGAACGTCTAATCGCTTCCCGCCTCATCCAGCACTTGACGCAAGTGGGGCCGGATCTGTCGCCGTACCAGTACGGCTTCAGGTCCGAACGCTCCACCGTCGACGCCATCCTCCGCGTAAAGGGGTTGGCAGATCGGGCGGTGGCTGAGGGGGGAGTTCTGATGGCGGTGTCTCTCGACATCGCCAACGCGTTCAACTCCCTCCCTTGGCCTTGTATCCTGCAGGCGCTCCGGCACCATGGTGTGCCGGAGTACCTGCAGGCGGCGGTGCGCTCTTACCTAGAGGGTAGGAGCGTAGCCTATGAGGCGCGCACTGGCGTGGAGACCCACCCTATGTCGTGCGGTGTTCCACAGGGTTCGGTTCTTGGCCCGCTCCTGTGGAACATCGGTTACGACTGGGTCCTCCGCGGCCGACTCCCGGCTGGCGTCGGCGTAACTTGTTACGCTGACGACACCCTGGTGACGGCCAAAGGGAGAACCCACGCCGAGGCCATACAGCGCGCCTCAGAGGGGGCGGGGGCAGTGGTCCGCCGGATCCGCGCCTTGGGCCTCAAAGTGGCCCTAGAGAAGACCGAGGCCATATGTTTCCATGGGCCTCGGCGCGCGCCTCCCACCGACTCTGTCGTGATGGTAGAAGGCGCGCGGATTCCCGTCGGCACAATCCTGAAATATTTGGGATTGTGGCTCGACGGGCGATGGACGTTTAAGGGCCACTTCGAAAAGCTGTGGCCCAAGTTGGCGGGGACAGCGGGCGCATTAAGCGGACTGCTGCCCAATGTGGGGGGGCCCTCTGCAGCGTGCCGGCGACTCTACCTAGGCGTCCTCAGATCGATGGCCCTTTATGGGTCGCCGGTCTGGGCTGGCGCCATTACGGTGGAGACTTCCTGCGCGCTGTGGAGGGCCCAACGCCCCCTGGCGTTGAGGGCCATCCGCGGATATAGAACTATATCCGCGGATGCCGCCACCGCGATTGCCGGGTCCCTTCCGTGGGACCTGGACGCTGCCGTACTCGCCGCAGTCTACCTGTGGCGAGCCGAGCAGCGGTCGCGGGGCCTCCGGCCAGCGCCCGCCGAAGTCGGAGCGCAGAAAGAGGCCGTTGAGGCGGAGGCGCTCACAGTATGGCGTGAGCGCCTCGAGGCTGCCCCGTGGGGGCGCCGCACCACTCAGGCCATTGGCCCCATCTTGGAAGAGTGGATGCGGCGCCCCCACGGGGTGGTGACGTACCGGCTGACCCAGGTCCTCACGGGACATGGATGTTTCGGCCGGTACTTATGGAGGATCAGGCGAGAGCCTGATCCTCTATGCCGTCACTGTGACAGTGGCTCGGAGGACACGGCAGAGCATACGCTTCGGCATTGCCCTGCCTGGGCCAATGAGCGCTCCGTCCTCGTCACTGTCGCACAGGACCTCGATCTGCCGCAACTCTTGCGGCAGATGACGGCGTCGAAGGAGGTCTGGCGAGCGATGCTCGCATTCTGCGAGACAGTGATCTCGCAGAAGGAGGCGGCGGAAAGAGAGCGTGAGGCCGCGGTAGACGCGCCCGCTCTACGCCGCCCCCGGCCCGGGCGTCGCCGGAGGGCATACAACGCATCGTATGCCCTCTGAGCCTCTCCTTCGTGCCCCGAGTGGTGAGTGCGGGGGCGCGATCCACTCATAGGGGCGTAACGGTGTGGTGGGTGCAGCCACACCGTTGCACGAGGTCCGCCCGGGGGGCACTCTATTGCTCCCCGGATCCGGGGGTAGGGGTATCTGCCCTCCCCGGACCAGGAGTGCCGGCCGCTTATCATTTGCGGCTGGCCAGGGCAGGCAGGGATGTGGCCGTATGCTTCGGCGCTACCCGTGTCCCTGCAACTTGCTGCCCACTGGCGACACAGGGGGGTTTAGTGGGTATGCCCTCCCATTTTGGGAGGTATGAGTCCCACACACCATGCCGCCTCCCCCCGGAGGCGGCATGAAGGTGCCTAATGCATTCCCCTCTAGAAAAAAAAAAAAAAAAAAAAAAAAGGCCCTGAATACATGGTTGATAATAGTAATAAAACTTGGGATTCACAAAAAAAAACTTACAATAGGTAGGTTTTATCTAAGTTCGTAGGTTTAATATAAAATCTTTAACCTAACCTACAATTATACAGTAATAGTTGCATTTCACTTATTACTTATTTAATCTTCTAATCTCAGCTTACATCTGCACTAACACATCTTAATTAATGCTATTAATTTGTAAATAATATTGTTGGTAAAAAATTGGTGCAAAATATTTCAGTCATTAGGGTAAGTATTTTAATTATTAATAAACTTTTTATAACTTAAACGGACCTAGTTCTGAAAAACATAAACCGTCTTACCACAAAACAGTTAAACATCTGTTGAGCATGCCTTTCGTATGGCGATGTTTAACTTTTTTGTTTTTTGGAAAAGTTTACTAAAATCAAAATTTAAGATAATTTTTTCTTGAATTTTTCAAGACGTGATTTATCCCAAATTTTCCATATACCTAGCCAGGACTCCCGCATCATTCAACTGGAATGGTGGAGGGCTGGTCGTAAATCAGTGCGTTTTTAACCGACTTCTGTTTGCATGCCAGATTCTGGAGAAATGTGAGCTCATCCTACTATTAATACCAACTTTTGTACCACTTTTCACGCAAATAAACGATATTCATTCATTCAAAAAAAGGCGGAGGTACTCAATTCGACTGAATTATTTTTATCACATATGTACCTATCTCCGAGAATTTATTGTGAAAACCGATTTTAAAAATTCTTCCTTTTGGTCGAAAGGGTGTGCTTATTTCTGAATTGGTCCGATTATCACCATATTTTAGACGTTTTTTTTTCGGGAATTGGACATTTTGAAACCGTTGGACATTTTGGGAATTGGACATTCTGAACTTAAAGGGTTTTTTTTGGTAAAAAATAATGTCATTGAGTTGTTCTGACTTGTCTGTTTATGTATCAGGTCGGCGGTTTCTCTTTCATGGGCCACTTCACTTGGATCGAGGTCCCGGAGCGGGAGAAGAAACGGAGGGGGTCCGACATAGCCCCCACTTGGTAAGGATTTTTTTTATAGTAGCTCGACATAATGGCTTACCTACGCCTGAGAAGCCCAAGTCGCTGTGACAACTGGCAAGTAACTGGTCAGATACCTGTCAGTTGCCACTGCCATGCCGGCCCAACCCTAAACCCCCCACGAGCTCCGGAAACCCTACTCACCGGCAGAAACACGACCCGGAGGTCATTTGGCTGCGGTATTCTATAGGGTGGAGGTCCTTCCCCGGACGGGCGGCTTAATTCGAGCGAAGATTCGCTATGCCCTATCTCTCTACCGGTGTAGAAATGAGACATTGAAGACACACTCACTGTATTTAATTAATATTTAATATTAATTAATACTTTACTATAAACACTTCATCACTTTACTTGTCACTTTACTACACTTTACTTGACTAATATTTTGGTACTGGAGGCAGAACGACGTTGCCAATGTCGGCAGGGGCCTTATACTAGAGAAAAATCACAACGCCCCCGCGATGTATCTGACAGGCAACGCCATCTCTGACCAAATTACGTCAACCGAAGTTTAAATATTTTTGGTTTGTTTGACGTTCGTCGTTCAAACATATCGGTCCGGAAATACGCTGGCGACAAAGCATTCCATATTTTAGTTGTGCGGCTAGATATGCCCAGCTCGATAGGCTGATGATGATGATGATGATGATGATGTTTTGCAGGTCCCCTACAATGGCGGGCGGTCTGTTCGCGATCAACCGCGCCTACTACTGGGAGATAGGCGCCTACGACGAGCAGATGGCCGGGTGGGGTGGCGAGAACCTCGAGATGAGCTTCAGGATATGGCAATGTATGACACATTTACAAATACCAGACACAATAAGTTATCTCTTGTTTGGCGGCCGAATTCGGCCATGAGGAATATTTCTGTGAATACAGGGTTTTCTTGTTCATACAAGGTATTAGAAGGGATGTAAAGGACCTTCTAATACCTTAGGAATATCTTTTCGCTCCAATTCACTCTAACCTGCCCTGCCTGCCCCACGAATGAAATATAGATGAAATGGCTTTAACGGGATGTAAGGGAGCGGCCTATCATCTTTTCGCTCCAAACCAACCTCACCTGCCCGTGGTGCATCCTGCCGAATAACGAACGAGGCGCTGGCAACCGACTGGTGGCGGTATAACCATCACAACTGAAGTAGCGTAGCTAAATACCATAGGCCGATGAAGGGCAGCAGCGTCACCGCCCTGCGATCGCCAACCCGCCTGCCCAGCGTGGCGATTATGGGTATATCCTCCAGATGTTTGACCTGTGGCTAACAACTGGAGAGGCATAAATCCAGCAGTGGGCTGCTATAAGTTGATGATGTGTTTTGTTCCAGGTGGTGGCACCCTGGAGACCATCCCGTGCTCCCGGGTGGGGCACGTGTTCCGCAGCTTCCACCCCTACGGGCTGCCCGCGCACACAGACACGCACGGTAATGTAACAACGCTATTAATAACGCCACTTCACTATGAGAACGACGAACTTTATCAAAGTTGCGGCGTTCTCTAAGTTCGTCGTTACGAACTAAGAGATGGGTGAGCTTTGATTATGACGAACTTCTATAATAACAAGCTTTGATAACGACGAACTTGGATAATGACGAACTTCTATAATAACAAGCTTTGATAACGACGAACTTGGATAATGACGAACTTCTATAATAACAAGCTTTGATAACGACGAACTTAGGTAACGACGAAAATAGATAACGGTGAACTTAATTAACGACGAACTAAGAGAACGACGAACTTAGAAAACAACGAACTTTGATAATGACAAACTTTGATAACAACATTCTTGTATCGTCAAACTTTGATAACTAACTTCGATAACGACAAACTTTGATAATTACGAACTTCGACAACTACGAACTTTGATAACCACGAACTTCAATAATGAAGAACTTCAATAGTGTCGAACTAATGCCCCTCGTGTTACAGGTATCAACACAGCGCGCATGGCTGAGGTGTGGATGGACGAGTACGCCGAGCTGTTCTACCTGCACAGGCCCGACCTGAGGGTAAGCGGGAGATTAATAAATACCATCATCATCATCATCATCAGCCTATTGCAGTCCACTGCTGGACATAGGCTTCTCCACTTGTTTGCCACTTAGGGCAAACATCTGGAGGATATACCCATAATGGCTGGCTCGATGGCTCATTTGGTAGTGACCTCTGCCTTCGGAGCCAAGGGTCGTGGGTTCGATTCCCGCACAGTACAAACATTTGTGTTCATGAACATGTCTGTTTGTATTGGTCTGGGTGTTTTCTATGTATAATATGTATTTATTTACAAAAAAGTATTTTAAGTAAGTTCATCAGTTGTCTAGTACCCATAGTACAAGCTTCGGCTTAGTTTGGGGCTAGGTGGCGCTGTGTGGCCCAGCGTGGCATGTCTTGGGTTATTTATTTATTGCAGTCCTCTGCTGGACATAGGCTTCTCCAGTTGTTCGACACTAGGGCAAACATCTGGAGGATATACCCATAATCATCACGCTGGGCAGGTGGGTTGGGCATCGCAGGGCGTAGCTCCTCGCTCCGGTGACGCTCATCATCATCATCAGCCTATTACAGTCCACTGCTGGACATAGACCTCTCCAGTTGTTCGCCACTTAGAGCAATCATCTGGAGGACATACCCATAATCGCCACGCTGGGCAGGCGGGTTGGCGATCGCAGGGCGTAGCTTCTTGCTCCGGTGACGCTGCTGCCCGTCATCGGTCTTTAGTATTTAGCTACGCCTTCAATTGTGATGGTTATACCGCCACCAGTCGGTTGCCAGCGCCTCGTTTGTTATTCGGCAGGATGCACCACGGGCAGGTGAGGATGGCTTGGAGCGGAAAGATGATAGGCCGCTCCCTTACATCCCTTGGTGACGCTGCTGCCCGTCATCGTTGGTACTTAGCTACGCCATCAATCGTGGTGGTTATACGCCAGTCGTTTGCCAGAGCCTGGTTCGTCATTCTGCAGGATGCACCATGATGATGATATGTAACGTTACATCCGCAGAACAACCCGAAGATAGGTGACGTGACGCACCGCAAAGTTCTCCGCGAGAAGCTCAAGTGCAAGACCTTCCAGTGGTACCTGGACAACGTCTACCGCGAGAAGTTCGTGCCCGTGCGCGACGTGTACGGGTACGGCAGGTCGGTGAACATCAACGTACCATCAACATCACATCGTCATAACACCAACATCACATCGTCTTAACATCAACATAACATCGACATAACAACAACATCACATGGACACGACATCAACATAACACTAACATCACATCGTCTTAACATCAACATCGCATCGACATAACATCCACATAAAATCACATCAACTTAACTACGTCTACCGCGAGAAGTTTGTGCCGGTGAGCGACGTGTACGGGTACGGCAGGTCGGTGAACATCAACGTAACATCAACATCACATCGACATAACATCAACATCACATCGACATAACATCAACACATCACCACATGGACAGAACATCAACATCTTATCGACATAACATCAACACAACATCACATGGGCATAACATCAACATCATATCAACATAACATTAACACCAACATCATATCGACATAACATTAACATTATATCGACATAACACCAACATCAGATCTACATAACATCAACATCACATCGACTTAACATCACATGAACATCGACAACGTCTACCGCGAGAAGTTCGGTCTATGTCGGCTATGTTGTATGTATTTTTATTCCAGGTTCAAGAACCCCCCCACCAACATGTGCCTGGACACGCTCCAGCGGGAGGGGGGCGCGTCCCCGCTCGGCGTGTACCCGTGCCACCAGCGGCTGCAGGCCACGCAGTACTTCAGCCTGTCGCTGGGCGGCGAGCTGCGCGACGAGGAGTCCTGCGCCGAGCTGCAGCAGGCCAGGTACCACTCCAGGACCTCCCCCCCCCCCCCCCCACACCCCACACACACACACACACACACCAGCGGCTGCAGACGAGGAGTCCTGCGCCGAGCTGCAGCAGGCCAGGTACCACACCAGGACCTCCCCCCCCACACCAGCGGCTGCAGACGAGGAGTCCTGCGCCGAGCTGCAGCAGGCCAGGTACCACTCCAGGACCTCCCCCCCCACACCAGCGGCTGCAGACGAGGAGTCCTGCGCCGAGCTGCAGCAGGCCAGGTACCACTCCAGGACCTCCCCCCCCCCCACACATACACACACCAGCGGCTGCAGGCCACGCAGTACTTCAGCCTGTCGCTGGGCGGCGAGCTGCGCGACGAGGAGTCCTGCGCCGAGCTGCAGCAGGCCAGGTACCACACCAGGATCCCCCCGTCCCCCTAAAAAATCTAAAATTTTTGGGGTTCCCCATACATAGAACTGAAACTCAATTTTTTTTCATCAAACCTATACGTGTGTATCTATGGATAGGTATTTGAAAATGATGTTGAGGGTTCTAACATCATTTATTTCTAAATAGTTTGCGCGAGAGACTCTTCCAAAGTGGTAAAATGTGGTCCCCCCGTAACTCCTAAAATATAGGCATGATAAAACTGAAAAAAATATATGATGTGTATTACTATGCAAACTACTGCTATCTATTATTACCTTATATCTAGACAGTAGTTTTTTTTTAAACGTCGTAAATCAAATAACCAAATTTTTTTCATACAATCAGTGTACGGAACCCTACGTGCGCGAGTCCGACTCGCACTTGGCCGGTTTTTTTTAGAGGGGAATGCATTAGGTACTGTCATGCCGCCTCCGGGGGGAGGCGACATGGTGTGTGGGACTCACACCTCCCGAAATGGGAGGGTATACCCACTAAACGCCCCTGTGTCGCCAGTAGGCAGCAAGGGACACGGGTAACGCCGAACCATACGGCCGCATCACTGCCTGTTCTGGTCAGGGCCATACCAGCCTAACCCTAACCCCCCACGAGCTCCGGAGACCCTAATCACCGGCAGAAACACGACCCGGAGGTCATTTGGCTGCGGCATTGCATAGGGTGGAGGTCCTTCCGGACGGGCGACTCATTTTTAGCGAAGTATCGTCAGTAAGTTTATTAGTTGTCTAGTACCCATAGTACAAGCTTCGGTTTATGGCTAGATGGCGCTGTGTAGCCCAACGTGGCATGTCTTGGGTTATTTATTAATTTATTTCATGTATGACTTGCAGTTCAACTCTGGCAAATCGGTTAACTTATCCTAAGTAGTATTGGACGTTATTCTTAACTTTATGTCTCGTTCCTGTACGTATCCCGTTTATCCCCAGGGACACCGATCCAGACAAGGGTCGCCGG
Organism: Conogethes punctiferalis; assembly: GCA_031163375.1. Classification (NCBI taxonomy): domain Eukaryota; kingdom Metazoa; phylum Arthropoda; class Insecta; order Lepidoptera; family Crambidae; genus Conogethes; species Conogethes punctiferalis. The sequence goes on along the minus strand of CM062104.1, from coordinate 5,260,225 downwards.
GTACTGATGTCCGACTGCCATGGCAAGCGGAGGGGACAGGTTGGTACACTCAGAATATATTTATTTAGTTGTGTAGTATACACTAATCCACATCTTAATCTTAACTAATATTATAAAGCTGAAGAGTTTGTTTGTATGTTTGTTTGTTTGAACGCGCTAATCTCAGGAACTACTGGTCCGAATTGAAAAATTCTCTTTGTGTTGAATAGATCATTTATCGAGGAAGGCTTTAGGCTATATAACATCACGCTGCAACTATTAGGAGCGAAGAAATAATGGAAAATGTAAAAAATAAAAGGGGAAAAAGTAACTATTCCACGCGGACGAAGTCGCGAGCACAGCTAGTATGAAATAACCATGAACAATAAAGTAATGAACGATTTGTTTAGTTTATGTATCGGCTCGCTATCACACGAACACGTCTTTACTCGGCGGCGGTGGGACGCAGACTGACTGCCCTCCCACCCCGCACCTTGCGTGAAGTGTAGGAACGAGACGACAGATGTCACTGTCAGATTTTTGACAGTGTGTGTAGTTGTGTGTGTCTGTTTGTATGTTCGTGTATGCTACAACTTGCTTGTCACATGGTTATTATAGACTAGCTGTGCTCGCGACTTCGTCCGCGTGGAATAGTTCTTTTTCCCCCGTTTTTTTTACATTTTCCATTATTTCTTCGCTCCTAATAGTTGCAGCGTGATGTTATTATAGCCTAAAGCCTTCCTCGATAAATGGTCTATTCAACACAAAAAGAATTTTTCAATTCGGACCAGTAGTTCCTGAGATTAGCGCGTTCAAACAAACAAACAAACAAACTCTTCAGCTTTATAATATTAGTTAAGATGAAATACATATAAAGTAGGTACTTTGTACACATGACACCCAACATGATATATAGTTGTAATAGACCTGTAGCCGTAAAACATGTAATTAATCCGTCTTTTCGTTTGTTCAGAAATAAAATACACGTATTTTTTTTTACACGCAAATTGGACCAAAAATTACATATCTTTTTAATTTTTGGTTTAAATTACGCGTGACGTCAAAGAGTGGGGATTTTTTTCATTCTCGATGTTTTCAGGTTGACGATGATGATTACAGTCTGTGGCAAATGCATAATATGTGCGAGCTAACTAATCAAAACTTCATAAAAACAGTTTCCGAATTCGATTCCGTTTCCGATCCACTTCCTTGTCCGTTGCAGAAGTGGCGCTACCTGCCGTCCGGGCAGCTGCAGCACGTGGACAGCGGGCTGTGTTTGGACGCGGGCTTCGAGGCCGGCGCCGACGCGACCGCGCGCGCCTGCGCCGACTCGCCCGCCCAGCGCTGGGCCATCGACTACACGCAGGACAACCACTACCACATGCCCAGTGAGTGACCGCATATGAACAGCGGCTGACCCTACGTGACCAGTGAGTTACCCCACGTGGCCGGTGAGTGACCCCACGTGACTGGTGAATGACCCCACGTGACCCGTAAGTGACCCCACGTGACCAGTGAGTGACCCCACGTAACCAGCTTGTGACCGCACGTGACCAGCGAGTGACGCCACGTGACCAGCGAGTGACCCCACGTGACCAGCGAGTGACTCCCCGTGACCAGCGAGTGACCCCACGTGACCAGTGACTGACCCCACGTGACCAGCGAGTGACACCACATGACCAATTCTCTATCCTATTAATTTATCTTGTATGTTTTCAGATGACATTATACCGAACGAACTGGAGGAGAGGCTGAGCAAACTCAGGAGGCAAAGGTGCGTTGAATAAACCGGCCCAGTGCGAGTCGGGCTCGCGCACGTAGGGTTCCGTACCACTGTACAGCTAAATAAATGTTTTTCTGTATTCTTTACTAGCTGCTGCCCGTGGCTCTGCCCACGTGAATATCCGTAAATAACATAACCTATGAAAATGAAAAATATCTTTATTCAAATAGGCTTATGACAAGCACTTATGAATCGTCAAATAATGCAAGTACAAATAATGAATCTACCGCCGGATTCGGAAGGTCGTTTTCTACCGAGAAGAACCGGCAAGAAACTGAGTAGTTACTCTTTTTCATCACCAAAACTGTTACAATTTTTGTATTACAAGATTACAACGCACTTGTAAGGATGTATGTAAGGATGTTCGGTTGGAATTTAATAATAAATCTTAAGGTTCTTAAAAAGGTATTTTTGTTTAATTTTTTATTTTATTTTATTTTAGACGCATCTCCCGCTCCCTTCTCTCGTACCCGCCGGAGGCGGAGGCCAACGCGACCGTCCGCCGGCACTCGCCCAAGAAGAGGCGAGGCAAGAAGCACGCCAAGAAACGCGCGCACAAGAAGAGGACCAAGAACAAGTTCATACTGAAGCTGGTCCGGAGCACCGCCAATAACAGGTCGGTGTTATTAACAAGTTCATACTAGGTCGGTGTTATTAACAAGTTCATACTAGGTCGGTGTTATTAACAAGTTCATACTAGGTCGGTGTTATTAACAAGTTCATACTAGGTCGGTGTTATTAACAAGTTCATACTAGGTCGGTGTTATTAACAAGTTCATACTAGGTCGGTGTTATTAACAAGTTCATACTAGGTCGGTGTTATTAACAAGTTCATACTAGGTCGGTGTTATTAACAAGTTCATACTAGGTCGGTGTTATTAACAAGTTCATACTAGGTCGGTGTTATTAACAAGTTCATATTGAAGCTGGTCCTGAACACCGACCTGTTATTGGCGGTGGCCAATAACAGGTCGGTGTTATTAACCGACTTCGAAAAAGGAAGATAGTTTTTGTGATTGCAGAAATGTTACTGATTATCTCCGAGAATAGGCCTGTTGCCTTAAAAAATGTAATTAGTCCGTCTTTTAGATTACGTATTTAAAAATAAAAGATACGTGTTTTTTAATTTCTAAATTACACCAAATATTTGAAAGATACAGCCCGCTAAAGTTACGTGTGACGTCACTCCTTGTGGCATTTTTGGGCACTGACGTAAAAGACTCCCACTCCTAATCTTTGTTATTTATTGAATCGAATAAATACGTGCCCAATATTTTTTATAACCAAAAATATGGACTAAATACAATGTAAGTATTTTGACCTTGGAAATAACGACACCTGTCACCACATCTCTACAACATGCAATAGTGTTGTTCGGGAGAGGATGGGATTAGTTGGAATAATTCCCCATTGTAGAGCCGGTAGAGAACGCTAAGACAACCTTTGGTAACTATAAAACTGGCAGACGACCGCCAAAGCCATAGTCAACACGTCCCCCTTAATACATTTGTATGTTCACAGCGAAGAGCACCTGGAGGTGGACATCCACTGCAGCCACCGGCGGCTGTACCCCAACAACAGCTTCGTGCGCGACATCGTCACCGTGCTCAACGGGCAGGACATCAAGGTACCCCCCCTACCCCCCACCCCCCACCCCCCACTAGACGTGTGTGCGCGGTTTTATTATGTGGTCCTACCTCACGAGACCATTATGCGGTCCAACTGTTACACGTGATTGGTTCATTTTGACTGACTAACATTTACATAGCAACTGACCAATCACGTGACAGCTGGACCGCAGGCCTACACAACGCCATCTATTAGATACTAGCTGTGCTCGCGACTTCGTCTGCATGGAATAGTTATTTTTTCCCCGTTTTTTTACATTTTCCATTATTTCTTCGCTCCTAATAGTTGCAGCGTGATGTTAATAGCCTAAAGCCTTCCTCGATAAATGGTCTATTCAACACAAAAAGAATTTTTCAATTAGGACCAGTAGTTCCTGAGATTAGCGCGTTCAAACAAACAAACAAACAAACTCTTCAGCTTTATAATATTAGTTAAGATTTAATTTTGAAACACCCTCATTGGAGAGGCCTGTGCTTTTGATGATGATGATGATGAAGATAATGATGAAGATGATGACTTCTCTGTTGTCTTTTCCCAGGTGATAAACAACGGTCGTGTGTTCGAGCGCAACAAAGTGACTGACTTGGGCAGCGGCAAGCGCGCCAGCGGGACCGCGCACAGAGTGCTCAACAAGCTGGACTTACCGCCGCCGCCGCCGGTAAGCATTAGCAACTGACTGAACAATGCGTTAGTAGTCGACTGAACACTGTCTTTTGACAGGCTCGGTGGCTCATTTGGTAGTGACCTCTGCCCTCTGAGCCAAGGGTCGTGGGTTCGATTCCCGCACAGTACAAACATTTGTGTTCATGAACATGTCTGTTTGTATTGGTCTGGGTGTTTTCAATGTATAATATGTATTTATTTACAAAAAAAAAAAGTTGTCTAGTACCCATAGTACAAGCTTCGGCTTAGTTTGGGGCTAGGTGGCGCTGTGTGGCCCAGCGTGGCATGTCTTGGGTTATTTATTTATTTAACAGTGGACTGGACAGTACCTTAACCGGGCATTG
>CM062104.1:5234596-5255727 GCA_031163375.1 Conogethes punctiferalis | reverse complement strand
TTAAATGACTAATAGATGTAAACTTTTATCTGAAAGTTTTGATAAGGAGGTCTTTTAGCATTATCTTAAGAGCTTTTTTGTAATTTAACGCTTATTTGATCGACGCGGATTTAAAGTGACGCCACCGATCTATGCTACTTTTATAATATAAGAGCTAGCTTGTTTGTCTGAATACTAAAATAATTTATGTAAGTAGTAACATCCATCTCAAGAGATGGTTGTAGAATCATTTCCAAACCGGCGCGGAGACCGGCAAACTCATTTATTAAAGTTTGTGCCATCTTTTTTATGACTTTTGTTTTTTTTTTCGAAAGTATATGATCCAGACATTATTCTTAATTTAAAATAATAAACAACTAAAGTAATAACAATAATACTTACCGCAAAAACACAGAAGAGCGTCCCGAGAATCAAAAGAGCGTGCATTTCGTAGATCCCTGCGCGCGCGACTGTGCGCGCTCGTATCGGCCAATCAAGGTCGCCGGATTACAAGCTGAGAGTTCAGTTAGGAGCAGACGGGTCACGGGCCAGTAGGCATCATACTAATTAAACACATTTGATACATAATACTTAATGGCCCTGAGGTTCATTCCTAGCGACCCTCATTACACATAGTGCTTCACATCACATAGCCATTCACAGTCCACTGCTGGACATAGGCCTCTCCAGCCGCTCGTCATCCTGGGAAAACATCTGGAGGCTTCGCCCATATTTCCCACGCTGGGCAGGCGTGTTGGATATCGCAGGGCGCAACTGTTCTGCTCGCCTCAGTGACGCGGCTCGTACCGCCACCAGTCAGTTGCCAGCGCCTCGTTTGTTATTTGGCAGGGTGCACCACGGGCAGGTGAGGGTGGCTTGGAGCGAAAAGGTGATGCATAGGTCACTCCCTTACATATTCCCGTCATCCGTTTTGTGATTTATCTAACATAGAGGAGTAGCTATAAGTCAGTAGGTAAGTATATTTTGCTTTTTCAGACAAAAGGTCAGCGCAGACACTTTATTGTAATAACTAGCTTTTGCCCTCGGCTTCGCTCGCGTTAAAAACTCCATACAAACTTCCGCCCCCCCATTTTAGGGAAGTGGGGGGTAAGAAAGGGGCAAAAAGTAGCCTACCTATGTTACTCTCCATCCCTTCAACTATTTCCACTTAAAGATCACGTCAATTCGTCGCTCCGTTTTGCCGTGAAAGCAAGACAATCATACAGGCAGAAAGATAGACACACTTTCCCATTTATAATATTAGTAGACTAGCTGTGCTCGCGACTTCGTCCGCGTGGAATAGTTATTTTTTCCCCGTTTTTTTTTTACATTTTCCATTATTTCTTCGCTCCTAATAGTTGCAGCGTGATGTTATATAGCCTAAAGCCTTCCTCGATAAATGGTCTATTCAACACAAAAAGAATTTTTCAATTCGGACCAGTAGTTCCTGAGATTGGCACGTTCAAACAAACAAACTCTTCAGCTTTATAATATTAGTTAAGATATGGATTTTAAAATGTTATTTAAGTAGGTACAAGTGCGTTAATAAAATCCTCTCCGCTGCGCTCCGTTCTGTTTGCGCTAACCCAAAGTCAATTGAAGAATTCCATTGGTTTTAACGTCACGTCTACACTTATTTACTCTATGACCATAGACATCAGCTTTTTGTACTTACATCACCATCAAGTACGCTAAACAGGTTTCCTTCCACCAGTGCTGTTGACCTCACACCCATGGTTACTTGTACCATAAATGTGTGTTAGAACAAATCAGTCGGAGGTCTACCGTCTCTGGTGGTTCGCCAAACAAAGGCTTTTGTAATTATGCAGATGTTAGCAGTACTTAGTCGTATGTGTGACATAAAAGTTACATGTCGTGGAAACTTTAATTACAATACAACTCAGTCTAGTCGATAGGGGTGGTCAGTTCGAATCCTAGCATGTCTTATAATAATGGGTTTTATTCATAGTTTTACAGCAGTCGACATCAGCCTATCACAGTCCACTGCTGGTCGTAGGCATGTCCAGTTGTTCGCCACTTTGGGCAAACACCTGGAGTCTTTACCCATAATTGCCACGCTGGGTAGGCGGGTTGGTGATCACAGAGAATAGCTCCTCGCTCCGGTGACGCTGCTGCCCGTCATCGGCCTGTGGTATTTAGCTATTTTAATCGTGATGGTAACACCGCCACCAGTCGGTTGCCAGCGCCTCGTCTGTTATTTATTTATTTATTTAATCTTTATTGCACAATTAAACTGTGTACAAAAGGCGGACTTAATGCCACATAGGCATTCTCTACCAGTCAACCATTGGGTTAAGCAGAAACTAATTTTAAGGTAGTGTGCCATAAAGTTAATTAGAAAACAATAATTCTAAATATATAATAATAATAAATATCAAAATAATATATGAAAAAAAAGAAATATAAATACACATATAAAAATCAGAAGGAACAAAACATAATTTACGTATAATATTTACGTACATATACTTAGATAAATAATATATACTCACAAAATATTATAAACATACTTATAATAAATATATTAGGACGACGACTACAGAAACTATTGCGCTGAATGTTGGAGGTGATAATATTTATGAACCCTTATCTTGAATGAAGCCCTGCTTGGAGCACTACGGATGCTCTCAGGTAGACCGTTCCAGAGTCTGGCTGCTTGCACACCAAAGGAGTTGGAGACGATTCAGTTTGTTGTTCAGCAGGATGCACCACGGGCAGGTGAGAGTGGCTTGGAGCGGGAAGATGATAGGTTACATCGCCATTATAAAACATCGGACTATTGGTTTGTAAGCACCTGCCTCAGAAAGTTGATTTGTCATCATTAGCCATCATCATGGCATCATTTATATAACATCTATGTGTACCATGGCGAATAAATATTCTATTCTATTTTATTACACAATAATGTGCAATAGTTTGGTGTGTGATTGTGTGCGTTATCCGCACGTAGCGGAAGGGTCGGAGTTCAATACTCAGTTTGATATTTTTACGCTTTGGTATTCGTTAAATCAATTAGTTACATAAACTAGCACACTAGTTTATAAAGCGATTACTTATTTTATGGATTCTTCCATCATCATCATCAGCCTGCAAGGCTGAGGCTTTACCCATAATCGCTTTGGGGCAGAGGGGTTGGGCGTAACTCGAGCTCCTCGCTCCGGTGTCACTGCTTCCCGTCAACCTGTGCCGTCAGTAACCTGGGCCCTTACCACCAAAAACGAAAACGATCGTTAGTTAAATGGATCGCGTACTTTGGTACAATAAATCCTGCCCATTTGTCCCTCCCGTGTTCGAATATACCAACTAAAATTCGTCAAAGTCGATTTTAATTAATTTAATTCATATAATATGGTACGTGCCTTTTTCTGTCAGGGGCAGCCGGACCAATGCGGGGCACCACGCCACCATAAATAGGCTACAGCGACAGTATAATAATCTATGCAAGACATGTAACATTGACATCTTTGCTGATGGGCTCCCGAAATTTAGGCGTCAAATTAAGCAGTCCTTTAGCGGGGCATCGAACAGGTGACTTCAACATAGTTTAATTTAATTTACTTATATTTCATTATTTTTGTTAACTAAATATTTATATTTAATTAAACCATAGTCCACATTGCATGCCGTGGCAACCTATAATTAAGGTGACACTAAGCTGTTAATTTTATTATTTTCTGTATTGCTTATTATGTATTGGTGTTTATCTTGTTGGTTGTCCTAATAAATAAAAAATAAAAAAAAAAATAATATATGAACACGGGAGGGAAAAATGGGAGAGATATATTTTGCAATAATAGGCGATCAGTCCGACCACAGACCGATGACGGGCAGCAGTGTCATCGGTGCGAGAAGCTACGCCCTGCGATTGCCAACCCGCTTGCCCAGCGTGGCGATTATGGGTATATCCTCCAGATGTTTGCCCTAAATGGCGAACAACTGGAGAGGCCTATGTCCAGCAGAGGACTGCAATAGGCTGATGATGAGGCGATCCGTTCAACGAACGATCGTTTTCGAGTTTGTTGGTACATCGAACCAATAACCGACTACTAATAATGGAGCAGTCAAATTACCTAATTAAAGTAATTATCTTAATGACAACTTAAGTACCTACATATTTAACTGATCATTATCGGCGGCGGAGTGGGGATAAAGCCTGACTGATCACACATTCCGGTACATACAACGTGTGGTCTTTACCGAGCGTTCTCTTGTTATCTCAGTCTTAGGGTCAAGTTGTTCATTAGACACATATAATTAGGTGTTACGTAAACAATGTCGAGTGTGTTTGTTTTATTACTCTTGGGAGTAACAGTGAGTGTTATTTTATTACTAATCGTAGATTTACTAATTAGGACACCAAGTCCAAAGCGAGGATTTATCAATTACTAGCTGGCCCTACCCTACAAACACTCTTTTTGTCTGAATAAGAACCATACATCAAGGAATATTTAGTCCAAGAAAAGAATTTTCGAAATCGGTTCAGCTTTCACGAGAATCACGAGTTACTTAGCAAGATATTCGGAGATTTATTTTTATATTATCTGTTTTTCCACCTACAACTTCTTCAAACTTGGTTTAAAGAGAAGTTTTTTGTGAAACAAGATTTCTTTTTAACCGACTTCAAAAAAGGAGGAAGGTTTCTCATCGACCGTATTTTTACTTATTCGTAATGGAAAATAATATGAGTTGAACCAATGATGATGATCTATCTATCTAATTTCAGCTCTCCTATGCTGCGACTGCGCCGAAGCTCAAACTCAACGATGGCCGAGAGATACCGTGCTTGGCGCTTGGCACCTGGTTGGGGAACAACACACAGGTATGAGATGAAGATATTAGTTCCTAAATAATATTACGTATGTGGAGACAAACATACACGGACACACACAAACATGTACGGACACACGCAAACATACACGGACACACACAAACATACACGGACACACACAAACATGTACGGACACACGCAAACATACACGGACACACACAAACATACACGGACACACACAAACATGTACGGACACACACAAATATACACGGACCCACACAAACATAAACGGACACACACAAACATACACGGACACACACAAACATAACGACACGAGTGCACAGAGTAAAATTTGAGTGCCTTTTTAAAAAAATAAAATGTGGTGCAATTGTAATTGGTATCCAAGATACAAGCTTGCTTAGTTTGGATATCTCTGGAATTTCTGTAAATGATAGATGTAAATAAAACTTTTTTGATTTTGATTTTTGATTTTGAGACATAGGTACGTGACATAGCAGATAAATTGCAAGCGGGTCGTGTACGCTGTTATGTCCACGTTTCACTTTAACAGGTGAGCTAATATGTGATGCCTGATGGTAAGCAGTCAACACCGCCCCTGACACCCGCAACTCAAATCGAGTTCTGGGGTCGCTGCCGGCATTTTAAATAGGAGTAAGCTCGTTTCTTGAAGGCTCCCACGTCGTAGCTGTTCGGAAAGACTTTCGCAGACAATTGGTTCCACAAAACCGATGCGCGAGGCAAGAAGTTCCTCATAAAGCGTGCAGTACATTGCGAACCATCGAGATGAGGATGGAATTGCAATCGGTTACGTGTGGTGCGGTGAAGAAACTACTAACCAAACCAAACAATTCTTCAGAACATTCCCCGTAAATACGGTAGAGAACGCACATGGATGCAACGTCTTTTCGCAATGCCAGTGAATCGAGTCGACTAGACAGGGTCAAGTCATTGACAATACTAGCAGCCCTACGCTGGATTCTTTTTTTTTATAGGTGCCAGACATAATAGCTTCCCTACGCCTGATGGAAAGGGAAAGAGAAGCCCAAGTCGCTGTGACAACTGGCAAGTAACTGGTCACTTACCTGTCAGTTGCCACTGCCATGCCGACCCAACCCTAACCCCCCACGAGCTCCGGAAAGCCTACACACCGGCAGAAACATGAGCCGGAGGTCATTTGGCTGCGGTATTCTATAGGGTGGAGGTCCTTCCCCGGACGCAGCTCAATTCGAGCGAAGATTCGCTATGCCCTACCTCTTTTGATTCGAATTGGATTTGTTTTTTATGCGAGAGGCGGCAGACGAGCAGGTGTGACGCCTGATGGTAAGCAGTCGGCACCGCCCATGGACACCCGCAGCTCTAACCGAGTTTAGGGTAGCCGGTCTTCATATAACTTTTATTCGGGTTGCAGGGCAAGGTGGAGCCATCAGGTGACGAGGTGGAGAAGGCGGTCTCCGCAGCCATAGACCTGGGCTACCGGCACATCGACACGGCGTGGGCATACCAGGTCGAGGACCAGGTCGGGAGAGCCGTCAACCAGAAGATCAAAGAGGGAATCGGCAGGGAGGAGCTGTTTGTTACCACTAAGGTACTGACCTTATGATAATGATGATCTTACATACTGATGTAAGATCATCATCATCAGCCTATCACAGTCCACTGCAGGACATGGGCCTCTTTTTTTTGGGCAGATCAGCAAGTGTGATGCCTGATGGTAAGCAGTCGACACCGCCCATGAACACCCGCAACTCTAACAGAGTTTAGGGTCGCTGCCGGGAATTTTAAAAATTAATATTGACTGGCTCGGTGGCTCAATTGGTAGTGACCTCTGCCTTCTGAGCCGAGGGTCGTGGGTTCGATTCAAATCGAAATCGAAATGAACAAACATAAAAAAAATAAATATTATACATACAGACGAATTGAGAACCTCCTCCTTTTTTCGAAGTCGGTTAAAAAAAAAAGTGTCTAAGTAAGTTTATCAGTTGTCTAGTACCCATAGTACCTACAGACTCACACACAGCCACATACACACACACACATATTTTAATTAAAGAGTATTTAAATTTTTAGTTAATTTAAAAATCATAAAAAGTTTAAAGTATGAAATGTTCGTATGGAGGTGGGTGCTAATGGCTGCGACACAGTCCTCGACCACTGCAGTCATTAACGCTCAAGTTGTTTTATGTTATTATTATTTACTTACATTTTGAATAAACGTAGGTACATGAACTTCGACGAAATTTTTCGAATTCGAATCCGGACCCTACATTCGTGGTCATACACTCTATGACCAAATACATCTATACTTATAATAAATCTGTAGAGAGGTCAATTCTGTACATAAAATATTTTTTCAAAATAACTATCAGGGGGTGATAAGTGATCGATACTGATACCAAAAATGCAATCAGTAAAATTTTTGTCTGTCTGTCTGTCTGTCTGTCTGTCTGTATGTTCGTTATAGAAAAAAAAACTACTGAACAGATTTTGACGAAACTTGGTACAATTATTCTTCATACTCCTGGGCAGGTTATAGGATACTTTTCATCACGCTACAATCAATAGGAGCGGAGCAGTGACGGGAAGTGTTGGGAAAACGCGAGAAATTTAAACCTGTATGTTTGAACGCGCATTACGCGAAAACTACTGCATAGAATTGAATGCGGTTTTCACCAATGTATTGCTAGAGGTCTAACTTAAAACTTAGGCACAAGGTATAGATGGGTATTATATGGAAGTCCGTTATTTTTGAAACCCGATATCCACGCGAGCGACGCCGCTGGCACAGCTAGTCCTACCTAACTTTTTGTTCACAGCTATGGAACGTCTACCACGCGCAAGACGCGGTGGTGCCGGCTCTTCAGGAGTCTTTGAACAATCTGCAGCTGGACTACGTAGACTTGTATCTCATTCACTGGCCTGTTGGCATATACGTGAGTATCAGTTGCAGTGCGCGGCTTGCTTCGGATGTCAGTATTGTCAGTGCAATGTGTTAAACATAGTTACTTAGTATAGGTACATAATAAATTGACTAGCTCGGTCACAATTTACCAATTTGGAAGAGTCTCTCGCGCAAACTATTCAGTTTAGAAGAAAATGATGTTAGAAACCTCAACATCATTTTAAAATACCTACTTATCCATAGATATCCCACACGTATAGGTTCGATGAAAAAAAAATTTTTGAGTTTCAGTTCTATGTATGGGGAACCCCAAAAATTTAGGATTGTTTTCTGATTTTATTTTAAAACTAGCTGTGCCAGCGGCGTCGCTCGCTGTGGATATCGGGTTTTAAAAATAACGGACTTCCATATAATACCCATCTAGGTATACCTTGTGCCTAAATTTTAAGTTAGACCTCCAGCAATACATTGGTGAAAACCGCATTCAATTCTATGCAGTAGTTTTCGCGTAATGCGCGTTCAAACATACAGGTTTAAATTTCTCGCGTTTTCCCAACACTTCCCGTCACTGCTCCGCTCCTATTGATTGTAGCGTGATGAAAAGTATCCTATAACCTGCCCAGGAGTATGAAGAATAATTGTACCAAGTTTCGTCAAAATCTGTTCAGTAGTTTTTTTTTCTATAACGAACATACAGACAGACAGACAGACAAAAATTTTACTGATTGCATTTTTGGTATCAGTATCGATCACTTATCACCCCCTGATAGTTATTTTGAAAAAATATTTTATGTACAGAATTGACCTCTCTACAGATTTATTATAAGTATAGATAATAATGCGGTTTAACAGAATACATCTACACACTAAATTTCAATAATGTAGCTTATAGTTTCGGAATAAACTTGCTATGACATACGGACGGACAGACAGACAGACATGACGAATCTATAAAGGTCCCGTTTTTGCCATTTGGCTACGGAACCCTAAAAAAAGGTCGCTTCCCGCTGTATTACTTAGTTCTCGAAGTGGTTGCCATGGTCGAAATTCGTCAAAGATCATCATCATCAAGCTATTGGGTGTTTTCTATGTTGTATAATATGTATTTATTTACACAAAAAAATGTACTAAGTAAGTTATCAGTTGTCTAGTACCCATAACAAGCTTCGGCTTAGTTTGGGGCTAGGTGGCGCTGAGTGGCCCAGCGTGGCATGTCTTGGGTTATTTATTTTATTTATATAATCATCTTCCAGGCCAACCTCAGCTTCGAGTACACCGACTACGTGGACACGTGGCGCGGCATGCTGGAGGCCCAGAGCCGGGGGCTGGCGCGCTCCGTCGGCGTCTCCAACTTCAACCAGCGGCAGATCGACAGGCTGCTGGAGGCAGGGTTGGAAGCGCCCGCTGTCAACCAGGTCGAGGTGAGGGTTTCTTTCAACAGCACGAAGTCATCTAGGGAGCATTCCTTCGCTCTCCTAATGGGGTAGGGGTATTTGCCGCCGCTTAAAAAACGGAAGAGCGGCACCCTGCCTCAGGATGGTAGGAGGCCTTTAGGGTGGTGTCACGGGGCCTGGAATGGTCTAGAACTGCCGCAACGCCACTAACGCTGCCTCAACTAGGCGGGCCCGACAAACCTTTGAAGGCGAGAGTGAACCTGTTTTTAATGTAGTGTCGCTCTCAACTCAAGTCGCTTCACATCAGGCGAGGTGGTCAAGCGCTACCCATTTACTTAATAAAATAAATAAGTGTCAAATAAACACTGATTGGCTGGGCTCAAGTGACTCCTGCCTTCTGAACCAAGGGTCGTGGGGCCGATCATTCGTGTGATGAACATTTGTGTTTGTTCCGTGTCTGGGTGTTTATATTTGTATTTAAGTAGGTATTTATTTGTGGTACCTTCGTTGTTCTGATACCTATAAAGCTACTTACTTTGGGATGTGATGTTGTCAGATAACTTATTTTAATTTATTGTTCTATACTTTCCAGATAAACCTGAATCTCCAGCAACCAGACTTGCTAGCGTACTGCCGTCAAAAGAACATAACAGTAATGGGGTATACGCCCTTCGGCTCTCTGTTCCCGAGCAAGGCGCGGCCCGACGCGCCCCCGCCCCGGTTCGACACCCCAGAGCTGGTCTCCATAGCCAACAGACACAATAAGACTGTGACCCAAGTTGCCTTACGTTATTTGGTAAGACTTTTTTTATATTGGTTCAGCAGACTGGCTCGATGGCTCATTTGGTGACGTAAAAAAAGTTACCGCCGTGTTCGGAAATTAGATTTCTACCGAGAAGAAACGGCAAAGAAACTCTGTAGTTAGTTACTCTTGTTGTCTAGTACCCATAGTACAAGCTTCAGTATAGTTAGGGGTTAGATGGCATGAGTGGCCTGTGGTATTTAGCTACGCCTTCAATTGTGATGGTTATTTCGCCACCAGTCGGTTGCCAGCGCCTCGTATGTTATTCGGCAGGATGCACCACGGGCAGGTGAGGTTGGCTTGGAGCGAAAAGATGATGGGTCGCTCCCGTGGTCGCTCCCTTACATCCCGTCGGCGTCTTCAATCTCGTGTCGCTTGAACCTAATCGCCTTTTCTCTATTTCCAGATCGATCTTGGCGTGATTCCCATCCCGAAGGCTTTGAAGAGCCATCACGCCGCGCAGAATATTGACGTTTTTGACTTCGCCCTGACCGAGGACGACAAACAACTCTTGAGAAGTTACGACAAGGGTTATAGAACAATACCGCAACTGAAATGGTTGGAACATCCTTACTATCCGTTTGAGAAGAATTGATTTGCTATTTTGCTATAAAAATGTATTCAATTACAATGAATTTTGAAAATAAACATGTATTATTGTATAAAATGTACTTTAGTGCCACCTTTTGTTTTTAAATGAACTGAAAACGCAAAACGAGCGCCATCTAGCGAGGTGGACTGACAACATTATAAAAGTCGCAGAATGGGACTTGCAACTGCATTCATGCAAAAGGCTGTTGTAGAAGTTTTGGGCAGAAGACTATGTCCTGCAGTGTACCTAGGGCTAAATATGTTACTGATGGTTACTGATGATGATAACAGATTTTAGGTGTAACTTAAAATCTAAATCAAGCGAGTTGTATTTTGTTGTATTTCACTGATAGAAGGCTAGATGGCGCTTTACGCTAACTTGTAATCACAACAGTAAATATAATGAATACCTATCTTTACACACAAACAAAGTGCCAAACATTAAAATTATGTATTGCTTTGCATGAAAAAAGTTAATTTCAATCCTTTTTGATCCCAAAGAAACATCAAATACTAGAAGTGAATGGATAAGTTTACTAAAAGTCGTACTAGATGGCTCTAGGTCACTATTTGCTCAACTGAATAGATCATCAGGTAATATATCAGTTATTTTAATACTAGTACGTATTTTTTATAGTAATAATACATTTTATAATTCAATTGTAATTCAAATAAAATAAAACATTTTTGAATGGAATCGATATATCGAAACCGGTTTATCACTATTCTGAAAGCTCGACCCTAGCCTAGCTGTCACGATCAACAATTTTTTGACGTGTGCGGTGTGTCCGAAAGCGCGATGTCCTCGTTAAATATAAATTTATTAGTGCTATCATTATTATCGTGCCTATTTGTGCATGCAAACACGCAGTCAGTGCATAGACGATTCGAGTACAAGTATTCCTTCAAGCCGCCCTATTTAGCACAAAAAGATGGATCAGTTCCTTTCTGGGAGTACGGAGGCAGTAAGTTAAATTGATTTTCAAACTAAATTCTCGATACCAGGGCCCGATTTACGGTTTGTAATCATTGTAAAAGTTAATCGTCTTTATTTAGGTGTGTGTAATGTGGTTTTTATGTTATAAAAACGGAATAAAAATAATAAAACAATCTGTTGTTACGGGTTTTGAGATGTGACAGCGACACGTCAGTAGAATCTGTCATATTGGAAAGAGATAGATAGATGAGGTTGTTGGTGAGTGTGAAAGAGACAGCTACATCGTTTAATGTCAACTCTCGTGTTTTTTGGTTCCACGACGGCAGAAGAGGTACAAGAATGCCTTGGACTGTAAAATTGATCAAATTACCCTAAATTTTTTGGAAAGCCATTTTTCATTAAAATGTATGTTCTTTGTATGACTTACTTTCTTTTGTGATATTTTAATGAAGTTTCTTAGAATGTTTCTCTATATTACCATTAACCTAATAATTTTCAATTCTAATTTAAATATTTTTTCTTAACCTTGTAATATTTAATGAACTACAATACTATCTGAATCTAATTCTGTTACATATTCAATGTGTTAGAATACCTAACATTGAAAGCCAGCAAAGCAGGAAATAAAGTTTCAACAAGCGAGTTTCTCCAACAAATTAATTAAAATAATTTAGGTACATAACCTAATGATGTGTAATACGGACTAATTACATTTTATATGGAACAGGCCTATTATGCTCTGTATTCCTTGAAAGAATAAAAATAAAATAAATAAAATAATTTATTTCTGCAAATAGATTTACAAGTAAATTCTTTTGCACGTCAAACTTTTTTTTCCCTACTAGCACTTCGACGTGATAAGGATAAGGCCTGATGAGAAGAAGTGCCGCAAGAAACTCATCAATTTTGGCTTTTTTCAAAAATATACATAATCATCATACTGTTGATGTCATACATTAATACAATATTTGTTAAGTGCAGGCGAGCAGCTCATTATGTCCATGTAATAGCCTTAGTCATCCCGTTGAACTATGAGCTGATGACTGACTCCGTGGCTCAATTGGTAGTGAACCCTACCTTCTGAACCTAGGGTCGTGGGTTCGATTCCCACCCGGGACAAACATTCATGTTATGAACACTTGTGTTTGTTCCGTGTCTGGGTGTTTATATTTGTATTTAAGTATTTATTTGTGGTACCTTCGTTGTTCTGATACCCATAACACAAGTGCTTAAGCTACTTACTTTGGGATCGGAGCAATGTATGTGATGTTGTCTGATATTTATGTATTTATGAGACTAAAGGAACACAGAATGCATCTGTATTTGTGCGCACAGATTACTGTGTGCATTGGCACTTTAATATCTCCTGCATACTTGGCTCTCCCTAAGTCTTGTAGATATGTCTATGTCTGTAATTCAGTCAGGAGAGTACTATACTAATAAATAAGCAACCTAGGACATGCCACGCTGGGCCACACATCACCATCTAGCCCTAAACTAAGCCGAATCTTGTACTATGGGTACTAAACAACTGATAAACATACTTAGATACTTTTTTTGTAAATAAATATATATTATACATAGAAAACACCCAGACCAATACAAACAGACATGTTCATGCACACAAATGTATGTACTGTGCGCGGATTGAACTCGCAACCTTTGGCTCAGAAGGAAGAGGTCACTACCAAAGCCACCAGACCAGTCTTTAGTCACTGGTGTCTTTTGTTTTGTAATTGCATTGTATAGTCTGTATGTATAACATAGTTTTTACATTTTCTTTTTATTTCATATTGTTTACTGATGGACTCATACTCTGATGGTTGTGCTTGTGTTCTATTATTATGATCTAATCCATAAATGTAACATCATATCCGTGCTTAGGGTCCCCAAGATACAGGGTTTCCCTAGTTTGGGGCCCATTGCTAAATTCTTAGCTTTATTATGTATATGTGTTTTTTGGAAATAAATTATTATTATTATATTATTATTATTATCCTTGAATAGGACCTTTGTAACTGTTATAGATAGAATGAAATAGCTATATTAGCTAAGAAGGTTCTTTTCTACATAATATTTTTAATCCCAAGAATAAGTACAGTCTTAAATCAATATGGTACACTGATATAAACTGTATGTCATCACATTTACCACCCAAAGTTGAGAAATCACCAACCATGCATAATCAGACCACATCATACAACATCAACTAACACAAAATCAATCTTAAATACTCAGCTATTAAGATGTAATTCTTTTGCACCACCTAATATGCATAAAGTGCAACGAATTGTGTTTAGCATAACACTTTGCAGCGCTCAACGTTATTCATGTTGCGGTGCATACATGTTTCTGTGTGGTTACCGTTAGTACTTTTCGCTGATGTAATGTTACATACTGAGTACAAGAAGACCATTGTGCTAATTGGGAGTCTATGTTGGCATTATGTAAACTTTGACTGGGCTATTTGCACATTTTGTCACTTAAGTTCTAATACTATATAAATCAATCAATTCAACTCTTCTGGACTTCTGCTGTGTGGCCCAGCATTGCATGTCTTGGGTTATTATTATACAACTAGCTTCTGTCCACTGCTCTGTGGCTCTACCTGCATGAATTTTCTTATACATCATTCATAACCAATGTGTAAATCCAATTATGGATATTTCTGTAATATTTCATCAGTAGCTTTTATCAGAAAGAGTAACAGCATTCATACATTCATAATATTTGAAGGATAGTAGAAATGATGAAAGAGTCTTATGCTAAAAGTAGCAAATGAATAAGTGTAATTACTACACAACTCAGAAGCCTCAGAAACTAAAACCAATAAATTGTTTTATCATTTTTCTTCAAACTCACAAAAGTGATGCAAAGCTTCCGTCAATGTAATAACATGCAATAAATTATGACAATAAACCTTATCAGCTTTATCTACTTGTCAATGTACCTGTACAAATGTTTATGGTGGCTGTGTGTGATTAGATTGATTTAATACAGTACATGCTAGTTCAAAGTATGTACATTCACATAAATTTAACTTGGATTATTACTAATAAACAGTAGATAGATATTTTTTATTTCACAAAAAACAGAATAGGTGATACAGACATGTTGTGGTACACTCTAGGCGGTCTTATCGCTAGTGAGCGATCTCTTCCAGACAACCTTCAGGTAGAGGAAGTATAATTTTCTGAAGAGAGAGGCAGTGTCGTACAAACTTTTTCGTACAAGTAATAAATACCATAAAGAACAGAAAGGACAGTGTTATCAATGGGATAGGAGATAGAATTTGAGATGTGGGACAGTATACATATATCGACTCCCGTGTCTGGGTGTTAAGTTATAGCCCGTTGAAATTACGCGTGACGTCACTCGGTGAGGCATTTTTACGGGACGGAGTGACGTCAAAGACTCCCACTCCTAACTTTTGATGCCTTGTATTTTTGCTATTGTTTATCTGAATGAAAAAAGAAAAAATATGTGTCTTTTACTTTTGAACAAGCTAAAAGACGGACTAATTACAATTTTGAGCCATAATAGCCTATTCATACAGATTGCACAGGATTGGGAAGGTTGGCGTTCTTTGGAGGCTATAGGACTGGCTCATTTGGTAGTGACCTCTGCCCTCTGAGCCGAGGGCCGTGGGTTCGATTCCCGCACAGTACAAACATTTGTGTTCATTGAAGATGTCTGTTTGTATTGGTCTGGGTGTTTTCTATGTATAATATGTATTTGTTTACAAAAAAAATGTATCGTCAGTAAGTTTATCAGTTGTCTAGTACCCATAGTACAAGCTTTGGCTTAGTTCGGGGCTAGATGGCGCTGTGTGGCCCAGCGTGACATGTCTATGGTTATTTATTTTTGAACAAGCTAAAAGACGGACTAATTACAATTTTGAGCCATAATAGCCTATTGATACAGATTGCACAGGATCGGGACGGTTGGCGTTCTTTGGAGGCCTATGTCCAGCAGTGGGCTGATTGATTGATTGATTGATTGTTTGTTTGACAGATGCGATCGCGTCGGGCGAAAGCGTGCGGCTCGCGCCGTCGCTGCGCAGCCAGAAGGGCGCCATCTGGTCGCGCCACGCGCTGTCCTTCGACTGGTGGGAGGTGGACGTCATGTTCAAGGTCACCGGCCGCGGCAGGATAGGCGCTGACGGACTGGTGCGTAGCCTTCAACGGCAGATAAGAATTTTTTTTTTATAAGAAGAGCTCTCAGGATGACCTCACTCCACCTGATGGTAAGCGGTCGTGAGGTCCAAAAGTTAGGTCGACAGGCACAATAGAACAAACCCATTGCAGAATTTGTGATAGAACACTTATACTACTTCAGAATGGGCGCTAAGGGGTAAGGGCCTTCTGCTCCCCCAACTAGGGGTGACAGCCTTCTGCTCCCCCAACTAATGATGAGAGCCTTTTGCTCCCCCATCTTGGGGTGGTCGCTCCCTTGCATACACGGCATGTCCTTTTTTTATTGTGTCTCTACGCCTGATGGAAAGCGAAAGAGAAGCCCAAGTCGCTGTGACAACGGGCAAGTAACTGGTCAGTTACCTGGCAGTCGCCACCGCCATGCCGGCCTAACCCTAATCCCCCACGAGCTGCGGAAACCCTACTCACCGGCAGAAACACGAGCCAGAGGTCATTTGGCTGCGGTATTCTTTAGGGTCCGGTACCCGGACGGGCGGCTCAATGGGCATGGTGCCGAAAAAAGTAATTAGTCCGTCTTTTAGATTGTTAATAAAAAATTAAAGACACGTATTTTTTCATTTGTTAAGTAGACCAAAAATTACAAAGATTATAGCCCATTAAAATTACGCGTGACGTCAGATTTTTGGAGCTTCTTCGCAAATGAGTGACGTCAAAGACAGGGGTCTTACATTTTGAAGCCTTGTATCTTTGCTATTTTTTGTTTAAATGAAAAAAGGAAAAATATGTGTCCAATATACACATATTTTTATAATCTAAAATACGGACTAAATATAATGTAATTATTTTGACCCTGGAATCATCCCGAATGGAGCAAAGATTAGCTATGCCCTACCTCTCTTGAGTTATTCATTTAACCTGTTCACCCCCAGGCGTTCTGGTACACGACGCAGCGCGGCGACTACACCGGCGAGGTGTTCGGCTCCTCCGACCGCTGGAACGGGCTGGCGGTCATCTTCGACTCGTTCGACAACGACAACAAGCACAACAACCCGTACATCATGGCCGTGCTCAACGACGGCACTAAGGTCTTCGACCACAAGAGGTGAGGCTTAGGTCTACGACCATAAGAGGTGTGTTTAAGGTCTAAGAACATAAGAGGTGTGTTTAAGGTCTAAGAACATAAGAGGTGTGTTTTAGGTCTATGAACATAAGAGGTGAGGCTTAGGCCTTCAACCATAAGATGGGAGGTCTTTGACTATAAGAAGTGATTTCATTGACTAGCTCGATGGCTCATTTGGTAGTGACTTCTGCCGTCTGAGCTAAGGGTCGTGAGTTCGATTCCCGCACAGTGCAAATATTTGTGTTAATGAACTTGTCTATTTGTGTTGGTCTGGGTGTTTTCTATGTATAATAAGTATTTATTTACAAAAAAAAAGTATTTACGTAAGTTAATCAGTTGTCTAGTACCCATAGTACAAGCTTCGGCTCAGTTTGGGGCTAGGTAAATGGCGACGTGTGGCCCAGCGTGGCATGTCTTGGGCTATTTATATATTTATTCATAGACACTAGTATAAATGTGTTGAACGTGCCAGCTTTAGTTACTTGTCCTGTCCATCCGCAGCGACGGGACCACGCAGCTGCTGTCGGGCTGCCTGCGCGACTTCAGGAACAAGCCGTTCCCGACGCGCGCCCGCGTCGAGTACTACCTCAACACGCTCACTGTGTACTTCCACAATGGTGAGTCCATTCTATTCCATTCTATGTTATTCCATTCCTTTATATTCCATTACATTCTATTATAACCCATTCCATTTTGTTATATTCTGTTTTATTATATGCCATTACATTATATTCCATTCCATTTTGTTATATTCCGTTTTATTATATGCCATTACATTCTATTATAATCCATTCCACTTTGTTATATTCCGTTCTACTATTATGCCATGACATTCTAATAATATATCCATTCCTTTTAGTTATATTCCATTATTTTTATTCCATTCCATCATTTGTGTATGTAATAGTTTGGCTTGATGGTGACCCTTCTAGAAGGTAAGATTTTGAACACCCAGGATGTTCAACAGAACAGATTAGAACATAATATTCCAGTCCATTCCATGATATTCTTTTCTATTCCATGATATTTCATTCCGTTCCACAATATTCCATTTCACTCCTTTCCATGATATTAATGAACGAATGAATTTACTTACCCTTTTTAGGGTTCCGTAGCCAAAATGGCAAAAACGGGACCCTTATAGATTCGTCATGTCTGTCTGTCTGTCTGTCTGTCTGTCCGTCCGTATGTCACAGCCAGTTTATTCCGAAACTATAAGAGCTACATTATTGAAATTTAGTACGTAGATGTATTCTGTGAACCGCATTAAGATTTTAAAATAAAATCAGAAAAAAATCCAAAATTTTTGGGGTTCCCCATACATAAAACTGAAACTGAAAATTTTTTTTTTCATCGAACCTATACGTGTGGGGTATCTATGGATAGGTATTTGAAAATGATGTTGAGGTTTCTAACAACATTTTTTTCTAAACTGAATAGTTTGCGCGAGAGACTCTTCCAAAGTGGTAAAATGTGTGTCCCCCCCCCGTAACTTCTAAGATACGGGCATGATAAAACTGAAAAAAATGTATGATGTGTATTACTGTAAAAACTACTAACGAAATTTGGTTTGAATGAAATCTAGACAGTAGTTTTTTTTTAAACGTCATATTATATCAAATTACCTAATTTTTTCATTCAATCAGTGGTACGGAACCCTACGTGCGCGAGTCTGACTCGCACTTGGCCGGTTTTTTAAAAAATTCAAGATACCAACAAAATATAGTCAACACAAATTTTGTTTTCTTAAACGCTAGACAGTAGAACGTTGATACGTATAGGTAGCCAAACTGTTACTCATATAATTTAGGCTCATTCTCTTCTATCCCACGATATTCTTTGCTATTCCATTCCATGATATTCTCTGCTATTCCATTCCATTATACACTTCATCCCATTTTATTCCATTCAATGTTGTTCCATTCCATTCCATGTTGTTCTATTCCATACCATGTTATTCCATTCCATGTTGTTCCACTTCATACCATGTTATTCCATTCCATGGTATTCTTTTTCGTTCCATGTTATCTTGATTCCATTTTATTACATTCCATGTTGTTCCATTCCATTCCATGTTGATTTTTCCATTCCATGTTATTCCATTTCATCTATTATATTCCATTCCAGGCATGACAAACAACGAAGCGGACTACGAGCTGTGCTTCCGCGCCGAGAACGTGGTGCTCCCGCGCGGCGGCTACTTCGGCGTGTCCGCCGCCACCGGCGGGCTGGCCGACGACCACGACGTCATACACTTCCTGACCACCTCGCTGCACACCACCCAGCAGCAGGGTAAGTCATCATTATACCGTTGTAGTGTTGATATATCACACCACAATTAGAAGTATAGACGGGTTGAAGCGAAGAAAGCGATAAGTAAATTTCACCGGAAAATAGCAATAATCGTAAGTTGATCAATTTCCTAGGTAGTTGATTAACTTTCGGAATATAACAAACGGTACTTGAAATGTATGTAACGGTAGGTGACATAAAAAGCGGAAGAAATGAGCGATAGATTTAGGAGGTTAAATGAAGAATATTATTTACGACGATACACACAGATTTATTACGTCACAAGTCCATATCACAAATTATAACACAAAACAGAAAGCACAATTAATAACAGATAGGTAACGGAATACGCTACACCGTCACCAAACCGCATCCGATGACGACTTTTTTTTTATAGTAGCTCGACATAATGGCTTCCCTACGCCTGATCGATAAATAAATATCAGACAACATCACATACATTATACATTGCTCCGATGCCAAACTAAGTAGCTTAAGCACAGCTTTGGGGTTCTCTTTCGCTTTCCATTTGCTCGCTTTGACAGGCTCGGTGGCTCAATTGGTAGTGACCCCTACCTTCTGAACCAAGGAGGAACACCGGGACAAACATTCGTGTGATGAACACTTGTGTTTGTTCCATGTCTGGGTGTTTATATTTGTATTCAAGTATTTATTTGTGGTACCTTCGTTGTTCTGATACTCATAACACAAGTGCTTAAGCTACTTACTTTGGGATCGGAGCAATGTATGTGACGTTGTCTAATATTTACTTATTAATAAGTGTCGTATGTGGACAGGTGGGCAACAGATCAGCGCCGACGAGCAGCAGAAGCTGGCTGCCGAGTACCAGGAGTACCAGCAGAAGCTGGAGCAGCAGAAGGACCAGTACCGCAAGGACCACCCCGATGAGGTACCGTACAGTGTGGTGATTTTTTTATAGTAGCTCGACATAATGGCTTCCTTACGCCTGATGGAAAGCGAAAAGACCAAGTTACTGTGACAACGGGCAAGTAACTGGTCAGTTACCTGTCAGTTGCCACCGCCATGCCGGCCCAATCCTAACCCCCCACGAGCTCCGGAAACCCTACTCACCGGCAGAAACACGACCCGGAGGTCATTTGGCTGCGGTATTCTATAGGGTGGAGGTCCTTCCCCGGACGGGCGGCTCAATTCGAGCGAAGATTCACTATGCCCTACCTCTCTTAAACAATTACAATTTGACATGCCACGCTGGACTACACAGCGCCACCTAGCCCCAAACTAAGCCGAAGCTTCTACTATGGGTACTAGACAACTGATAAACTTACTGACGATACATTTTTTGTACATAAATACATATTATACATAGTAAACACCCAGACCAATACAAACAGACATGTTCACGAACACAAATGTTGGTACTGTGCGGGGATCGAACCCACGACCCTTGGCACAGAAGGCAGAGCTCACTACCAAATGAGCAATCAAGCCAGTCACCCTAGCATCGTAAAATACTTGACAGCTCACATTCCCATTGTACCCAACTATATCTCCGTCTCTGTCTAACGCAGGTGCGCGACAAGGATGGCGAATTCGAGGACTGGTTCGAGTCGGACGGGCAGCGCGAGTTCCGGCAGATCTGGCAGGGAGTCATGACCCTGCAGGACACATTGAGGGACCTCAACAAGAAGGTGGACGAGGTAAGCCAACTAGTCACGAACGCTATCCCTATCTTGATCCCTATCGCTAACCCAGTTTCTATCTGTATCCCTATCCCAGTCCCTAAAAGTATGTCTATCCTAGTTATTATAGCTATACTTATCCCGATTCCTATCCCTATCTCTGTACCTATCGCTATCCCTATATCAGTCTTAATAATTACCTCTATCCTGGTCCCTATCACTATCCCTATCAGAGTAAGATCTGGCAGGGAGTCATGACCCTGACGAGGTAAGCCAACGAGTCACGAACGCTCTCCCTATTCTAATCCCTATCGCTATCACTATCCCAGTTTCTATTTGTATTTCTATCCCAGTCTCTAAAGGTATGCCTATCCCAGTTTTTATTGCTATACTTATCCCGGGCTCTATTGCTATCCCTAGAGAAAGATCGAGCAGGGCGTCATGACGCTGCTATCCCTCTATCAGTCCTAATAACTATCCCTATCCCGGTCC
>CM062104.1:5173916-5234496 GCA_031163375.1 Conogethes punctiferalis | reverse complement strand
AACGGTGTGGTGGGTGCAACCAAACCGTTGCACGAGGTTCGCCTGGGGAGCGACAAGTAGGTGTATTTGCCCTCCCCGGACCAGGCGTGCCGGCCGTTTGTCATCTGCGGCTGGCCAGGGCATGCAAGGATGCGGCGGTATGCTTCGGCGTTGCCCGTGTCCCTGCAACCTTCTGCCCACTGGCGACACGGGGGGGGTTTAGTGGGTATGCCCTCCATTTCGGGAGGTGTGAGTCCCACACAACATGTCACCTCCCCCCGGAGGTGGCATGACGGTGCTTAATGCATTCTCTTCTAAAAAAAAAGGTAAGGTATAGCGAATCTTCGCTCGAGTTGAACCGCCCGCCCGGGGAAGAACCTCCACCTTATAACAGAATACCGCAGCCAAATGACCTCCGCGTTTCTGCCGGTGTGTACCGTTTCCTGTCTCGGTACTTGCCCGTTGTGTCGAGCTCATCATCATCATCTGCCTATTGCAGTGCACTGCTGGACATAGGCGTCACCAGTTCTTCGCCACTTAGGGCAAACATCTGGAGGATATACCCATAATCGCCACGCTCGCCATGCATGTCGAGCTACTATAAAAAAAGTCACAGACCGAAGACGGGCAGCAGCGTCACCGGAACGAGGAGCTACGCCTGTGACTCGCCTGACCATCTGCATAGTGGCGATTATAAACTCTCCAGATTTAAGAAATTTAAGAGAGGTAGAGGTATTCGAGCGAATTGAGCCGCCCGTCCGGGGAAGGACCTCCACCCTATAGAACACCGCAGTCAAATGACCTCTGGATCGTGTTTCTGCCGGTGAGTAGGGTTTCCGAAGCTCGTGGGGGTCAGGGTTGGCCCGGCATGGCAGTGGCAACTGACAGGTAGCTGACCACTTACTTGCTAGTTGTCACAGCGACTTGGGCTTCTCTTTCGCTTTCCATCAGGCGTAGGGAAGCCATTATGTCGAGACACTATAAAAAAAAAGATGTTTGCCCAAAATGGCGAACAACTGAAGAGGCATGTCCAGCGATTGTGATATGACAACAGCCACCACTAACCCTAATATTGTACTTGTATTTTCGTATTTTTCAGGTAGGGAAGGCCATCAACAACAAAATCAGCGAAGGAGTCGTGAAGAGGGAGGATCTCTTCGTCACTACCAAGGTTCGTTGACACTCAGCTATTTACTATTTTGTATGCTTTTACCTTTATGGTAAACTAGCTGTGCCAGCGGCGTCGCACGCGTGGATATCGGGTTTCAAAAATAAGGGACTTCCATAAATTACCTATCTATACCTAAGTTTTAAGTTAGACCTCTAGCAATACATTGGTGAAAACCGCATTAAATTCCATGCAGAAGTTTTCGCGTGATGCGCGTTCAAACATACAGGTAAAAAATTTCTCCCGTTTTCCCAACACTTCCCGTTACTGCTCGCCTCCTATTGATTGTAGCATGATGAAAAGTATACTACAACCTGCCCAGGAGTATGAAGAATAATTGTACCAAGTTTCGTTAAAATCCGTTAAATAGTTTTTTGTTTCTATAACGAACATACAGACAGACAGACAGACGGACAGACAGACAGACAAAAATTTTACTGATTGCATTTTTGGCATCAGTATCGGTTAGGTACTAATCATCCCCTGATAGGTATTTTGAAAATAAATTCAATGTACAGAATTGACCTCTCTACAGATTTATTATAAGTATAGATAGAAGAAAAGTACCTACGCTTAATAATTTTTAATTTGAACGAATATTTTACAATATAACAACAAAAGAAATTCAAATAAACTATTTAAACACTAAAAGTCGCGCTGATAAGCACGGTTTCTCAATATCAATTATTGTCTGTCAATAAGGTCGATCGCTCTGAACGCATCAACAGCCAAATATTGAATGAAGCTAGCTCTCTGACCTCCCGCCTTTTTATACCCTACCGCCGCAGCGACCCGTGTCGAGCGCGGCAACCGTTACACAAAAATAATCCTTATAGCATGATTCAGTATTCACGTGCGACGGCGCGATGGCTTATTTCATGTATAAGTTTGGTGTTTCTATACCGATTTCTATGATTCTTTTTTTATTGAATAGGTAATAATCATAACTTTTTTAAATTAAGGATGAATGAGAGTATTATAAACGTAAGAGTAAACAAATTCAGAATGCTCCGAACTGCTAAGCTATCAGGAGTTACACGTGTTATTGTGAGTCAACCATAAAAGATAGACATATGCTGTTGCGGGATATTTTTTAGTCAATTTTATGTAAAATATTTCTGTCATACATAATTTCTATGTAACTTTAACCATTAAGGCTGCACA
The DNA here is from genome assembly GCA_031163375.1 of Conogethes punctiferalis. Taxonomy (NCBI): domain Eukaryota; kingdom Metazoa; phylum Arthropoda; class Insecta; order Lepidoptera; family Crambidae; genus Conogethes; species Conogethes punctiferalis. The sequence goes on along the minus strand of CM062104.1, from coordinate 5,232,185 downwards.
CGCGACGGAAGCTTAAAAAATGGAGTAACTTCTCCCGTTTTCCCAACATTTCCCTTCACTACTCTGCTCCTATTGATCGTAGCGTAATGAAAAGTATACTATAACCTGCCCAGAAGTATGAAGAATAATTGTACCAAGTTTCGTTAAAATCCGTCGAGTAGTTTTTGTTTCTATAAGGAACATACAGACAGACAGACAGACAGACAGACAGACAGACAGACAGACAAAAATTTTACTGATTGCATTTTTGCATCAGTATCGATCACTAATCACCCCCTGATAGTTATTTTGAAAATATATTTCATGTACAGAATTGACCTCTCTACAGATTTATTATAAGTATAGATTATGCTTGGAATTTCTCTGAGGGATAAAATCCTTAACAAAGTAATACACCAGAGAACCAAGGTAACCGGCATAGCTGCTCGAATAATTAAGCGTAAGATGATCGGTGGAGCAGGAAAGTTCTGATGACAAAAATGCAATCAGTAAAATTTTTGTCTGTCTGTATGTTCGTTATAGAAACAAATACTACTGAACGGATTTTAACGAAACTTGGTACAATTATTGTTCATCATGCTATGATCAATAAGAGCAGAGCAGTGAAGGGAAATGTTGGGAAAACGGAGAAATTTTTATCTGTATGTTTGAACGCGCATCACGCGAAAACTACTGTATGGAATTGAATGCGGTATTGCTAGAGGTCTAACTTAAAATTTGGGCACCATTTTATGGAATTCCGTTATTTTTGAAACCCGATATCCACGCGTGCGACATCCCTGGCACAGCTAGTATTGAATAATAAAAAAAACCGGCCAAGTGCGAGTCGGACTCGCGCACGTAGGGTTCCGTACCACTGATTGAATGAAAAAAATTAGGTAATTTGATTTATGATGTTTAAAAAAAAACTACTGTCTAGATTTCATTGAAACTAATTTGGTTAGTAGTTTACATAGTAATACACATCATATATTTTTTTCAGTTTTATAGTGCCCATATTTTAGAAGTTACGGGGGGGGGGGGGGGGGGGGGGGACACTCATTTTACCACTTTGGAAGAGTCTCTCGCGCAAACTATTCATCTGAGAAAAAAATGATGTTAGAAACCTCAACACCATTTTCAAATACCTATCCATAGATATCCCACACGTATGGGTTTGATGAAAAAAAAAAATTTGAGTTTCAGTTCCATGTATGGGGAACCCCAAAAATTTTGGAATTTTTTCTGATTTTACTTTAAAATCTTAATGCGGTTAACAGAATACATCTACGTACCAAATTTTAATAATGTAGCTCTTATAGTTTCGGAATAAACTGGCTGTGACATACGGACGGACAGACAGACAGGACAGACAGACATGACGAATCTATAAGGGTCCCGTTTTTGCCATTTTGGCTACGGAACCCTAAAAACTGTCTAATGCTTACAGCTATGGAACGACAAGCACGCCAAGGAGGCTGTGGTGCCGGCCCTCCGGCACTCCTGGAGAAGCTCAACCTGGACTACGTGGACCTCTACCTCATACACTGGCCCATTGCTGAGTTCGTGAGTATTCAATTTCAATTCAATTCATTTATTTCTATAAAGTAACAAAGACTCATTTTGGTTAGTAATACATACTTATGACTATGTTAGTAAGGACACAACATTAAAGAATTAAAGTGGCCATTCCTGCACCACTCCCCCCGAAATGGTACAAGAACGGCCTATATATGGGCAGTCTAGTCTGCCGGCGATCATGTTCAGGTATTCGCTTTTTGCCTCAGATTATCTAATAAGAGGGATGTAAGGGAGCGGCCTATCATCTTTTCGCTCCAAGCCAACCTCACCTGCCCGTGGTGCATCCAGCCGAATAACAAACGAGGCACTGGCAACCGACTGGTGGCGGTATAATCATCACAATTGAAGGCGTAGCTAAATACTAAAGGCCGGTGACGGGCAGCAGCGTCATGGGAGCAAGAAGCTACGCCCTGCGATCGCCAACCCGCCTGCCCAGCGTGGCGATTATGGGTATATCCTCCAGATGTTTGCTCTAAGTGGCGAACAACTGGAGAGGCCTATGTCCAGCAGTGGACTGTAATACGCTGATGATGATGGTGATCTGATAAGTAAGACAGGGGCGCTACGATAACAATAGTAAACGACCGTGCGATGGATGGAGTGAGAATCAAAAGTAGCTGAACACTTTAATACCAACAAAATAACAGATTTGCCTGTCTTCAAGTGATTTCAAAGCCTAATGAACTTAACTTTACTTTGAAATGGTACTCAATTGTTCAGCTACTTTTGATACTCACTGTATGTCGATCGTTAGACTTCTATGGTTTTGTTTATAGTAGCTCGACATAATGGCTTCCCTACGCCTGATGGAAACCGAAAGAGAAGCCCAAGTCGCTGTGACAACGGGCAAGTAACTGGTCAGTTACTTGTCAGTTGCCACCGCCATGCCGGCCCAACCCTAACACCCGAAAACCCTACTCACCGGCAGAAACACGACCCAGAGGTCATTTGACTGCGGTATTCTATAGGGTGGAGGTCCTTCCCCGGACGGGCGGCTCAATTCGAGCGAAAAACCGCCAAATGACCTCCGGGTCGTATTTCTGTCGGTGCTTATGGATTCGAATTTTGTAGATGCGATCTTTCGCAGTCTTTAGCAGTCAAGCTTTCGAACCCATGAGGCAGTGGGAAAATAATACTCTTATACTTAGTAGTATTGACATGACGAATATATAAGGGTCCAGTTTTTGCCATTTTGGCTACGGAACCCATATCGGTGGGCACGGCAGTGCCCCCGCCAAGTCGAGCGCGAAGCAAACACTGCCGTACTATCCTTTACTGGAACCATTTCGCCGCATTTCCAGGCCTCTATTTGATTGAATTAAAAGTGACCGTCTCGTTCGCAGTCCAACCACACCCTGGACTCGGTGGACTACGTGGAGACGTGGGCGGGCATGGTGCAGGCGCGCGAGCTGGGCTTGGCGCGCTCCATCGGCGTCTCCAACTTCAACCCCGGCCAGCTGGACCGGATCCTCGCCCTGAGTCCCGTGAAGCCCGCCATGCTTCAAGTTGAGGTGAGGTTCTATTGACAACACTTTTTTGTCTAGAGAGGTTCGCATTAGGCTCACTCACTCCTTAGGGGCGTAACGGTGTGGTGGGTGCAGCCACACCGTTGCACGAGGTCCGCCCGGGGTGCACCCTATTGCTCCCCGGAAGCCGGGGGGTACCTGCCCTCCCCGGACCAGGAGTGCCGGCCGCTTGTCATCTGCGGCTGGCCAGGGCATGCAGGGATGCGGCCGTGCTTCGGCGTTACCCTTGTCCCTGCAACTTGCTGCCCACTGGCGACACAGGGGGGTTTAGTGGGTATACCCTCCCATTTTGGGGAGGTGTGAGTCCCACACAACATGTCATCTCCCCCCGGAGGTGGCATGACGGTGCCTAATGCATTCCCTTCTTAAAAAAAAGGCTCACTCACAGGTTGGCTCGGTGGCTCAATTGGTGTGACCCCTGCCTTCTGAACCAAGGGTCGTGGGTTCGATTCCCACCCGGGACAAACATTCGTGTGATGAACACTTGTGTTTGTTCCGTGTCTGGGTGTATAAGTAATTGTATTTAAGTATTTATTTGTGGTACCTTCGTTGTTCTGATACCCATAAAACAAGTGCTTAAGCTACTTACTTTGGGATTGGAACAATGTATTTGATGTTGTCTGATATTTTTTTCGTCGGGGAGTCGGCTTGGTGTGAGGGACTTACATCTACCAGTTTTTTTGACAGCGGGGGTCACCCGATGACAAGTGATCACTTTAGCCCATAGACACCGAATACCAGAAGAGTCACAGGCGCGTTGCCGGCCTTTGAGAAGATAGGTTTCGTGTTTGGAAGGAGGAGATAGAGGCTGATTCCAAAGAAGAATGGGAGGACATACCCACTAAACCTCTTTGTGCCGCCAGTGGGCAGCAACGTGCAGGGATTCGGGTAGCGCTGAAGCATAATGGCAAATGAGTAAAAACACCTAGAGCAATACAAACAATGTTTGTGTTTGTGCAGATATCAAACCCATGACCACAGATCAGAGGCAGCGTTCAAAACAACTGAATATACTCACCAACCGTCATATTCCTCCCTTCTATCACCATCAAAGACCTTGCCTTCAAGTTTGGGTTTTCCGCAGTCTTTGACGGTACGAACCGCTCAAAACCAACTCTACCGTTCTCCTTTCTCCACAGATCAACCTCAACCTCCAACAGCCGGATCTGCTCTCGTACTGCAAGTCGAAGAACATCGCGGTGACCGGCTACACGCCCTTCGGCTCCCTGTTCCACAGCAAGGCGGCGGCGGACGCGCCGGCGCCGCGCGTCGACGACCCCGCGCTGGTCGCGCTAGCGGACAAGTACAACAAGACCGTGCCGCAGATCGCGCTCAGATACGAGGTACGTGATTCAGAGGGTAGCTGAAAACTAGCGGTGTTTCCATGTGTTAACACAATAATTGATAATCTGAAAGTATTTATTTACACAATCCAATTACAAACACCCATTCAACCAGAGAGAGTAAAAAAGTAATAATCGGCGGGAACTCGATGACAGCTGTCAGTGTCACCGTTACGTCAAACTTCAACTGTCAACGTTAGTGCGGTGACTCTTGAGCGTGGCGAATAGTGCTGTGCCGCAGCGATTGATTATTCTCCTCTAACAATAGATAGATATATGTCGACGATCCCGCCCTGGTGGCGCTAGCGGACAAGTACAACAATGCTACGGCCGGGCCCCCAGCCGTTAGCCCCAGACGAGAATCCAAACTCCCAACATTTATTATAACACATTTAGTGAAAATCCGATGAATTTGCCGCGAGCCTGGAATGGTATAGTTACGCCATTGGTCACTATTGTCATTGGGGGAGATCCTGCAGTGGACTGCCCCATAGGCTGATGATGACGATGATCTATCTATCTCCGCGTCTGTTCCAGGTGGAATTAGGCGTGATCCCGATCCCCAAGTCCACGACCCGCGGGCGCATCGAGCAGAACCTGGACGTGTTCGACTTCTCCCTGGCGGCCGAGGACCGGGCGCTCCTGCGCGGCTACGACGCCGGGTACCGCACCATCCCCGTCAAGCATTGGGCCAGCTCCCCCTACTACCCCTTCAGCCAGAGCTGAGGCAGCAACCAACATTAAGTCGAATAAAGAACTCCTTAAAAGATACAGATTTTTCTCTTCTTTTTATCCGATTCCGATTCGGGATGTAAGAGCCATTACGCACTGTCGACTAGTCGCTGGCGACTCAGTCTCTCGGCGACCAAAACACTACGCGGCGACTGACGACTAAGTGCGCAAGGCCCTATTTAAACTCTAGTAAGTCACAGTCGCCGGCGACTGAGTCGCCAGCGACTAGTCGACAGTGCGTAACGGCTCTAAGGGAGCGCCCTATCACCTTTTCGCTCCAAGCCATCCTCACCTGCCCGTGGTGCATCCTGCCGAACAACAAACGAAGCTCTGGCAAACCGACTGGTGGCGGTAAAACCATCACGATAGAAGGCGTAGCTAAATACCACAGGCCGATGACGGGCAGCAACGCCCTGCGATCGCCAATCCGCCTGCCAAGCGTGGCGATTATGGGTATATCCTCCAAAAGTTTGCCCTAGGTGGCGAACAACTGGAGAGGCCTATGTCCAACAGTGGACTACGATAGGCTGATGATGATGATTTATCCGATTCTTTTGGGTTTCCGGAGCTCGTGGGGGGTTGGGGTTGGGCTGGCATGCCGGTGGCAACTGATAGGTGACTGACCAGCTACTTGCCCGTTATCACAGAGACTTGGGCTTCTCTTTCGCTTTCCATCAGGGGAAAGGAAAGCCATAATGCCTAGCTACTAAAAAAAAAATTCTTTCGGGAAGCGCTTGACCCAAACTCGCCTGAAGTTAATGACGTTAGAACCCACGATAGAGAGCGCTTACCGAACGAAACCTGAGCTAATACTACCTAAATCTATGAATTGAATCAATGAAATCGACTTTGGCTAATTTTAGTTAGTTTAATCGAACGGAGGGATTTATGGTGCAAATGTACGAGCGTTTTCGATTTTGATGGTAGGGACCCATGACATGACACTATCGGGAAACACTTTCGCTTTTCATTAGGCCAAAAGAAGTAAACATGCAGTGCAATAAAAAAGTGTTTACAACACTGCAAGATGCGTTTCCTGCCATTATAGTTTCATCGGAGCCCTAAAAATAACAACAATCCGAAGCAAAAACGACATTTCAGTGAAGCGTTGAGATCTATGGTTCGGAGAAAGTTAAATTATACCAATTTTCACAACACGACGAGCGTACCATTAAACACTACAAATTTAAGACGATAATTATAATTTGTAGCTTTCTGCTGACGCATCCCCTCTATATACAAATGGTAACATAAAAACAATGGGGATACAGTTCTTATCTGACTCCCGTCCCTTTGAAGGGGCAGCCCTTTGCATAATAAAGGGATAAACTACTTTATTTCAGACGTTATAAGGTCGGAAAATGCATGGGGAAAATGTAGCCGGGCTTGGCGCCACCCAGACAACGCTTCGCCAACGAAAAATTTATCAAACCATTTCCATTTATCATCTCCAGCAAGGTAAACTCGACTCTAAGATGTGTAACTAAAGTTGGTTATCGTATGTATTGGATTTTAGTAGAAGAAAACTTGCAGAGGTTATATGGAAAAGTCAATACTGAAATAGTGGATATTCCGCAAAGGAATTTCGCACTTGATATAAAAGGAATAGGTTTAGAATTAGTGTGTGTTTTGCGGGAAAGTTAGGTTATTTCGGTGTCTCGCGCGCGGGAAATTTTGGCGCCAGACTGGTCGTCGCCATGTCGTTTTCGTGTTGGGAGGCAAAGGCATTATAGTTTGTTCAGCCCGCTTCCGCATTGACTGTTATGCTTGCTAATTTACGGTTATGGGGGCCTAACTTTGGCGATGGGACCGCGGGAGCGTTATGGCGTAGGCTTGAGTGGTTCACGTCTAATCAAGTTTATGCGGAATGCATTTTTCACAACAACGCTTTGAATAGAAAGCAGTAGGCTTTTGTACAAAGAAATATTTACGATTCTGAGAATGAATGTACCATGGAAGTAATAAGTAGGTACTATACCTACTTCCATGGAGTGTACACAATTGTATTCAGCAGTTTTTGTCTTCGTAGGTAATATAAAAGTGTCCACAATTATTGTGTTTAGTCGGAATACCTATCTTTATTTCAAAATGAAAAATTTTCATCGTAACTAGAACTAGATCAGATCAGATTTTATTCCAAGAAAATGTAGGTAGTAGGTACTTTATTTACCAACATAATGTAAGTTAACGCAACCTATACCTTCCTACTTATATGCATATACTTACAGAAGTCTTTGGGAGAGGTCTATCTATGTCCTGCTGTGAACAGCTCTATATGATTTCGAAATTCGCTTATAAGAAAGAGTAATAAACGTTTTTCTATTCTATTCTATTCTATTCTAATATTCACACTCATGGTAATCCAACAAAAAGTATTTGACCCCACGAGTTTCCACCTCCTCAGAACCACAGCGTCCTCTCACCGTCCTGTCACTTCCCTACCTGACAGCTGTCATATTCCGTCTAGATTTTCAACAGAACCGCGATGTGTATGTGAAGAGTAAAATTGTATAGTTCTCTCGTCCCTCGCCTCTCCCTTGGTAGGCCAATGCTGAGCAGACGCTAGCAGTCTAATGGTGGCGGGCAGATGCTGGTAGGCAAACACTTAGTTACTATTAGGGATTAGGAATTGGTTATTTTTCGCTCCAAGCCAGCTCACCTGTTCGTGGTGCATCCTGCTGAATAAAGAACGAGGGTGGGAGGGAGGGAGACTGGTGGCGGTATAACCATCATGATTGAAGGCGTAGCTAAATACCACAGGCCGATGGCGGGCAGCAGCGTCACCGGAGCGAGGAGCTACGCTTTACGATCGCCAACCCGCCTGCCCCTAATGGCGATCATGGGTATACCCTCCAGTGTTTGCCCAAAGTAGTGAACAACTGGAGAGGCCTATGCCCAGGAGTGGATTGCGGTAGGCGGTTGATGGTGATGATATGCTACTTATCTACTCTGAAGCAATGTATGTGATGTTGACTTATAAGTATTTACTTATTTACTAATCAGACCCTGGCGCGCTTAAGTCGCTAGGTGTACGCTGTCGCGCATAGCTAGTGGCGCGCATATGCTAGTGGCGCGCATATGATAGTGGCGCGCACTTAGAATAATAACACAATATATTCTAAGGGCGCGCATATTATGTACACACATGGACATGATAGTCTGCTCGCTTGTGCTCATAAAAAGGATTTTTTGTATTATATCTATTTAAACCTATTACCTATATGTACCTATTTAAAAAACATGCTAATTGTTGAGTTTGTTGCGGCACTTCTTCTGCCGAGAAGCAGGCTAAACGTCGAAGTGCTAGTAGGAAAAAATTGTGACGTGCAGAAGTATTACTAGTGAATCTATTTGCAGAAATAAACTACTTAGGAATTTTATTTTATTTTATGCTAGTGGCGCGCTTATGCTAGTGGCGCGCATATGCTAGAGGCGGGCTTATGCTAGAGGCGCGCATATGCTAGAGGCGCGCATATGCTAGAGGCGCGCATATGCTAGGCGTATGCTGGCGGTCAGATGCTCCTGCTGTTCCTGGCGCTGCTGGGCGCGGCGCGCGCGTGGGATGCCGTTGAGTACGAGGGTGCAGCGGCCGATGGCCACGATGATGTTGATTTCGACGATTATTATGACGAAGAAGGTGGGTACCATCCAGTTTGAGATAGGTTGGGCATAGAGAATCTTCGCTCGAACCCTATAGTTTTTTTTTTTTTATAGTGGCTCGACATAATGGCTTCCCTACGCCTGATGGAAAGCGAAAGAGAAGCCCAAGTCGCTGTGACAACGGGCAAGTAACTGGTCAGTTGCCATCACCATGCCGGCCCAACCCTAACACCCACGAGCTCCGGAAAAAAGGCAGAAACAAGACCCGGAGGTCATTTGGGTGCGGTATTCTATAGAGTGGAGGTCCTTCCCCGGACGGGCGGCTCAATTCGAGCGAAGATTCGCTATGCTCTTTAAACCGCCAAATGACCTCCGGGTCGTATTTCTGCCGGTGCTTATGGATTCGAATTTTGTAGATGCGATCTTTCGCAGTCTTTAGCAGTCAAGCTTTCGAACCCATGAGGCAGTGGGAAAATAATACTCTTATACTTAGTAGTATTGAATAAGAGAGGTAGGGCATGGCGAATCTTCGCTCGAATTGAGCCGCCCGTCCGGGGAAGGACCTCCACCCTATAGAATACCGCAGCCAAATGACCTCCGCGTCATGTTCCTGTCGGTGAGTAGGGTTTCCGGAGCTCGTGGGGGGTTGGGGTTGGGCCGACATGGCGGTGGCAACTGACAGGTAACTAAACAGTTACTTGCCCGTTGTCACAGCGACATGGGCTATTCTCTCGCTTTCCATCAGGCGTAGGGAAGCCATTATGTCGAGCCACTATAAAAAAATAATAATAGCGGCGTTCGAAGGTACGTAGGTGGCCCCATTGGAATAGGCCTAAATCATACAGGTTGAAGATGATGTTGACTGCCTGATATCCCCTGCATGTCGTAAGAGGTGACTTCGGGACTTTTGGCGCACTTTATTCCTTAAGAGTTGCTGATCGGAACACAAAGGACCTTGGGGCACCCTTGCGTTCGGATCACCTATCTCAAGGCAGACGACGACTCGTGTTTTTGGACTCACGTGGTCAGTGACTTCGTACCACCCGAGGTTTGCACTTACTTTTCAGGCGGCTCAGCCCTACTGAGCTAAAGAGAAGTTGAGTCGAGTCCCGACGAGCATCCGGTCCTATTCTGATGAGATGATTCGTTTTAAGGAATCCATCATACCTACTTAACCTGTCCGTGTCCCGTACGGTCTTGATGTATAACGGGACAGCCCTGGGCGCCCGATATTTAAGGGCGTCGCGACGGATCAGAAACGGGTGCTCTAGCGTCATGGTTTCCTTCCTTTTTGTGAAGGCTAAACGACGAAGGAAAAACAAGGGGTGGAGTAGATTTTCTGTTATTTTACGACCGTATTCAGAAGCATGTACTACCCATAGTGCAAACTTAACTAAACAACTGATAAATACGCTACTAGTAGTCGTGGCACAAGTGTGTTTACAAACACAAGCGCGTGTACTGTTCCTTTACCGTCAAGTGACGTTGCAGATGTCGTCACGTCGACGTCAGTGAAGCAGCATGAGACGCACACTCACCCCAGGATACGGCGGTTCGGGGACCACGCCGCGGCGCGGACACTCAGCGAGGATGAGATACGGGAGGTCAAGGGTGAGCTCAACCCTCTTTAGCATTTAGCCTTTTTCTTCAACGGGTACCTATAATGCCGTTTTTCAGCAGGATGCACCATGGGCATGTGAGGGTGGCTTGGAGCGCGAAGATGATGGATTACATCCTTCTGCTGAATAATAGACGAGGCTCTGGCAACCGACTGGTGGCGGTATAAATAACCATCACGATTGAAGGTGTGGCTAAAAACCCACAGGCCGAGGACGGGCAGCAGCGTCACCGGTGCGAGAAGCTACCCTGATTTGGCAATACAAACGCTATACAAACATGTACCATTACCAAATACCCTTAGTTATGGGTATATCCAGGTGTTTGCCCAAAATGGCGAACAACTAGAGAGGCCTATGTCCAGCAGTGGACTGCGATAGGCTGATAATGATGATGGGTAGATATACCTAGTGTTTCCCCAAAGTGGCGAACAATTGGAGATGCTTAATGCTTATGTCTAACAGAGATTGTATGTTTTAAGAGAGGTAGCGCATAGCGAATCTTCGCTCGTATTGAGCTGCCCGTCCGGGGAAGGATCTCCATCCTATAGAATACCGCAGCCAAATGACCTCCGGGTCGTGTTTCTGCTGGTGAGTAGGGTCTCCGGAGCTCGTGGGCGGTTAGGGTTGGGCCGGCATGGCAGTGGCAACTGACAGGTAACTAACCAGTTACTTGCCAGTTGTCACAGCGACTTGGGCTTCTCTTTGGCTTTCCATCAGGCGTAGGGAAGCCATTATGTCGAGCTACTACTGACGATACTCATGATATGGCAGCTCTATCAAAAGAAGTAAACTTTCTCCTTCCACCTCCTCCAGGCGTCCTGAAGGAGCTGATGTCTGGTCGCAACATGAACGAGATGACGTCGACGGAGGGCGCCACCAGTCGGCTGCTGAACATGGTCCAGCGCGCCACCAGGAGCCCGGCCTTCACGGGGCTCACCAGGTCTTCCATGGGGCCTGTCAGGTTAGTTCATGGGATCCTTTAAGCTAGGCGAAATCTGAATCTATAAGGGTCCCGTTTTTTCCTACCGGAACCCTAAAAAGAAGTCACGAGGTTTTCACATGCTTTTACGATTGCCAGCTCTTACGTTTGTCCGCAGGTCGAGTCTAGGAGATCCCACAAAGTTCTACGAGAACATAATCGAGGAGATAATAGACAACGCGAGGAGACAGGGGGCCGAGAAGACCACAGCAAAGACGTCGGCGGCCACGCCCTACCAGGGCTTCGAGACCGAGGAGACGGAGAGACCGGTGTCATGTGAGGAGTTCACACAGACCTGCCAGCATGGTCTAAGATCCCGCCATAAAACGACTTTCGTGGAGACGTTTATTGGATGAAACTCATTTTATACTAGCTGTGCCGGCGGCGTCGCACGCGTGGATATCGGTTTTTTTTTTTTTTTTATAGTGGCTCGACATAATGGCTTCCCTACGCCTGATGGAAAGCGAAAGAGAAGCCCAAGTCGCGGTGACAACGGGCAAGTAACTGGTCAGTTACTTGTCAGTTGCCACCGCCATGCCGGCCCAACCCTAACCCCCTCACCGGCAGAAACCCTACTCACCGGCAGAAACACGACCCAGAGGTCATTTGACTGCGGTATTCTATAGGGTGGAGGTCCTTCCCCGGACGGGCGGCTCAATTCGAGCGAAGATTCGCTATGCCCTACCTCTCTTAAAAGCAACGGATTTCCATTACCTAAATAGTTCTTCCTAAATTTTAAGTTAGACCTCTAGTAATACATTGGTGAAAACCGCATTCAATTCCACGCAGTATTTTTCGCGTGATGCGCGTTCAAACATACAGATAAAAATTTATCCCGTTTTCCCAACATTTATGCATAGCAGTCTGTTATACAGTCATGTAAACACTCAGACCAATACAGACATGTTCATGAACACAAATGTTTGTTCTATGCGGGAATCGAACCCACGACTCTTGGCTCAGAAGGCCGAGGTCACTACCAAATGAGCCATCGAGCCAGTCGGCTTTCATTGGACGGTCACCATGGTTTACTATGGAAGTTATTCAGTGAGTGTTTTTTTTTCAGGGTTGCCATACAAAGCCATAGGACGGGAGGATGCTACCCGGAGCACTGAGGAAGAAATATCTGGCGAAATAAAAGAAACAGACGCACCCGGTATGATTAATGATATTGCAGACACACAGACAACCTCACAGACATTTACCGCATCCTGAAGTACATGTCCTTATGCACTTGTGTTGAGGGTATCAGAACAACGAAGGTGCCACAAATATCTATACTTAATATGTATTATAAATGGGAAAGAGTGTCTGTCTGTATGTTTGTCTGTTTTTCACGGCAAAACGGTGCAAAATGCAAGTATCGCTTTACCGGTTTATACCTGGCTACCCAAGAGTTGTGACCGGAAAGTAATAGGCAGCATAACGTTTGCATATTCTATGGGCTTCATACTTTCGATTGGTATAGAATTTATTTAATAATCAAACCGGTGCAATGCTTATCCCCCATCCGTCAAATCATACCCTGGACCAAAATTTGATCGGCAACCAATACTTATACCTACATTATATTTATTGATATATTTAACTACATTATAAAATAAGTTTAATCCAATGCCTGTCGACCTAACATTTGGACCTCACGACCGCTTACCATCAGGGTGGAGTGAGGTCACCCTGAACGCTCTTATTATAAAAAAAAAATTCGGTGGTATTTTTTCAGGGGTCCCATACAAACCCATAGGACGAGAAGATGCCACCACTGAGGGAAAAGAAAATACACATAATGTATATGGAGGTATGACCCAGACATTATAAACCACATATTTACATACATCATCATCATCATATCATCATCAGCTATCGCGGTCCACTCCTGGACACAGGCATCTCCGGTTGTTCGCCACTTAGTGCAAGCATCTGGGTGATATACCCATAATCACCACCCTGGGCAAGCGGGTTGGTGATGGCAGAGCGTAGCTCCGGTGACGTTGCTGCCTGTCATCGACCTGTGCTACTACACCTTCAATTGTGATGGTTATACCGCCACCAGTCGGTTGCCAGCGCCTCGTTTGTTATTCGGCAGGATGCTCCACAGCAGGTGGGGGTTGCTTGGAGCGTAAAAATGATGGGTCGCTCCATTAGAGTTCTAGGCAAATGTAGAAAGATCTCAGGTCAGATGGGCGGGCACAGGCCTTCTAAAAGAGACTGTTACTCTTACAAACGTGTGTGTTTTTTGGCGGGGCGTGAAGCGGCATCTCAGTGGGCCTATCAGTGTGAGGGCGACAGGGGCAATTTGTTCGACCTACTGGACCCCACCGATGGTCTACCATCGGGTGAAGTCAGGTCATCCTGGAAGCTCATTTTATAAAAAAACTAGCTGTGCTCGCGACTTCGTCCGCGTGGAAGAGTTATTTTTTTCCCCGTTTTTTTACATTTTCCATTATTTTCTTCGCTCCTAATAGTTGCAGCGTGATGTTATATAGCCTAAGCCTTCCTCGATAAATGGTCTATTCACACAAGAAGAATTTTCCAATTCGGACCAGTAAGTAGTTCCTGAGATTAGCGCGTTCAAACAAACAAACTCTTGAGCTTTATAATATTATTAGTTAAGATATAACTTTTAACTTCTCAAGATACGCCAATAACGCAAGAAGACCTACGTAGAAGCACCGTGATCGAGACTACAGATATGGCGAAGGCCACTCAGATGAGCTCACCATTCAGGAAGACCACGACCAAGAAACAAAGGGATGAATACAATTACTACGGCTGGACTCCTGAGCCCACCACCTCGCGGACGCGCCGCACGCGCAGGAAGACTACGCCCAGTTAGTAACGATATCATCATCATTATCATTATCATCATCAGGCTTTTTTTTTCTAAACCTCCATGTGTCGCCAATGGGCAGCAAGTTGCAAGGACACGGTAGCGCCGAAGCATACGGCCACATCCCTGCCTGCCCTGGCCAGCCGCAGATGATAAGCGGCCGGCACTCCTTTTTTTTGCCGGGGACAGGGTGGCACCCCGCCTCAAGATGGTAGAGAGGCAAGGAATACCCACTAAAAACCCGGGCCCCTTCGTTAAACGCCATGGGGCGGTGTCAGGGGTCCTAGGAGACCCATGCTGCCCTGACACCGCCAGGCGGTCGGCACTCCTGGTCCGGTGAGGGCAAATACCCCAAGCCCCGGATCCGGGGAGCAATAGAGTGCTCCCCGGGCGGACCTCGTGCAATGGTGCGGCTGCATCCACCACACCGTTACGCTCTATGAGTGGATCGCGCCCCCGCACTCACCACTCGGGGTACGAAGGATCATCAGCCTATGGCAATCCATAAGTAGATCTCTCCAGTTGTCAGCCGAAGCGACGGGCATGTATGAAGAGATTGGTGGACGAAGCAAAAGTTGTGTGCCATGATCGTAGCAAATGGAAGGAAGTGGTCTCTGCCTACTGGGAGAAAGGCGTGACGTTATATATTATGTATGTTGGTCAACCATCTCATCATCTCGATGGTTGGCGCTCCTCCACTGTACGCTTTATGAGGAACTTCTTGCCTCGCGCATCGGTTTTGTGGAACCAACTCTCTGCGTCAGTCTTTCCGAACAGCTACGACTTGGGAGTCTTCAAAAAACGAGCGTACTCCTATTTAAAAGGCAGGCAGCGACCCCAGAACTCGATTTAAGTTGCGGGCGTCCATGGGCGGTGTCGACTGCTTATCAGGCATCATATTTGCTCATCTGCCGACTATTGCATAAAAAAAGGTAAACACTGCTGCCTGATTTCAGATATTCCCTTAATCGTCTTCTACAACAACCATTGAATAATATGGGCCGAGCATAAATCTGTGTTTGCATTGTTTCACAGCGACCACACCGAAGGAGATAATTGATATCGAGACTCTGGTAGAGATCATCGCCAATCTGACGCTGGACTACGAGCTGATCAACATCACCGACCTCTTCAACAAGGTTCATCAACATCATCATCATCATCATTATCATCATCAGCCAATCCTGGGTTTTTAGGCGGGGCGTAAAACGGCTTTCAGTGGGCCTTGAGGAGGAAGGCGACAGGCGCGGTGGGTTGGTGCTATTATGCCTGTCAACCTAACTTTTGGAACTCGCGACTGTTTACCACCAGGTGGCGTCATCCGGAACGCTTTAATATAAAAAAAATCGCTCTCCAGGTATTCGCCAGGCATTTATCGGTAAACCATTAATCGCCACTTGGAACAGACTTGGAGGAGACGCTTCGGTGACGCTGCTGCCCGTCATCGGCCTGTGGTATTTAGCTCTAGGTACATCCTCGAGGTGTTTGCCCGAAGTGACGAACAACTGGAGAGGGCTATGTCTAGCAGTGGCCCGCGATCATCATCATCATCATCAGCCTATTACAGTCCACTGCTGGACATGGTCCTCTCCAGTTGTTCGCCACTTGGGCAAGCATCTGGAGGATAGATGGGTATAGACCACGAAGCAAATACAAAGAGGAGATGCCATAACCAATACTTTCATAGGAAAATTGCGTGGCAAAAAGAAGGGGGGTACGGGGGGACGCCCCTTTCTTATTTCCGTATGGCGGCTAGAAGCCGAACTACTAGGTCTCATCTTCTTATGTAGTTTAGCTATCGGGCACTAGATTTCGCTAGCTATATTATAAGGACGTACTCAGAATACCTACCTATTCAATAAAAAGTACTCCTAGCGACATCTGCGCCTTTAGTCCATAGGAACTTTTTGGATCATGGTGACACCAGAAGTAAGTAGAAGACCACGCCTTGAGGCGACCTATAGTTTTAACATTTTTGTGACTATAAACGGTTGCTTTTATTACATTACATCAAGCGCATGACACTTTTCAATTATGTATAACTAAAGGAGAAAGGGTGCATTGATTGGAACAGTAAAAAATAAATAGTGTTTTGCTTGTATTATTTATATATTTATTAAATTATGTACATAATTATATAAAACAGTAAGTATAAATACAAATTAGCTGACTCTGCGCCACGAACATCGTGGAAAGAAAGAAAGATTTTTTTTTATTGGCTCCACAGGTTACAATACAACACAACATACAACAAAAAAAACAAACAGACGATAGTGATTAACTAACAATATAAACTATTGTGGACTGTATTCAATTTAAAGACCGATAGAGTTTCAACAGATTTATTCACATATACACAATTTACAAAGTCACTTAATCAAACAGAGTTACTAACAAAGTCACTACTTAAACAGAGTTACTACTTGCAATCAAAAACAAACTTTGGGAAGAACAAATTTTGGTGTAGGTATTTGGTAGGAGTCCAGTTTTATCTATTTATTTGTCTAACCCATTCCTTTCTAAGGATTTTATTAGACGGGAATCTAAATATATCAAACGTAGGCATCCGCTAAGAAAGGATTTTGATCAACTGTACCCTCAAGGGGATAAAATAGGGGATGAAACTTCATTCCACGCGGGCGAAGTCGCGGGCACAGCTAGTCTAGAATAAACATAATACACAGTTTAATTTTAATATTGAAATTTATATAATTTTTCTTCAATGAATAATAGTCCGAATATAATCATCATTCTCGGCCTATTGCAGCCCACAGCTGGACATAGGCCTATGTCCGAATATAAATTACATCCCAATTACGGACCTGGTATTTTGACATTTGTATGCCGCTTAAAAATTGCTGCCAGATAGCACATACTTTTGAATAATGACAATGAATCTACATAAGACAACATTATTTTCATCAAGATAAAAGTCCTTATGCATAAATTTAAAACAAATTTCAATAAATCCAAGGTTTTTGAGCTTGATGTGTCTTTATATTGCTTGCTCCCATTACGCACAGAGGTGCCATCTATCGTTGAGTAAAATCATTATTCGTGCATGAATTATGTCAAAAGCGTATTTTATGAATTTTATTTTAACAAAATGCGAATTAAATATACTTACACATGAATTGTGATTCCTTTCATTGCAATTGAATGTTTACCAGAGTAATTATTACACATTAACACACAACACTTTCATTATTTTCTTCGTAAAATGCTACAATACGTCGAAAATAGAAATAAGTCCACAGAAAGAGTACTGAGAACGACCGAGTGCAAATTAATAAGCCACGCCCACTAACGGCATGTAAACGGCGTTGATTGGTAAAATTTATAGACCGATCTCTAGTTTTTTTATCACTAGACCGAGATGCTTATAACATCTCCTCTTTGTATTTGCTTCGTGGTATAGACCCATAATCGCCACGCTGGGCAGGCGGGTTGGCGATCGCAGAGCGTAGCTTCTCACTCCAGTGACGCTGCTGCCCGTCATCGGTCTGTGGTATTTAGCTACGCCGTCAATTGTGATGGTTATACCGCCACCAGTCGGTTGCCGGCGCCTCGTTTGTTATTCGGCAGGATGCACCACGGGCAGGTGAGGTTGGCTTGGAGCGCCTTACATCCCTTTGGTTCAACCATTTAGTTGGTCCCATTGACACCGTATTGAGGTCGATTTTTTTGCCAAAATAAATAAAAATAAAATAAAAATAAAAATTGTTTATTGCATAATTTCTTACAGTACATCAATAATCCAAGGCCGGGACCTGCCTAGTAAGCATTATACAATACTTGTGTCAGGAGGTCCCGCTCCTCCGTACCAATAACATACATTTTGTAACATAATGAAAAATATGCATACGTGAGTGCGCATGCGTGAGTTTGCATGCGTGAATGTACATGCGTGAATGTACATGCGTGGGTGTGTACGCGCGCGCGTGTACCAAAAAATGCTGTTATTTATTTATTGACCTATAAACTGTTCCGCATGTCGCAGACCCTGCTCACGTACAAGGTCCCCAAGTGTCTGGCGCCGCCGGAGACCACCACCCTCTCCACTTCGACCACCACCACCGAGGAGCCGTTCATGTACGACCTGGTCAATGCCACCGTCATATCCAAGGTACGGCTATAACCAGCGGCGTAGCGTGGGTGTCGGCCGCCCGGGGCGGAAAACAATTTTGCCGAATTTTGCCGCCCGGGGGGGGGGGGGGAAGACAATTTTGCCGCCCTTTTATTTTGAATCGTCAGTAATTCTCGCTGTTGTTTTGTTAGTCATAAACAAAGCATAAAATAAAATACGGGGAATCCCCGCAAGTCGTGGACGGTGTTGGCAGCAGTCGCTACAAAATATCATTCAAAGAAAAGGGATTCCCCGAATCCGTTACAGAATAAGTAATGAAAAATTCCATGCTCTTTTCAATCGGTCCGAATTTGTAGTTCCGATAAAAATATGAAATGGTTCAAATAATTTTATTATTTAAATTAGTATGGATAGATTATAAATTGTGAAATTTTGCCGCCCCCTAAAATGTGCCGCCCGGGGCGGGCCGCCCCCCCCGCACCCACTACGCTACGCCGCTGGCTATAACCAAACGCATTTACATTTTACATTTAGCCCTGTTGGGACGGGAAGTGGGAAGCGCGAGAAGCGAGCGAGTGTTTACATTCAGCATTCTCGCTCAACAAAGAAATGTACTTTCTGAGACTCTCTTGCAGGGGTTTACAGAAGTAAAAGAACTATTGATGGATATTGACGTTTATTCGTACGCAGGATACACACAGGTACACACTTCACATATCATACAATAGTAAAAGTTGTAAGCACAGTCATGCACACATATTGCAGAATACTCGAGACAGTGGGAAATCACAGAATACGCTTAGTTTAGCGCGCGTGCTGCCGAGAGGCGAGGCGGCGGGTGTCGAACTGAACGAGGCACGCGTTCCGGATACGGACATTGGCGCGGCGTATTTTAAAATGGCGGCGCGCGCTAACACATTGAAAATTATGCAGCCTAGCGATATAATGTATCGGCTAGGCACGCGCCCGCGAGACTCCCTTTGCGGGAAACGACTAGGTGGCGCTAGGGTGCAGTCCGTTTGCTTGAAGGCTGATGATGATGATGATAGTAATGTAGATGATAATGATAATGACGATGAAGGTGATGATGGTGTTAATAATGATGTATTTGATGATGGTAATGATAATGATGATGATATCTCTGTCGGGCAGTGCTTCGTGTGCGGCCTAGAGACGCCGGGTATACCGCGCAACGCGTACTGCGCGGACGCCTTTGCAGGAGACTTCCTGCCGCTCGTGCAGGTGGACCCGCTGGCGAAGGGACAGATCGCCACCTTCAGGAAGTACTGCCGGTTCCTGGACGTGTGAGTATTATTCTTGCCGTAGTATATTAAAAAAAAAGTGGCTAATTGATAAATGCTTCTATTCAGTTGAAGAATACTTTGATTCATTTAAGTGAGAGTTGTGGTGACCCAGTTATTTAGTAATGTTAATTTTCTCTTTTTCTTTGACATATTTTTAATGTAATCTTATAATAAATTTTAATAATCTATCTGTTTGCATGCCAGATTCTGGAGAAATGTGAGCTCATCCTATTGATACCAACTTTTATACCACTTTTCACGCAAATAAACGATGTTCATTCTAATTCATTCATTCCTTGTGCCTAGGATGTTGCTGGGAGGGTCACTAGGGATTTAAGGAGTGGCCGGTTGCGGGTAGGTTTCGGGGTCGTGACGCGGAAGCTAGGGGGCGAAGGCCAGCAGGGACGGAATGACGGACTTGAAGTGTGAGACGACCCCTGAGGGTGATGGAAGTCATTTAACCCGACGATATTCCAACTTCATTTAGCTCTTCTGCTATTGGTAGACGGACTAAGGGACGCCTGTATGAGCCTGTTGTGGTTCTGATGTCTGCTACACGTACGATTCCATCTTGTCCAGGGAATAATCTTACTACTCTTCCAAGTTGGAATTTTCTTTGTCCTGGAGGACGTGGCGGGAACGTCGTGAACGTCGTCGAACTCTATGGAGGAATTTGGGAGAGACAACCCTCAGCGTCACAGCGGCTCTATTTAGAGAGGCTTGCTCTCCTGGCTTATGCGTGTGGCAGCATCCTGGCAGCAATGTGCTCAAACAAATACGATACGATAGTAATCTCAAAGACTCTTGGAAGCACATCGTTTTCTCTCCTGAATTTGCTCCATGATCCCATCAGCTCTCCTCTTATAGCCCAGGCGTCCTTCAAAACGAGACGCAGCCTCGTTCCGTATACGGGCGGTTCACGGGCGGCTGCTCGGTGCGCTGGGTGGACCTGACGGGCGTGTACACACAGCGGGCGTGCCGCAACCGCCGGCGCGCCGTCATGGGCCAGCACTTCGTTAGTAAGCGGATGGCGAAGCTTGAAATGGCGCTTACGGTAAGACAATCCGAATGCCAAGATTACTAGCACAAGGCATGAATACCCTACCAGCTTCCTTCCTCTTACAATCCTGGGTTCTTTAGACGGGGCGTGAAACAGCATCTCAGTGGGCCAAAGTGAGGGCGACAGGCGCAAGTGGTTTGTCCTATTGTGCCTGTCGACCTAACTTTTGGACCTCACGACCGCTTACCATCAGATGGAGTGAGGTCATCCTGAAAGCTCTTCTTATAAAAAGGCGTGTTTTAAACGCGCAGTCGACGCGCTTCAAACGAGATTTGAATGCAAGCTTGTACTTATTCCTTTTTTTTAACCAGGGAATAAGCATTACGCATTTCCCCGTTCAAAGGAACAACTTACTTAAGAGAGGTAGGGCATAGCGAACCTTCGCTCAAATTGAGCTGCCCGTCCGAGGAAGGACCTCCACCCGCAGTCAAATGACCTGCGGGTCGTATTTCTGCCGGTGAGTAGGGTTTCCGGAGCTCGTGGGGGTTAGGCCGGCATGGCGGTGGCAACTGACAGGGAACTGGCCAGTTACTTGCCGGTTGTCACAGCGACTTGCGCTTCTCTTTCGCTTTCCTTTGACTGACTCGATGGCTCATTTGGTAGTAGGTAGGTAGACCTCTGCCCTCTGCCCAGTACAAACATTTGTGTTCATGAACATGTCTGTATTGGTCTGGGTGTTTTCTATGTATAATATGTATTTATTTACAAAAAAAAAGTTTCTAAGTAAGTTTATCAGTTGTCTAGTACCCATAGTACAAGCTTCGGCTTAGTTTGAGGCTAGATGGCGATGTGCGGCCCAGCGTGGCATGTCTTGGGTAATGGGTTATTTATTTACATCACATAAAAAAAATTTGCTTCCCAGAAAGAAGACAACGGATGCATCATCAGTCCCATGTCCTCGCTGGTCCCTCTCTCGCGCGGTATCTCGCTGTACGCGCGTTTCCACGCGTGCGTCTGCACCGGTAACTGGTGTAACCGCGCGTTGCCGCGCCGCCGCCGCGCGTTAGCCGCGCCCGCCGCGTCCGCGCTCGCCGCCACCGCGGCTGCCGTCATGGTGCTGAATTGAGCTCGGCAGGAACACTTCGAGCCAAAAAAACGTTCAAAATAAAAATTAATGCATCAAAGTTGGTTTAATCCGTTTAAGAGTAAAATATCCATGATGAGGTGTCGAAATGAAGTGGATCTTCTTTCTGGCATTTGTCCTAGGTTATTTGGGGTTTGCCCTCTTTACATCGTCTGCGTCACACCTCTAGATGAATAAAAAATTATGGGTGGTCTCCTCTGATATCTGTATATTTCAAAGCCATACTTTATTATCCTTTTCATCTAGGAGTGCAATTTTTTTTTTACGTTATACGCTTCCTGTAAAACTGTCATGAAAGGGGGGACTATTTTTTTGTGTATTTATCTACATATTTGTTTATTTCAAAATTTTTAAATCACCATCTCCTTTATTTATACTTAAATTAAACGATACGTATTGTTTGTATGAATGTTTTTGGAATATAGCCAGTTACGCTCAAATTTTGGAGCGATATCCATGTGAGGGTCGAAAGATCTACGGGACCTTGAAATTAAGAGACCCTTAAACGCCTTTTTTATTTATCTTTTTACATGTCTTTTTGTGCTTTACGGTGTTGTAAGTTTCAAGTGTTACCTGCTGTCAATAAATATGTTTCATCTGTCTGTATTCTTTTATTCTTCTTTTTAAGTCGGCAGCAGTCTTTCAGTAAGTACCTAGTAGGTATAAGAAACTAGAACTAACAGAACCCATACGTTAAAGGAGCTACAAATTAGCAAATACTAACTATACGTACTTAGTCCATAAATGTAAGACGATTAGAATGACAGCTGTCAGTAAAACTTTTAATAGGACATAGGTAGTATGTAAAGACATTTGGAATTTATTTGAAGTGAACATGTAAACGAAAAGTCATCACTTTCTATGGAGCATTTCTATTAATAAAATTAATCAAGTTTCAAATAAAGCAAATTAGTTACTAGCAATTTGACAGCTGCCATATAAGTCGTCTTACATTTTATGGACTATACACGTTTGCCTCTTTCTGTGTCTAAAGGTTAAGAACGGTCTAGGTGTCCACTTAAGCTAAGAGTGCCTTTAGCTATTATTTCCTTGGCAACATTTAAGGTAGATAATATGCTTTTACGAAATAAGAATAATCCTACAGTCCAGTAGGTGGTTGCAACTGAAAAGTCTTTAACTTGGTTACTTGCCTGTACCCGCAGTGACTTGGGCCTGGCATTCGATTGTCATCACGATGTGAAGTTCATGGAAGTATCAAGTACTTCGTATATATTACTTCTATGGTGAAGTTACATCAGATAAAAAAAGAAAAAGTCAGATGTCGTCCTAACCACGAAGTTCAACTCTCGGGCTCAATCCTGCGTATGATATGGATGGACAGTGATTTTATGCGTCAGGTATTGAAACTGTGGCCGAAAATTAGCTTATTAATACTTTCAAATTGAAGAATAGAACGCCGCCATTTGCCTCCGAGCGTCCCGCGCTTTTAACAGATTTTATACGGAGTATCCAAGATGGCGTACCCGCCCACCTGTGGAGGGCTGCGCCATTGGTCCCTCTGAGGTGAGTGCGGTGGAGGTTTCGCTATGTAATGTGCTGGGGGATTGTATATAAAGCGGACTGGGTTTTAGAACATTTGGCAAGGGTTTAAGGCAGCGGTTATGCCTTAAATTGTAATACTGCAGACCAAGATTGTTTTAAGTTTTGGCACGCACGCAATTCGAAATTAATTCTGGTTGATAAATCTTTCCCTTGACTGAATGTTGGCAATGGGCAAAGTTGTAGTGAATTATTTAACTAGGAAGACTACGAATACCTAAACATATAATATCGTCTCAGTACTGACATAAATTATGGGATAAGGGGATGTAAGAAAGCGGCCTGTCATCGTTTCGCTCCAAGCCAACCTCACCTGCCCGTGGTGCATCCTGCCGAATAACAAGCGAGGCGCTGGCAACCGACTGGTGGCGGTATAACCATCACAATTAAAGTAGTTAAATACCACAGATCGCCGACGGGCAGCATCGTTACCGGAATGAGAAGCTACGCCCTGCGATCGCCAACCCGCCTGCCCAGTGTGGGGATTATATGTAAACTGGAGAGGCCTATATTTAGCAGTGGACTGCAATAGGCTGATGATGATGACCAACATAAAGAATGTATTTGTATTTGAAGACAGAACGACCAGAAACTTGTGATCAAGATTTAATTGCCCTTGCTGTATCTTGACGATTTACTATTCCCAACAAAAAGTATACTTACACTAAGATCATCACCATCAGCTTATTACAGTCCACTACTGGACATAGGCCTCTCCAGTTGTTCGCCACTTTAGGCAAATCAAATATCTGAAGTGTTTATCCATAATCACCACGCTGGGCAGGCGGGTTATGTATCGCAGCGCGGAACTGCTCGCTCCCGTGACGCTGCTGCCCGTCATCGGCCTGCGGTATTTAGCTACGCCTTCAATTGTGATGGTTCTACCGCCACCAGTCGGTTGCCAGAGCCTCGTCTGTTATTCGGCAAGCACCACGGGTTGGCGAGGGTGACATGGAGCAAAAAGATGATAAGTCGCTTTCTTACCCTAAGATAATTGTCCAAAAACTACTTAAGCGGACATATTCGCAAGTGCCCGCATTTCGTTAAAGAGTGGGAGGGCGAGAGGTTCCAATCATGCAGAGTGCTTCAGATATGACAGCTATTATTGCGGCTTAGGGACTGGAGATGAATCGACTCGGTTCATTACACTTAGCGTCTATTTTGTGATGCACTATTTTGTCACTAGAGGATTTTTGTAAGGGACTAAGTAAGTAATGTACGGTTACTTTATTTATTTATTTCACTAGCGACCCTTGCGTGGCATGTCTTGGGTTATTTTTTATTTTCTCTTTATAATATTAGTGTAAACGCTTGAAACTTACAGAGTGATCCTAAACCCTAATAAGGTCACAAAAGTGTCATAGTGATTAAAAAGATTTCAATTTCTTTATTTGCTCACTAAGTGAAGGCATTGCGAAGAGACGTTGCATCCATGTGCGTTCTCTACCGCATCTATCATGGGGAATGTTCTGAAGAATTGTTTGGTTTACTGCCTGCAGCGGAGTTTCTTCACCGCACCACACGTAACCGACTGAAATTCCATCCACATCATCTCGATGGCTGGCGATCCTCGACTGTACGTTTTATGAGGAACTTCTTGCCTCGCGCCTCGGTTTTGTGGAACCAACTTCCTGCGACAGTCTTTTCGAACAGCTACGACTTGGGAACCTTCAAGAAACGAGCGTATTCATATTTAAAAGGCCGGCAGCGACCCAAAATTCGATTAGAGTTGTAAGTGTCCATTGGCGCTGTCGACTGCTTACCATCAGGCATCACACTTGATCGTCTGCCGCCTCTCGCATAAAAAAAAAACAAAAACATCTCAAACCCCCCAAAAGCGACTTTAATTTAAATAACGCGTTCTCTCCGCGGCGCAACGAAGAAATATATTAATCCAAAAATCTGTAACTTTTCTTGTAAATAACAACATTCCCCCAGCAGCTATAAATCATGGGAGCTGACGGGGTACGCGGGCAGGGGGAGGCTGTATCGGCCCCATGATCGGAGATAGCCGGGGAAATGTATGGGATACTGACAAATTGATGTGAAACGCGTCGATGGTGAAATGGGAATGAATTTTGTTATGAACAAGTTGTAGAGTGGATACCGCTTCTCGGAAGACGTAATGTAGGACGCCCTCAGGCCAGGTGACGTCATTATTTGCGCAAGATGGCTGGTAAGTGGTGGATGCGGCAAGCACAGGATTGTGAACACATATTTTGTTCAAACGTCATTAGGTTAGTCGACTGTGAGATGCTTTGATTTTTTGTGTACTTATTTGATTCCTGCCGTCCCATTTTATAAATTGTACGAGCAAGAAGACGACGAATAAACACCGTAAATTATTATGAAAGTTTAAAAGATAGATAGATACTCTTTATTGCACCAAAATAAAACATGTACAGCAGAGACCGCGTCTCGGCAAACGTAATGTAGGACGCCCTCAGGCCAAGTGGAGTGACGATTTGGGCAGGACGGCTGGCAAGTGCTGGATGCGAGAGGCCCAAAATCGATCATGGTGGCGAACATTAGGAGAGGCCTATTTTCAGCAGTGGACTGACACGGGCTGATGATGATGAGGAAAGAGATGTTATACAGATATATTAGTACAATGTAGGCGGAAACAATGTAGGCAAAGATTCGCCCGTTATGCTTCTACCTTCTTAGTGCAACGGCCGAACTATGGAACTCCTTGCCAGGCTCCTTGATCCCCGAAGGTTAAATCTTCCGATGTTCAAGGCGAGAGTGAACCGGTTGTTGCTGGGTGAGCGCGTTCCATCGTAGACTACGTTATATGGCTTACCATCAGGCGAACTGCAGGACAACGCAATCCTACTCGATTTTTATGAGAATTTCGTAAGTATTCGTTTGTTAGTTGATAAGCTACATTATCTGTTGTCTTGTCTAGCACCCATAGTACAAGCTTCGGCTTAGTTTGGGGCTAGATGGCGATGTGTGGCCCGGCGTGGCATGTCTTAGGTTATTTTTGTTTTTTTTTCTAATTATTTTTGTTTTAGAATTGTCTCCTCAAGGACTCATCTGCTCTCGGTCTCGCCTACTCAGTCAGTACTAAACTGAAGCACTATTATATTAATTACAAAAAACTTAACAGTTGCTACAACAATAAAAGATGTCCCATTAATGTCTCCGAATTAAAAACTCAATTGAGATCCCTCAAAAGTGCCATTACATCCCGCTATTAACCGTTAACAATTAGCGGCGGTATTGTCGTTGCGGGATAGCGGGACGGGACGGGATGCGGCGACGGGACAAATTGTCACGCGCATCGCGATCGTAGCGGAGGGTTAATGATGCAAGGCTTAATAGAGTTGTGGAAAAATTAAGGGATGAGATGCAGATCGGGGCAGTCGCGGTGAGGTTGGCGCGTTTGATGCTAGAATAAATTTTGATACGGCCTACTTATCAAAATGCATTGCTCGATTTAAACTTTTAACCACCTCGGGTCGCTGAGAAATAAGTAAGTAAACATGTCTTTTAATTAAATAAGCACTATCAGGGGGTCAGACCATAGCTCACCTTCTGGACTGCCCAGCTTGTCCGTATCTATAAAATGTAAATATAAAATGGCTTATTATTATTGAGGCGAATGAAAAATTAAGAGGGTTATAAACTATTGGCATCTACAAATATAATTGGGCAATGTTTAAATAACTTGGCTTCAATTATATTGGATAGCCAGCAATTGCAAAGTATTATAAAAAACTAAATAACGGCTGCGACTTCTTGGTAGTATTTTTTTATATATGGCGATTGAAATTATAGGTGGGGTACTAAAAATAATGACATGGCGACTAATATTAACAGTCGGATAGCAAATAATATTATTATGGCTACTGTAGACTTCCATCTAAAAAAACACTTTCTAGCTATAATTAACGAGGAGCTGTAATTTTAAATTGAATACTAAAATAAATATTAGGAAATCCTTTTTTATTTTTGGAAATCATAATATAATGAAAACGTCGGCAGGCGTTTATACCTGTAAACATATATTGGGCTTTGCCTTAAGGTTAAAATTAACAACGCCGCCTTTGGAGGCAAAAATGATTCCAATAGGGCAAAAAAGAAAGCGTGGACGCCCCGCCAAATCGAAGCCGGCCCTAATTATCCAGTGATAATTTTAGTATTTATATACCTAGGTATAATTTCGTAATAATTACGTAGTTCAATAAACAAATAAATAAAGATTGATTATTGGTAACCGTAATGTCTTTTAATTTTTCGCCCTTAAAAATAAAAAAACCGGCCAAGTGCGAGTCGGACTCGCGCACGTAGGGTTCCGTCCGTACCACTGATTTTACCACTTTGGAAGAGTCTCTCGCGCAAACTATTCAGTTTAGAAAAAAAATATGTTAGAAACCTCAATATCATTTTCAAATACCTATCCATAGATACCCCACACGTATAGGTTTTATGAAAAAAAAAATTTTGAGTTTCAGTTCTATGTATGGGGAACCCCAAAAATTTTGGATTTTTTTCTGATTTTATTTTAAAATCTTAATAACATCTACGTACCAAATTTCAATAATGTAGCCCTTATAGTTTCGGAATAAACTGGCTGTGACATACGGACAGACAGACAGACAGACATGTCGAATCTTCATCTCCAAAAATCCATTTTGGTTACGGAACCCTCAAAATAAGTCAAGAAATAAAACTTACAATATTTAAATTGCATGCCATTTTTTACTTTATTTGCAGCTTACATGTCACACCACATAATATGTTAATTAGATCTCAATCTTATTAAATACTACCTAAAATCATTTTAATAGATACCTCTACTTTACAATTTATGAATGCCTATTTTGTACTTTTTAGTTGCTTCCGAGTTTCCGCTTAACCATAAATTCAATTGCCAAAAGAAAAACTCGATGCCAGTTTAAATTAAACTAAAGCTTAAAATTACTTTTTAATGCTGCCAGTTTTTACATAATAATGTACTCCACCGTTGCAGCCAACCTATTATATTTCCTATCCACTTTAATTATTTTATAAACCTTAAATCAGATTTATTAGTCGCAGCGTTAAATACATGCCATATAAAATTGTTAATACCGTTAGATGGTATCTAACGGTATACAATAAAATTTTACTTTTATCTACCTCGCGAGATTGTAAACTGTCTACAGATTGTGAACTGTAACATAATGCTTACAGTTTAATTATTTTTGGTAGATTGTAATCAATCGAAGTAAAATTCTTGATTTTAATTGATCACAAATCACAATCTACCGAAAAATAATCCGTTAAATTGTTAGCAATTGTTACGGTTCACAATCTTTCGACAGTTTACAATCTCACGGTGACATACACACACACATACCCATTTACGCGTAACAGCATCAAACGCGCCGTCCTTCCCGCGACTGCCCCCAATCGCAGCCCCAAACACACCCCAGGGACAGATAGCATTTGTTATTTTAACCATCAACAACTCGGTAATTGCCTCGGCGGGACTCGAACCCGTTATTGTTTCAACTGAGTGCCGGGCGAGCATGACTCGCGTTTTGCTAAGAAAGAATGAAATGGCGTCTGAGAAGAAATATTAATAGTGTTTTTTGAGTGATGGAGGGAGGAACAAAGTTGTTTGTTGTACAATAAATAGGCTTATTATTCTAAGTTATTCTTGTGGTGATTAACTGCATATTTTGCTTTTGTTTATTTATGGTCTTAAGTTAACAATAAATAAAACCGATCAAGTGCGAGTTCCGTATCACTTAACAGCTAAATAAATGTTTTTCTTTATTTTTATAACTTATTTTGGAGTTGATTGAATGAAAAAAATTAGGTAATTGATTATGACGTTTAGAAACAAAACTTCTGTTTAGATTTAGATCTCATTCAAACCAATATCCGTTAGTAGTTTGCATAGTAATACACATACATTGTTTTCAGTTTTATCATGCCCATTTATTACACATTTTACCACTTTGGAAGATTTTATCCTCGTATTTTCCCTCTTCCCGTACATCCTATTTGTATCCCCAATGCGTCCCACTAGCACAGGGGCGGACGTGACGTCACGCCGGAAGCACAGCGCCGGAAGCTGCGCCGTCTGACAGACATGTTTTTTTTTCTCGTGATTGTGCAGTATTTCCTCCTTGTTTTCTTTTATTGTGCATCATGCACGCATGGCTGCGTCTTTATGTTTATATGTATATATGTATATTTGGATGTAGATATACGATTTGCAAACCTCTTCCTTCGTTCACGCCTCGGTAAGGGAATCGAAAGTTTCACTGGCCCGGTTGGCTCAATGAGGGCAACATACCGTTTTTGTGTTCACCAGAGGGCGACCCGGTATAGTGAGGTCCTCGGGCATAGCTATAAAGGTTTGTTTTATGCATGTGATGACTGTTTGTTCGATAAAAGAAGGATGACGTAAGTTTCTGAAAGGCAAAACTGTTTGGTAACGGTTAATAAACAAACCAGTGAACTAGCTTTTCTTTCAGACCGCTAAACTTTACACCTCATTTTCTCGGCTCCGCTTTTAGAGCGCAGACAATCATTGAGCCGTGTCTCATATCAATCAAAATCAATGCTGTGCCAGAATTGCACAACTTATTTAATTTTCCGAAAGAAACTCATTTACCTAACCCACAGAACCAATGACATTTAGGAGACCTTATGCTACACTAGCACCTCTGGTGGCGAATTCAGACGCGATAGCCCTCATTGGTAGTGACTCCTGCCTTCTGAACCAAGGGTTCTGGATGCGATCCCCACCTGGTACAAACATTTGTGTGAAGAACATTTGTGTATTTTCCTTTATACTAGAGGCAGCAGACGAGCAAATGATGATGCCTGATGAAAAACAGTCAACACCGCCCGTGTAGAACCGCAACTCAAATGGAATCTAGGTTTTAAATAGGAATACGCTTCTGCAGAAAGTTGCTTCCACAAAACCGATGCGCGAGGCAAGAAGTTCCTCATAAAGCGTACGGTGGAGGATCGCCAACCATCGAGATGATGAGGAGACGAAATTGCAATCGGCTACGTGTGGTGCAATGTATATTCCATGTCTGGGTATTTATAATTGATGGTACATACCTTCGTTGTTCTGATACCCATAACACATGTGTTCAAGATCGGATAAGTACCTACCTTTAAGATCGGAGTAGTTTAAGTGATTTTATAGGTATGTATTCATTTAATTATTTCATTGTTATGTAAGGCCAGAGTTAAAAATAATAAGTTTTTCAATTCGTCTGCGTTCTCTTCTTGGTACTGAACTTTACCAAACATACCTATCTCAGACAACGCGAAAGCCTCCCGAAACTATAACTCGTATTTATTATGTAGCTACCCTCGTACATGGGGTGGGGGGTGAACAGATAGGGGGTGGTTCAGGGTGATTCATGCCCTCCACTCGGATGGCCACGGACTTAGAACATTTGTTGGAAAAACTTGGATATAAGATGTGACAGACACTTCGCATTTGAAATGTTTTAACTGTCGACGCAGAAAGTGGGGTCCCTTCACGTTTATTTAGGAGTTTGGAGATCATAAGCTTATTTTCTGAACGATAAAAGGTTCTTACTTACCAAGTTTTATATGCATGTTTGAATTATATACCTAAATGAATAACCCTTTTTTTTAAAACAAAGTCCAATTTGTAATTGGTATCCAAGATACAAGCTTGCTTAGTTTTGATATCTCTGGAAATTCTGTAAATGATAGATGTTAATAAAACTTTTCTTTAGTGTGGTTTCCGAATTTAGAATAGGACACCATTTGGTCGTAGAAGACGACTAAAGGAATATCCGTATATGGGGTGTAAGGGAGCGGCCTATCATCTTTTCGCTCCAAGCCAACCTCACCTGCCTGTGGTACATCCTGCCGAATAACAAACGAGGCGCTGGCAACCATCACAATTGAAGGCGTAGCTAAATACTATAGACTAAAGGTATATCCTCCAGATGTTTGCCCTAAGTGGCGAACAACTGGAGCGGCCTATGTCCAGCAGTGGACTGCAATAGGCTGATGATGATGAAGGATAATGGAACGCGAAAATGACTTCATACCAGATACCATCACCAAGTGTTAACAGATGCGGATTCGTTCAAGTGTACCTTTTTAATCTGGTTAACTAACTTGCTCAAATGAATAGCGCAACTCGATTAGAGGCGCATCAGACGTCCCCAAGTGTTCCCCAACCATAAACCGTCCCCCGGCAGACCGTAACTCGACCATTTGGCGGCTCTTAACGCTGCGTCTGAATCGTCGGAGAGGTTTTACACGAAACGATGATCAAACTTCCTCGACTGTACGTACGTTTTATGAGGAACTAGCTGTGTGTGCCCGCGGCTTCGCCAGCGTAGCCCCCCGTTTTAGAAAAGGGGACAAAGTAGCCTATGTTACTCTCCATCCCTTCAACTATCTCCACTTAAAAAATCACGTCAATTCACCGCTCCGTTTTGTCGTGACAAACATACAGACAGACAGACTTTCCCATTTATAATATTAGTAAGGATTTCTTGCTTCGCGCCTCGGTTTTGTGGAACCAAGTTCCTGCGACAGTCTAACCGAACAGCTAAGACTTGGGAACCTCCAAGAAACGAGCGTATTCATATTTAAAAGGCCCGCAGCGACACTAAACTCGGAGAGTTGCGGGTGTCCATGGGCGGTGTCGACTGCTTACCGTCAGCCGCCTCTCGCATATAAAAAAAACTTACAAGAGTCTCTGAAAGAGAATTCGACTCTGCAGAGAAAATGATCAGCCTATGGATACTGAAACTTACAGACAGGCCTCCTGTTTATTATCGGACGAGCAGGTCATACGACGAATAGACATTAAAATATGGTGCAAGTTCAACTAAAACTGGTTACTTATCTCTTTGCTAGGCTTCTTGTTTCTCTAGAGATAAGTATAATCTTGTCGAGAGTGAACCGGTTTTTGCTGGGCGAGCGCGTTCCATCGTAGAATATTGCTTACCTTCAGGCGAATCGCAGTCAAGCCGTCTTGCATAAAAAAATTCAGTTTGTGGCCCTTTAGTCATTTATAGGGTCGTCTTTCTGAAGGTTCCTAAGTAGTATCTGTGAAGATCGACATTGACGGATCCCCGAAGGATCATTATTTGTTTAATTTCCAACTCTTCCTCAAGACTTGTACCAATTCCGGTGATCCGTCTCTGGTAAAAAGATTGACCTAGTGAACCAGGAAGCAAATCTTAGATAATCTAGGTCTATCGGCTCTAACTCTATACGAGTATGTATGTATATGCATTGTCTATGCTTCTTACCCTCTTTTTCATTCGGAGTTCAAAAATAAGTCAACATCGCGTGATGTAAACACAGCCCCGCCCCACAGCTCTGCCGTCGTAACACGATGAACTCGTACATAAATACAAATTAACAGTGCGTAGGGCCTCTCGGTTTGAGCCCTCCAACAGACAACGTTAAGGTGAATTTAAATGTGATTGATAATAAGTGAAGTAAAGTAAATGGCGGGATGGTAATAACTAACATGGACGCTTGTTGAGAAGTTCTTGTACGAGTATATCAGAAAAGTTGTTGGTATTCAAACCTTGTAAAGTGATCGATACTGATGCCAAACAAGCAATCAGTAAGATTTTTGTCTGTCTGTATGTTCGTTATAGAAACAAAAACTACTGGACGGATTTTAACGATACTTAATAAAATAATAAAAATATATATATATCAGACAACATCACATACATTGCTCCGATCCCAAAGTAAGTAGCTTAAGCACTTGTGTTATGGGTATCAGA
This sequence comes from Conogethes punctiferalis, assembly GCA_031163375.1. Taxonomy (NCBI): domain Eukaryota; kingdom Metazoa; phylum Arthropoda; class Insecta; order Lepidoptera; family Crambidae; genus Conogethes; species Conogethes punctiferalis. The sequence continues at coordinate 5,199,146 of CM062104.1, read as the reverse complement.
ACAACGAAGGTACCACAAATAAATACTTAAACACAAATATAAACACCCAGACACGGAACAAACACAAGTGTTCATCACACGAATGTTTGTCCCGGGTGGGAATCGAACCCACGACCCTTGGCTCACAAGGCAGGGGTCACTACCAATTGAGCCACCGAGCCAGTCAATTGGTACTTTTATTCTTGGTACAATTATTCTTCATACTCCTGGGCAGGTTATAGATACTTTTCATCACGCTACAACGAATAGGAGCAGAGCAGTGAAGGGAAGTGTTGGGAAAACGGGACAAATTTTATCTGTATGTTTGATTGCGCATCACGCTAAAACTACTGCTTGGAATTGAATGCGTTTTCACTATTGTATTGCTAGAGGTCTAGCTTAAAATTTAGGCGCCATTTTATGGAAGTCCGTTATTTTTTGAAATCCGTTATCCACGCGTGCGACGCCGCCGGCACAGCTAGTAGTCAATAATGTTTCTACGACCAAATTAACCAATCACCCCATAAGTTCTGCGACCATCGTCCATCTGCCGTTTGTTTATGGCTCATTAACGGCCCGTATCGCGTTTCGATCTGTCTCTGGTCAGCCAAGATGGATCCCAGAGGGACAATAGATGCAATTGGCAATTTTAGACGCGAAATTGGATATAAAATTGGTAATTATTTTTTTTTTTTTTTTATGAAATAGGGGGCAGACGAGCAGACGGCTCACCTGATGGTAAGTGATAACCGCCGCCCATGTACATCTGCAACATCAGGAGTTACAGCTGCGCTGCCGGCCTTTAAGAAAGAGGTATGCTCTTTTCTTGAAGATTTTAAGGTCGAAATGTCCGGAAACACCGCTGGCGACAAAGCATTCCACAGTTTAGTCGTGCGGGGCAGGAAATTGCGAGAGAAGCGCACAGTTGTGGATTGCCAGGTGTCGAGATGGTACGGATGGCAAGCTTGTCGTGAAGAGCGGTGCCGGAAGGCAGCGGCTGGAATAGTTCCGAACAATTCCTCGGAGCACTCCCCATGATATATGCGATAAAAGATGCAGAGTGATGCTACATCTCGACGCAGCGCCAATGGATCAAGCCGCTCGGTAAGTTCCTGGTTATTGACGATTCGAGTCGCTCTACGTTGCATGCGGTCAAGAGGGAGAAGTTGGTACTGGGGTGCCCCCGCCCACAGATGAGAGCAGTACTCCACGTGCGGCCGAACCTGAGCTTTATAAAGCTGAAGGCGATGAGCCGACGTGAAATATCTGCTCGATCTGTTGAGCACACCAAGCTTCTTTGAGGCCAGTTTGACCTTCCCTTCCAAATGACCGCGAAACTGAACGTCACTCGATATGTCCATACCAAGAATGGCGATGCTGGCTGAGGCAGTTAGGGGAGTGTCGTTGAATCGAGGTGATACGACGAAGGGTATTTTTTTTGCGGTAATTGCGCAAACCTGTGTCTTCGAGGGGTTAAATTGGACTAAATTAAGTCGACCCCAGTCTGAAACTTGACTTAACAAAGTCTCGACTTCAGACACCAGTTTATTTCGGCACTCGGAGACGATATCCCGAGAAATATTCGTACGGCCGGAGTATACAGCATCACCCGTACTGTCATCTGCATAGCAATGGATGCCGCTTATTTGCAGCATATCATTGATATGCAGAAGGAACAGCGTAGGTGATAGCACACAGCCTTGTGGAACACCAGCGTTTACGGATTTGGAGTCCGAGCATGCACCGTCGACTACGACCTTGATGCTCCGATCCGTAAGAAAGCTGGTGAACCAGTCACACAATTTCTCGGGAAGCCCATAGGAAGGCAGCTTTTTGAGCAACGCTTTATGCCACACCCGATCAAAGGCCTTCGCTACGTCCAAACTAACCGCCAGTGCCTCCCCCTTTGTCTCAATCGCCTTTGCCCAACGATGAGTTAGGTACACAAGAAGATCGCCAGCTGATCGACCACGACGAAAACCGTACTGTCGGTCACTGATCAGCTCACCATCCTCCAGGTATCGAAGGAGCTGGCCGTTGATAATGGATTCCATTATCTTGGAGAACAATGAGGTAATGGCTATAGGCCTGTAGTTGGACGGGTCAGAGCGGTTGCCCTTTTTGGGGATCGGGTGAACTAAAGCAGCCTTCCAAGATTTCGGGACTACGCCTAAAGAGTAAGAGTGCCGAAATAGTCGCGTGAGTACCGGCGCTAACTCTGGAGCACACGTCTTCAGCACAATAGGTGGGATTCCATCGGGCCCAGTCGACTTGTGGACGTCTAGGGAGAAAAGTGTTTTACGCACCGAGCTTTGCAGGAAGCGAACATCCTTCATTAGGGTGTCGTACCGCGGTAAGGTCGGTGGTTCTTTTCCTCCATCATCTAAACAAGAGTTGGATGCAAAAAGGCAGCCCAGAAGATCGGCTTTTTCTTTTGCATCATGAGCCAACGAGTCATCACTCCTGTGCAGGGCTGGAAGGGATGGCTTGCAAAAGTTGCCTTGAACAGCCTTGGCAAGAGACCAAAAGGCGCGAGTTCCAGAAGGAAGCCGCATTAGTCTCGTGCCAATCCTGCTAATGTGCTCTGACTTCGCCCTGGCAATAACCTTCTTGACGGACCTTGAGGCAAAGTTATACTCCCTCTTCAGGGCACTGGTGTTTGCATCCCGTGCAGCCGTAGCATTGGCCCAGGCTTGAAACCGCTCATGTTTTTGGCGAGACGCCATTTTACAGGAGCGGTTGAACCAGGGCTGCGACTTGCCACCGATGGGAACTAAAGAAGATGGAATAAATAATTCCATCCCCTGAAGCACGACATCAGCGACTGAATCGGCGACGGTGTTGGGATCATCCAGTGCGAAGCAAACCCGCCCCCAAGGGTAGGACGCGAAGAAGGATCGCATTCCATCCCAGTCTGCCGACCTATAGTGCCATACACGACGACAACCAACAATACGCGGCCGCGACGCGCGCAAAAGTGGTACACAGCTCCGTATCAGACAGTGGTCCGACGAACCGAGCGGGGCATCCACAGACAGTCGGTAGTCATCCGGATGGGAGGTCAGCAGAAGATCCAACAATGAAGGCAAATGGGTTTCTATGTCGGGTACTCGCGTAGGCGCTGAAACCAACTGTGTCAACCCATAAGCCAAGGCGAAGTCGTGAGCAGATCTTCCCGCATGATCGGTAGTGCGTGAACCGAGCCATTATGCCAATGCAATGTAATGTGTATTTTCTGTGGGTAATGTTGCGGTTTACGACAAATACTTAAACTGGTTTCTTTCTCTTTAGATAAGTACTTAATTTTTTTTTATGCAAGAGGCGACATTAGAACAAGTGTGATGCCTGATGGTAAGCAGTCGACACCGCCCATGGACACCCGCAGCTCAGATCGAGTTCTGGGGTCGCTGCCGGTCTTTTAGATAGAAGTACGCTCGTTTCTTGAAGGCTCCCAAGTCGTAGTTGTTCGGAAAGACTGACGCAGAGTTGTTTCCACAAAACCTATGAGCGAGGCAAGAAATTCCTCGTAAAGCGTACAGTGGAGGATCGCCAACCAACCAACGCCGTCATCACGAATGTAGTACATATTACAGAAATGAAATGTTTTTAAATATGAGTAATCTACTTTCCAAATGATTTCTACCAGGCGAGTGATTTATTTCAGTTGGTAAGTTTTGGTCGGGAGATGTGTGATTCATTAAGAAGAAGTAGAAGACTGTCGGTTATATACCCATAGTACAAGCATCAGCTTACTTCGTTTTTTTTAAGATAGAGGGGGCAAACGGACTTGAAGGTCACCTGATGGTAAGTGATCACTTCAGCCCATCGACACCGCAACACCAGGGGAATCACAGGTGCGTCGCCGGCCCTTCTATAGGCTCGCTTTTTAAAGGTCCCTAAGTCGGAGAAATTGCAGCCGGAACTTGATTCGAGTTTGGGACTATAAGGCGCTGTTCTGTATGGCTCAGCGTGGCATGTTTTGTTTTATTAACTGTAGTGTTCCGCACCAACCACTTCAAACCCTATATACTTACCTATAATTCGTTAATTGAATCGCTACAAGTTAACCCATTCGTCAATTGGGCCGAGTGTTTCGTTACAACTCGCGACCCCCGTAACGCGACGCGCTGCTAATATGTGGACAAACAAACAAACATTTGTACAACGCCGAAACGTGAGTGGGGCCACAGATCAATAGTGTATGAAGCCATTTGTCTTATATCATTTTGGAATCAATCGATGTATACTCGTAGCTAGAGTAATCTTAAAGGCTAGTACAAGTGACAAGTTAGTTTTGGTTATGCTATTGGTCGTAAGGTTTTTTTATTTATTGTTTTTAAATAGTAGCTCAAAATAACAGCTTCCCTACGCCTGATGGAAAGTGAAAGAGAAGTCCAAGTTGCTGTGAAGGCGGGCAAGTAACTGATCAGTTGCCACCGCCATGGCCGGCCCAATCTTAACTCCCACGAGCTAAGGAAACCCTACTCACCGGCAGAAACACGACCCGGAGGTCATTTGGCTGCGGTATTCTACATATAGGTTGGAGGTCCTTCCCCGGACGGGCGGCTCGGCAAAGATTCGCTATGCCCTACCTCTCTTAGGTACACGCTACTCTTACTTTGTGCATCAATCCACGGGAAACCACTATGCGGTTATACATATCTTAACTTAATATTATAAAGCTGAAGAGTTTGTATGTTTGTTTGAACTCTCAGGAACTAATCTAATCTCAGGAACTACTGGTCCGAATTGAAAAATTCTTTTAGTGTTGAATAGATCAATTGTCGAGGAAGGCTATAGGCTATATAACATCACGCTGCAGCTATTAGGAGCGAAGAAATAATGGAAAATGTAAAAAAAAGGGGAAAAAATAACTATTCCACGCGGACGAAGTCGCGAGCACAGCTAATCTTAACTAATATTATAAAGCTGAAGAGTTTGTTTGTTTGAACGCGCTAATCTCAGGAACTACTGGTCCGAATTAAAAAATTCTTTTTGTGCTGAATAGACCATTTATCGAGCAAGGCTTTAGGCTATATAACATCACGCTGCAACTATTAGGAGCGAAGAAATATTGGAAAATGTAAAAAAAAACGGGGGATAAATAACTATTCCACGCGGACGAAGTCGCGAGCACAGCTAGTAGTATATAAAACACTAGATACCTATAAATACGAGTAGGTAGGTAGTATCTTCGACCCCAACGGATCGGCTACGGTTCACAAGCTAATGTTCTAAACTTTTTATATTGTTATCTCCCCATCTTTACAAGTTCTCCCGCCCCCCACCAAAGCACTTTATCATCTTTGCATACGGCTCAAAATCGCTTGGCAAAACTCTATACCTACTTGGCCAATAGATTCAAAGATGACTGTCGAATTTTCGCTGCATTTTTCGCGGTGAGCAAATGATCCGTGTCGATTCGTATCCGTTACGGATTCTTTACGATATTATGGTAATTTCGATAGTAAATTATGGACATTTTATTCTTGAATCCTGTGATGAGGAGTTCTGTTACTTGTATGTAACTAATAGTCAATGGTGACGAGGGATGCGGGAGCGATCTAGGTATCATCCTTTCGCTCCAAACCCGACCGTCACCTGCCCTTGGTGCATCCTGCCGAATAACAAACGAGGCGCTGGCAACCGACTGGTGGCGGTATAACCATCACGATTGACGGCGTAGCTAAATACCACAGACCGATGACGGGCAGTAGCGTCACCAGAGCGAGGAGCCTAGCCCTGCAATACCCAACCCGCCTGCCCCTATTGGCGATTATGGGTATAACCTCCATGGTAATACGATTATGTACTTGGTACGATAATTATTTTTCATACTCCTGGGCAGGTTATAGTAGGTAAGCACGCTACAATCAATAGGAGCTGAGCAGCACCAGTGATGGTAAATGTTGGGAAAACGGGAGAATGTATGTTTGATCGCGCATCACGTGAAAACGACGCGGCTGGGCGCAGCTAGTAAAGAAAATCTATCTACCTATATGTTGCTTCATTTGCTCCGATCACGCTATGACTTATAGAGATTTTAGGAAGAAGAGAACCACTTCAAAATCCTTTGTAACACATGTACCTATAAAATTAAAAGCTTGCTCCGCTAAGGATTTTTGATATTGTTTTTCGTAACTAGTCGAATAGGTACCTATTTCTTTTTTATTATAAGTAAATGGGTATCGCTTTAACCACCTCGCCTGATGTGTCGCGTGTACAGCCGGTAGAGCGCGTTCACCCAACAGAAACCGATTCGCTCTTGTCTTGAAATCCAAGAAGAGCAGAGTGCTAAGTCGATAAGCTTAATAAATTGCATTATCCGGCCACTTGGTTAATGCTCGCAGCAAATATCAGGGCGGGACGTAACGTTAGACTGCATTAAGTTATTGGTGTACGCCGCAGATGATTGAAACAAATTCTAGAAGTGGCAACCAGTGGCGGCTTAGCTTTAAAGTAAATTAACAAATGGTACTGGTTTGGACAAAATCATTTATAGTTGATATCAGAGATAGCAAATAGATAGATACTCCTGTTGAACACCAAAGAATTATGCAAATTACCTATACTCAGAGAGGTGAGGGTGGCTTGGAGCGAAAGCATCGCTACCTTAAATCCCTTATTCCGCGCCATGACGGATAAAGAACAGAAATCACTGGCCCATTTCAAGACGTCCCTCAAACACCAAGGGAAGGCACGGGACGGTAGTTATATTCCTTTCCTTCACCAATAATCTTAAAACCTGCCAAATGTGACACATCGCAGATCGTTTCACTTCCAGCGCTTTTATATAGGACTGAATTTACACGATTGACCCCTCGGTATGTAATTCGCGGTATTTGCACGATTTTTGACGTCACACTCCGATGCATATGCTGGGGAAACATCTAAATGGACATGTGAGAAACGACATTCTTGGTAGATTTTTGGAGTAGGTATGTACCTACCCTAAGTGGCGAACAACTGGAGAGACATGTCCAGCAGTGGACTGTATTAAGCTGATGATGATAATGAACCTATATTAAATTGCTGGGATTTATAAATGCAACAACTGTATTTTATGATTTGTCTGCAATATTATTGCATTCGAAGGGTTAAGTAAACATTTAAAAATTTTAGTGATAGGTACCTCTAAACTATAGATATCACTAAAATTTTATATATGCTATAATTGATAAGTGTTTAGCTACACTTTTATTACACCATTGAATGCCCCATATCGCGCGGCATCGCGTGGGCAAATTCATTGGAGTTTACACCAAATTAAAAAAAAATTAAACCGACTTCAAAAAAAACACAAACGACCAAAACTAAAAAGCGATAAATAACGTAAATAATTCTATCCTTAATACATAATTATTTAAATATTACAATTATCACTTATTTTGAAGTCGGTGCCAGCCTCTCGGTACCTAACGTAGACTGTTGTTGTATGACGCGCGCGGCCGGCAAATCCACACGACAATATACATTTATTTGTTTGGCTGGCACCGACTTCATAAATAAGTGATAATTGTAATATTTAAATAATTATGTATTAAGGATAGAATTATTTACGTTATTTATCGCTTTTTAGTTTTGGTCGTTTGTGTTTTTTTTGAAGTCGGTTTAATTTTTTTTTAAAAATAATTTTATTTCTCTATTTTTAGTTGCGTGACCTTGAATAAAGGCTAATTAATGTCCTTAAGAGTTTTACTTAGGAATGAAAAATTTTGCTTTAAGTCAAGTGAAGACTTTGCGATCTACAATCAAGCATATCACTTACCAAATCATCTGCCCTATTAGCCCTGCATAAGTACCTACATACTACTATCTACTTTAATATCGACCAATGTCAGTACTGTCCCCTAACTCCTAACCGTTAAGGAGTTCTGTGGCTTCATCATCAGCACCAGATGTTGACGCCCAGAAGCATATACCTGAGTAAAATATGATTACGTAACAAAAACGCCATATGAGTATACAATTTTCGGTTGTTGCCCTCAATTTCTCCAGGATCCCATCATCAGATCCTGACTTGGTGACAATGGGACCACCTCGGAAGTATCCTCTGTCGAACTGTCGAAAAATTTTTGAAATCCATCCATAATTGACGGAAATATCGGTGAACATACATAAAAAAAAAAAAAAAATATTATACATACAGACGAATTGAGAACCTCCTCCTTTTTTCGAAGTCGGTTAATGAATAAATTAATGTCAGGACTTAGGCCTCTCCAGTTGTTCGCCACTTAGGGCAAACATCTGGAGAATACGCGTTGGCGATCAGGGCGTAGCTTCTCCGGTGACGCTGCTTCCCGTCAACGGCCTGTGGTATTTAGCTACGCCTTCAATTGTGATCGTTATACCGCCACCAGTCGGTTGCCAGCGACTCGTTCTTTATTCGGCAGGGTGCACCACGCGCAGGTGAGGTTGGCTTGGAGCTAAACGATGATAGACTGCTCCCTTACATCCCTGCATGCATGCATATTGACTTGTAAGCTTGCAGCTATCTCATTGACGATTTCCATACACGTTACTGTTGTGATTCACTCCGCCCGTGCAGGGGCCGACCCTCCAAGACTCCATCTATCTGCGCATCGGCAATACACGACGAATGGCGATAGAATGAATGGGGTAGATAAGATTAATGACAGATAGATGCGGAGACTTGTTTTGGGTAGTAGCCATTTTGCGATCACTTGCCTTTTGGAGAGGTTTACTGATAAGTGTTCTGTACTAGATGACCCGGCGTGGTTAGTATCGCCATGTTTATTGACTAAATTATTTTGCGGAATAAACACACTTATTACACAAATCTTTTCCTTCATCAGCCTATTGCAGACATATGCTACCTCTCCAGTAATCTATACTAATATTATAAAGCTGAAGAGTTTGTTTGTTTGAACGCGCTAATCTCAGTAACTATTGATCCGAATTTAAAAATTCTTTTTGTGTTGAATCTATACTAATATTATAAAGCTGAAGAGTTTGTTTGTTTGAACGCGCTAATCTCAGTAACTACTGGTCCGAATTTAAAAATTCTTTTTGTGTTGAATAGACCATTTATCGAGGAAGGCTTTAGGCTAAAAACGGGGAAAAAAAATCATCTATTCCAAGCGGACGAAGTCGCGAGCACAGCTAGTACCTAATAAGTAGTAAAGTGGCGAACGCCATTTTGGGGAAACAACTGGAGGATTTGACCCATAATCGCCACGCTGGGCAGGCAGATTGACGATCCCAGTATTCGCAGTTGACTGCTTACCATCAGGCATCACAGTGGCTCGATTGCCGCCTCACGCATAAAAAAATAATGGTGATGACAATAGGGAATATGCATGACTTTTTTTTATGGATTTATTGAGATCTTGTATCTTCCAGATACATAAATATCGAAGAATTTTTAAACTATCTTTTCTATTAAGCGAGTTATAAAGCGTTAAAGTTATTGGTTAGACAGAGAGATCCGACGCGGCGGATGACGTCATGTACCGTGAGCGCCGTACTAACTCCATAGAAAAATCTGTTTCGCGAGAGAGAGACGGATATATTTGCTTTCAACGACTGTATCTCGTCCATTTTTCAACCAATTTTGATTTTGTTTTCACTGTTCGTAGTAGATATTGATCTATTTTACGATAAATTAGTAAATACCTGAAACTATTTTTCATGCATATTCCCTATTCATGGATTTGGAAACTAGTCCTTTGCTAGACTTGAGTTACTCTTTTGCTGTCCTTCATGCCGCGGCCACACATTGGATTCAACTTTGCGTCCAATCACTGTCCAATGTAACGCGCTCAATGTCATCATTGTGTCAAAGTACCGATACACACATTTGTGCATTGGGCGCAAAACGTTGCGTTGGTGTCCACATCTCCAATGTGTGGCCGAGAGAAGCCGCAATCCTGAGCCCACTGTGCCTGGGCCACTGAATAGGATCTCTAGTTTGACGTGGAGCTGTGGCAACGAGAATAGAAGACTAGCTATGACGCGTGTATCTAAATTGACATCTTCGTAATGTCAATTGCATTTTTCGAAAGATTTTTTTATAATAATTACATTATTTTACCGTCCATATTCATTGTGAATTGTGTGCACTACTATATCTAGACGGCGCTCGTCATCACTTAACAAGAACACTCTGATCTTCAAAGATGGTAAAAGCGGCATGTATAATCCTAACTGTCTTAATAATTGTAGCCATCATGGCTGTCTGCGTCATGGTGAAGTTTGCCACAGAAATAACAGTCCAGGAGAAAAAGCGGGAGTACCTCACAGGAGGAGGGATCTTCAACTTCGCTAGAGCCATGGGCGTCATATCCCTCAACGACAACCTATCCCAAACCATGGCCGAGAGGTTCCCATACGTCGCAGCGATCACTAGAAACTCCTCTCAGACTTGGTCCTTCTCCTGCTTCGCTAGCGTCATCCTCGTGAAATGGGTGGTGACGTCAGCCCATTGCAGAAGACACTCGGCCACGCACCGCGTACTGATATACCAGGACTTCGTCAAAAACTACACGCACACCTACCCTATCCTATTCTGGAGGCTTCACGAGAAGTTTAATAGTAGTCATCCCACGCCGAAATACGACATAGCTGTCGCGAAGCTGAATGTGGATTTGTATCCGCTGACCGTTAAAGCTTCTGTGTTCGATGACCGGCCGGCTAAAGAGGTGGAGGCGAGCGTGTGGAAGACTGTTTCAACAATGGACAAGAAGATGTTCTTGACGAATGATTTCGAGAAGTTCGACGTGACTATTGTGCCTCCTTCGCGCTGCTTCGAGAGCTACGGCGTGGAACTTGATGATACCTTGCTGTGTGTGGACTTATCTGACTATGAAGACTGCTTCATACACGAGTTTGGACCTATCTACGCTGGTGATAAGGTGGTGGGAATTCTGGCGGTGAAGCCTAGGGACTGTGACGTCAAACTGGCAATTTTCACAAATGTTTCTTATTATTCCAATTGGATATTGAGGTCTACCCACACGACGTATTATGGGTAGAACACGGTTGTTTTATTTTTATGTTTTGTTTGTTAATATACAATACTTACACCTTTTGTTGACTTTCTATTGTTATATCTCCAGACTAATGCCGTAAGGATAGCGCATTTATAGGAGAGGTAGGGCATAGCGAATCTTCGCTCGAATGAGCTGCCCGTCCGGGGAAGGACCTCCACCCTATAGAATACCGCAGCCAAATGACCTCTGGGTCGTGTTTCTGCCGGCGAGTAGGGTTTCCGGAGCTCCGAGCCACTATAAAAAAAAATCATTCGTCATATCATCAGCCTATCGCAGTCCACAGCTGGACATAGGCCTCTCCAGTTGTTGGCCATTTTGGGCAAACACTGGAGGATTTACCCATAATCGAAATCGAACGCAGGGCGTAGCTTCTCGCTCCGGTGACGCTGCTGCCCGTCATTGGCCTGTGGTACCTATTTAATTTAGCTACGCCTTCAATTGAGTGATGGTTACTCATACCGCCACCATTCGGTAGCCAGAGCCTCGTTTGTTGTTCGGCAGGATGCATGCACCACGGGCAAGTGAGGGTGGCATGGAGCTAAAAGTTGATGGGTCGCTCCCTTTACATCTCTGCTAGATTTAATCATTAGGAAAACGCTTTACTTAATTCAAAAACATTTCTTATAACATTCAAACGAAAACAATAATTAATTTTCGTTAATAACACAAAGTGCTTAACATAATCAAACCTACAACGATTTAAACGAAACGCACTTTGTCGAATTGCTAAACTTGTGTCATAAACAAAACGTTTCAAACTAAGTAATACTTTATTTTGGACCCTACCAGACCCCTTCGAACAGTTATGTCATCTCCTACCCTAGCATTTTTGGGACATAAAATTATTCATAACTTATAGTTATGTCCTGTCTTTTTAGGGTTACGTACCCAAAGGGTAAAAACGGAACCCTATTAATAAGACTTCTCCGTCCGTCCGTCCGTCTGTCTGTCACCAAGCTGTAAATCAAGAATCGCGATTTCAGCCTCTCCAGTTGTTCGCAACTTAGGGCAAACATCTGGAGGATATACCCATAATCGCCACGCTGGGCAGGCGGGTTGGCGATCGCAGGGCATAGTCACCGGCCTGTGGTAATTTAGCTACGCCTTCAATTGTAATGGTCATACCGCCACCAGTCGGTTGCCAGCGCCTCGTTCGTTATTCGGCAGGATGCACTACGGGCAGGTGAGGTTGGCTTGGAGCGAATAGATGAAAGGTTGCTCTCTTACATCCCAAAAGCGCAAATCGTCACTCCACCTAAATCTAGTCAGTGGTACGGAACCCTTCGTGCTCGAGTCCGACTCGCACTTGACCGGTTTTTCTATTTGACAGGAGTGAGCGAGAGGGGTGTACTCATTTGTCATATTTTTGCGAGGGTCATTCGGTTGTGGAGACACTTAAATGGTATCTGTGTTGTTAAACTTGGCTGCGATTTGCAGAGTGATAAAGGGATTACATTGAGTCTGTGTGAGGGTAGCTGGATCATTTAATTTGTGAAATAATTGGTAGAGAACTTTTTTCGTTAATGGCAGTTGGACTTCTTTGCTAACAATACATACCTATTAAGCGTCATGGCTTTTCAGAGTTCATTCTATGTTGATATTATAATCACAGAAGTTTCGGGTTTGTCTCTACTCGACAGTAGATGAATAGGTATAATCTTTCTTACAAATGGTTTACGGAGCTTCATTTATGTGTATGTATCCAAAACGAGCAACGTTCATTCTTCAAAATAAGATAGATGAAGCATTTTCAACGAGACACGATTGTAAAGAAATTAAAGAAACATTTTGAGTTAAAAAAATATTTATTTATTTTCACTGGTGGTTTGAATTAAAATTTCTTACAACTGAAATAACAATGAAATAAAGAGAAGAATTTTTTTTTTTTTTTTTTCTAAATGACTACGATGATGGCCAGGGCGGCCTTGTCATCATCACCGGACTGTAAAGAGAAGAATTACCCATAGAAGCCATTTATCCAGCGGCGTAGCGTAGTGGGGGCGGGGGGGGCGGCCCGCCCCGGGCGGCACATTTTAGGGGGCGGCAAAATTTCACAATTTATAATCTATCCATACTAATTTAAATAATAAAAATATTTGAACCATTTCATATTTTTATCGGAACTACAAATTCGGACCGATTGAAAAGAGCATGGAATTTTTCATTACTTATTCTGTAACGGATTCGGGGAATCCCTTTTCTTTGAATGATATTTTGTAGCGACTGCTGCCAACACCGTCCACGACTTGCAGGGATTCCCCGTATTTTATTTTTTGCTTTGTTTATGACTAACAAAAAAACAGCGAGAATATAACTGACTTGACTGAATTTAACTGACGATTCAAAATAAAAGGGCGGCAAAATTGTCTCCCCCCCCCCCCCCCCGGGCGGCAAAATTGTCTTCCGCCCCGGGCGGCCGACACCCACGCTACGCCGCTGCATTTATCATTACTAAAATTCCCTGTTGAGATAGTACAAGAAAGAAGTTTGCTCAGAGGAACATTGCCAACAATATTACGTTAGGCGCTTGTATTTAGGTAGACATTACGAGTATAATGCGTACTTGAATCATTTTATCATCATTCATGGACAAGATGTTATCCAGTTAAAGATAATAAAATTAATTAACTCAATGAATAATCGGATTAATCATACTTTAATAGAAATTGCTCGAGCTCGCCCACGAATTTGTCTCACCATAGAGAGTAGCTGATAGACTCATAAAGTCAGAGATAGAGTCGTAATTGTAATTCCTATTTATCTAGTCTTCTAGCTATAACCGTAAGCCAATAGAAGAAAAACTAAGAAATTATCAAAATAGCTTAGTTAAAGCCATTTTCAATACAAACTTCAAGGCATTTAAATATCATTTGTAAAGTTAGCATACTTTTACTTTATTATTATACTAATATCTATTTGCATTGTCTTTCTATAATTAAATAGGTACCTATAAGAAACAGTCTTTTTATAGCACAGCTCTGCCTACTACCTATTTACATCAAATGCAATTTGTAATCATCGCTATTTCGGAACTTATGCGAACCTAGGGGGCGATATCCAAGAAAACATTCGTAAACGCAATTAATGAAAGGTTTTATTATTATGTTAATAACGCCACATAATGTGGGTGTCGACCCAATCCGCCATGGCAGCGCCACACCCTATCTTTTATGGCGTTGCCAAATTTTAATACTCTGCAGAGACGCTGCGGTATGAGACACGTAATTGTAGAGCGTTAAACCGCGTTTAGGTCATTAAAACAGACCTAGATGTCTGTAGGCAGTTAGTTAGTCTAATTAAATAAGACTGCCTATGAAATTTAGGTGACGATATGGGTTGATGAATGTTGGTTGTCTATGTTATAGAGTTTGACAATTTTAGCATTACGAGCGCTAACTGTTTGCATTGACAAGGCATTGACCTTTATTTACCTACTTACTCATAGATAAAATTATAAGACTACCTACCTACCTACATAACTTAGATACCTACCTACCTATCGAAAACTTTGCAAAACAATCAATAATTGGAGAGTACTGAGTAGCTTTAATCTTTTGATTTCTTTCTTGGCAAGAAGATCAAAAAGTAGAACTGAATGAATCGACTTCGCCGAATCAATTGATTTAATTTCCTACACAAGCCAAACCTACGCTACGCTCAGAGACCTTGTTAGATAGGTACCTACCTACCATCTGATACAGTACAACACCCGTTAACAAGTTCCTTATATAGACTTGTTCTACACAACCGCCCGTATAACTTGCTAATACACAATAACAAAGAAATTATAGAGTTTAAACTAAGAAAGCGAACAGAAATAACTATGAGTCAAACTTTGCTCCCCATTTGCGCGAAATCGTGAATCAGCTGCGAGTCTGCTAGGAAAAATCAATACTGTACGTCCTACATGAATTATTCGTCAATACTGACCAGTGTAGACTTTAAACCGTTTTAATTGGGTATTATTATGTACAAACAACATTTCCTAAATACCAGTTTACTGTACTGATATGCCTAATTAGAGAAATATTAATTTGGTGTGTCGAAATTAAAATTAACACCAATCTGAACGTAGCCGCAGGTGTCGCACTGCAGTTTCCGTAGTGACCGCAAGAGGGCGCAGTTGTACTCGTGATGTTGTTACATACCGTATGGGCGTGTGAGTGCTTGTGCAAAAAAAATTGTGTTTTGTGATGTTTTAAGCGCTAATGGAAAACGAAAACGGTGAGTACAGTGACTTAATACCCCATACTACTGGTTACAACGTCCACAAGCCTGTGAATATTACAGAAATCGCGTAGGAAATGGGAAATCTTACATCTGTGCGATCAGATGTATAACCCGACCGAATTTAGGTCGCCTCATTAGTAGTGCACTTCCTACTGCTCCCGGTCTCTTCGATTCGGTCGGGTTGTACTCCCGCCATCTTGTAGGAGCGTTTCAGGATTTCATATAAATATATCGATCGGAAGCTTTCTGTAACCTAATTCCGTAGTTATTCTCGTTCCTTAAGAGGTATCGGCTTCACAAATGCTTCATTGTTAGTTACAAGTCTCAACGTAATCGACGTAATCAATATTTTGTTTTGTTGACATTAGTAATTTCGTAATTTGGCCTGAAAAAGTTTATGACCCAATCGTTTTAAGGGGCGGAAGTCCTATACTGCTCAGTTAGGGTGTTCCTTCCCTTGTAAGGACGGTGAAACGTCGATAAATTCATGGCATAATGGTGCGCTAACTTTTTTGGCCTTGCCTAGCGGCGCCTACATACTAGAATATGACATCACAAATTTTAAATAGAATTTCAATGAAGATTTTAGTTTTTCTGAGCTGTAGATAACGATAGTTTGTACACAAAATATTCTGTTTACAATAGATTCGTAAAGGCATTAGTAAAAATGATGCTTGCGATAGTAAATTGTTAATCTTTGGAATGTCAAATACATTAATTATCTTAAAGTTCTACATTAGTAACAGACAGTAATTTACGACAAAGGTTTCTATTTACGGCAACGATAATGTTATTGATCCCTCCTCCATCTATAAATGAAATCAATAATTAACTTTCCATCTTCAGTTGACCTTAGATTATATATTTAAGTATTTGCTTGAATTCTTATAGTAATAATTTATGCAATACCATGATAAGTATCTATGTTTTGATAAGTGGTTTCTTAAAACCTTCTTTCATCAAATATTAATGTGATAATATGCACACAATATACATATTTAACTTCAAATCTTCTCACACATAGGCTTTTATTTGAATAAAAACCTCTTTAGCAAAAAAAAAATAGGCATATTGCGCCACAGACATAAACGATAAGTTTAAATTACAAAACCTGATGAATGATGTTACTTTCAGACTTACCCAACTGTAATTTATGAAATGAATAACCTTACATCTTGTGAAAGTTGTCTATAAGAGATTGCTATTAGCGATAAGACTACCTAAAATGTACTAATTTGATTCATTAAAGACATAAGACTCAGGCTTCCAAACACAATCAATGAGAATGAGATTTGGATCATATGAGGATATTGGGCCTTACAAGGTTAAATAATATGTTTGCACTGACAAAGGACACATCAGATTAACATATAGGCTATGATGTATAAGGATTTACTAACCAAATAGGCAAAGTTGCAGGCTGCAGCTTAGTTATTTGAATAAGATACTAAGCTCTTTATGCTTGATAAACAATAAATAAATATCCCATTACCATCACTAGACAAATCACTACACACAAAGTAAGTAGCATAAGCACTTGTGTTATGAGTTTCAGAACAACGAATGGTACCACAAATATATACTTAAATACAAATATAAACACCCAGACAAGGAACAAAAGCAAGTGTTCATCACACAAATGTTTGTCCCAAGTGGGATCCAATCTGCGATTCTGGGATCAGGAGATAGGGGTCACTACCAATTGAGCCACAGAGCCAGTTTATGATAGTAGGATAGATAAGAAATGTTACTACAATGGAATACCAGGGCAAGACCGAGAGACCGAGGAACCCGTAAAGCTATATTTGTACTAAAACAAATTGTCTACTGTACCTAGTTCTATGTAAATTGTTTGGTGTGCAATAAAGAATATTTTTTTTTTAGATAGCAGAGCAGATATATAAACACAAAAAAAAATAAAAAAAAATAAATAAAGAATATATTATCTATCTATCATACAGGTTCCCATTTTGGGTACTGTATTTTGGGTTTGTGCTATTGTAATATGAATATGATTGTCTTTATTGACAACAGTTCTTTCTGCCTTGCCCTTTTTCTTTTGCAATCATCCTCTACCTGAAAGTTGTCTGGAATTGATCGCTCCCAGCGATAAGACCGCCTACATTGTACTTACGTGTCTGTGATACCTACTGTTTTCCTGTAAATGCTTAGTTTTGTGCAATAAAGAATATCGAGGTTCTATTTACTGTATAAAAAAATATATAAATAACCCAAAGACATGCCACGCTGGGCCACACAGCGCCACCTAGCCCCCAAACTAAGCCGAAGCTTGTACTATGGGTACTAGACCAACTGATAAACTTACTTACATACATTTTTTTTTGTAAATAAAATACATATTATAGATAGAAAACCACCCAGACCAATACAAACACAGACATGTTCATGAAACACAAATGTTTGTACTGTGCGGGAATCGAACCCACGACCCTTGGCTCAGGAGGGCAGAGGTCACTACAAAATGAGCCACCGAGCCTGTATGTCGCTCGCATATCATAGTAAACGTTTATGAATATGGTAGTTGTGCCATCTTAGATCATTTGCACACTCCATATTTTATACGCTCTGAAGACGCCGCCAAGGAATCCTAGCTCTAAGGCCAGGGCTTCATCATCATTTGCCTGCCAGCTCCAACTGCTGGACATGGCCGCCCCCATCCCCATGAAGATTTGCCTTAATCCGACGCTTGGCATTCGGGTTGCTGACTGCAGTATGCATTATTTGTAGCCAGTAATAATTCTACCATCGCACTCGATCCATCCGTGCCATGTGAAGTATCCATCAAAAACTGTTCGTTTTCAAAGATCGTTTTTTTCGCTTACGTGTCAGCTCTGGAACGAGTTCCCAGCTGCTGTGTTTCCTGGTCGACACGACTTGTTTCTCTTACAAACGTGGTGTAGAGAGAGTTCTTTCGTCCGTGTATATAGTCGTCGATATGGCTTCCCTACGCCTGATGGAAAGCGAAAGAGAATGCCCACGTCCTCTGTGACCAATGCCGGCCCAACCCTAACCCTCACGAGCTCCGGAAACCCTTCTCACCGGCAGAAACACGACCCCGGAGGTCATTCGGCTGCGGTATTCTATAGGGTGGAGGTCTTTCCCGGACGGGTCGGCTCAATTTGAGCGAAGATTCACTTAGTCATTTCATTTTCTCCCCAGACAACCTTTCGGTGAGAAGGTGTAATTTTCTGCGGAGAGGGGCAACGTCGTCGTTGTCAGCCACTATGCCCTCACCTCTCTTATTAAATATCATGATGAGCCAAGTTTCGCAACAGAAACGAATGCTACTCTTAAACATTTAGGAGCTAATTTGAACGTTTACGCGCGCCTGATGCGAGGAACATGTTTCGTAATCAGCTTCCTGCCGCCGTTTTTAGTCGGACCATTTTGTTGTCGGACTATTTGTGTACGCTGTAACAGCTATTTTTGGTGGCAAAAATGTATTCAGTGATAGACGATGGATTATGTAAAGTCTGATGAATGGTTCTGGCATTCCGGGAGTGTGTGGAGCGGGCGGGAAATGTGGATGGTGTGGTCCTTAGGGATAGCCACAAATTCTGTCAACTAAACAGTCCACGCGTTGCTTGAACTTTACACTTTGGCACTTCAAATCGTCTATAGACCTATAGATTCCGGTTCCCGATGAGCTATGTAACGGCTGCTGGAAAGATATGAATGCTGATATATCGCCTGCATACATCCACTGCTGGACGTAGGCCACCCCCAATGATAATACGATTGGGGGGGATCCTTAGTCACCGCGGCAGGTGGGTTGGTGACCGCAGTAGCTATTATCCCAAGGTAAACACTGCATCCGTTCCCTGATATTCCTTCAGTCGTCGTCTTCTAACTGCTGACTTGTAGCTACGGCTATTTTTTTTTATGTCAGAGGGGGCAAAAGGTTCTGAACTGTTGCCTGACTCTTTGATACACCGAATATTCAGATAACCCGCATGAATTTACTTCGGATTCTTTTTTTTTTATAGTATGCTCTAACATATGGCTCTTCCTACGCCTGATGGAAAGCGAAAGAAAAGCCCAAATCGCTGTGACAACTGGCAAGTAACTGGTCAGTTGCCATCGCCATATCGGCCCAACCATAACCCCCCACGAGCTCCGGAAGACTCCACTACTCGGCAGAAACACGACTCAGAGGATTCTTTTTACCCAAGGTTTTTGGAACCTATGTGCCAAAATAAAAAGCAGTTGCTTAATAACTGTTATCAATCGGGGCCAAGCTTAATGGACTGTTGCACTGAACTGATGACACTGACTTGCCGCTAAATCGATTGGTGACGTTGACCGTCGCCAATGTACGAACTCTAGCGGGTGAGCTAATTAGCTAGCCGTTGATAGTTTAGCAGACTTTTGTTACGGTGATAGTCAAGGGCGTCTTCTTTATTTCTTCAAGAACTCCTAGAAGGGTTAGGGCCACCCCCCCTCCTTGACAGAAGCTTGGGCTTTGAAGTAAGACATTGCTGAGAGGCTATCTCGTGTCATTAGCCCCTAAAGGCAGCTTTTGAAGAATTCAACTCTAGTAAGATATGGAACGATTACTTTAGCGGTATGGTACTGCCTAAGAATATAAGAGTCTTGCAGTCTTCAAACTTTTTCGCTCTCCCAGCAAAATCCGGTTCGCTGTCGCTTTGAAAATCAGAAGTTTTCCCGCTTTCCCATAGTTTAGTCGTACTATAAAGTAGAGGATGTAAGGGAGCGACCTATCATGTTTTTCGCTTTAAGCCACACTTATCTACCCGTGGTGCATTCGGCTGAATAAGAGGACGAGGCTCTGGAAACCGACTGGTAGTGGTAATGAGCATCACGAGGGAAGGCGTAGTAGCTAAATACCACAGGCAGACAGTGGCGGATTAACGGTATAGCACTACCAATGCACGTGCTTGGGGCCCCTGTTCTCCAGGGGCATCCATCCTCTTCTGGCGGTCCATGTTATACCTACATTTTATCGGATTCATCCACAATATGTCCGAAATCACAAGGCGCGAACTGTCGGGAGTGTCCCTTCATGCCCCCCGCAGGCCATGCCCCAGCGCGCGCAAAAAATACATTTAATGTTCTTCCAAGTTAAAGTATGTTTGGCTATCACACAATGGTTCGATGTCTTTTGCACTTTGTTTATTACTTGTAATAACCTACAATTCCATTCCTTTCATTTCCATTTAAACAATAGAAGGCCTACACAGGCTCGGTGCTTAGGGCCTCGGATACTCTTAATCCGCCACTGCAGAGCAGATGACAGGCAGCAGTGTCACCGGAGCGAGGAGCTACGCCCGCGATACCCAAAACCGCCTGCCCAGCGGGCGATTATGGGTAAATCCCCCAGGTTTTCCCAAACTGGCGAACATCTGGAGAGGCCTGTTGTCCCAGCAGTGGACTGCAATAGGCTGATGATGACCATGTGCTGTGTAGAGAAGATTAGGGTCTTGCATCTTTACTCTTTCAAGCCGCTAAAAGTCACAAAATCCGGTTCACACTCGCCTTATACATCGGAAGTCTTCCAAATGACAATCTTTCTTTAGCGATATCGTTATAAAGTACATTGGCAATCGGCTGAAAACGCCTGTTCTCTGTCGCTTGGCCCACAGACTCACTATCTCGCTCGATCGCGAAGGTTACGCGACGAATACATTTCTGTGTCCCTGTCCACAAGGGACTTGCGATATCGGTCTGTTTCGATAGTAGATCGGCTACCCGGCTTGAGATGCTGATTGATACATTGCTGAAGTGGCTGTGGCATATCATAATTGCATGGGAAATACGTTAGACTATCCAGTTAACTGCATCTGTACATCATTAGCTGGTGATGAGTTCACGGCGGGACATAGGCTCTCTCCAAATGCTCGGCCACAGATGAACTGCAGCTGTCAAGCTTCAAATCAATGCATAAGGTTTTGACGTATGTCCTGCTGAAAGAAGCAATCTGATCTTTAGTTGGACTGCAAGTACCTATATTTCGATGATATTCACCACCAACGCACAACGCTACTGTAGATTTTTGACAGGAAATATCTATTCGTCCATCAGCCTTTCGCAGTTCATGCTGGACATCGGCCACTCCAGCCAGGCCACTCCACTGGGACAGGCCGGATTGGCGGTCGCAGGGGCGTAGCTTCTAGCACCCCTTTAGCGCTGCTTGTCCCGTCATCGGCCTAGTGATTTTTAACATACGCCTTCAATCTTGACAGTTATACCGCTACCATTCGGTTGCCATTCGGTTGTGGCTTGGAGCGATAAAATAATAGTTTGCTCTCCCTTACAACCCTATTTACAAGCCCCTTATTTCACGAATCGAGGAATAATCTCTGGGAAGATCGAGTCTTGGTACAATTAAACCAACATCAAACATTCCCTCATATCTCGTACGTTACATATAGTTACTCAACAAAAGCCCTCTAAATCTTGCGGGCAGGTGAAGCATTACGATGGCTAATAGGAATGAGCTGGCGGTGGCCAACTGATCATAGTAACGCTTGCTCTTACTAGACTGATGTACACAACTCAACAGTTAAATTGTTAGATTGATCCGTGTCATCTTACTATTATAAAATAAACCCGACTTCAAAAAAAACCCAAACGACCAAAACTAAAAGCGATAAATAAACGTAAGTAATCCTATCCTTAATACATAATCATTTAAATATTACAATTATCACATATTTTTGAAGTCGGTGGCCAACCTCTCGGTGTACCTAACTACGTAGACTGTAGTTGTATGACGCGCGCGGCGGCCATCCACACGACCAATATACCTAGATATATGTTTGGCTGCACCGGACTTCAAAAAATAAGTGATATATTGTAATATTTAAATGATTATGTATAAGGATAGAATTACTTACGTTATTATATCGCTTTTTAGTTTTTGGTCGTTGTTTGGGTTTATTTTGACGTCGGTTTTTAATTTTTTTTAAAAAAATCATTTTATTTCTCTGTTTTTTAGTTGCGTTATAATGTGCTGTGACCCTTGAAATAAAGGCTAATTATGTCCTTAAGGAGTTTACTTAGGAATGAAAACAATTTTGCTTTAAGTCTAGTGAGACTTATGCGATCTAGAATCAAGCATATCACATACCAATCACCGGCATAATAGCCCTGATTAAGACATACTACTACCCTAGTTTATATCGACCAATGTCAGTACTGTCCCCTAACTCCTAACCGTTATAGGGAGTTCTGTGTGGCTTCAGCATCAAGCACCAGATAGTTGTCGCCCGGAAGCATATACCTGAGTAAAATAGATTACGTAACAAAAACACCATAGGAGCATACAATTTTTCGGGTTGTTGCCCTCAATTTCTCCAGGATCCCCATCTTTCCTGATCCCTACTTGGTGATAATGGGACCACCTCGGAAGTGGTCTTCTGTCGAACTGTCGAAATATTTTGAACTCCATCCATAATTGAGGAAATATCGCTGAACATACATAAAAAAAAAAAAATCTATACATAGAGACGAATGTGAATCCGTCCTCTCCTATTTTCGAGAAGTCGGTTAAAAATATAGTCGGAGTTTTCCTCTCTGACGTTTTACTATACTCCAGAACGCTCGAACCGATTTCCACGTTATGCTATTCGTTAGAAGGGTCTCGGGCTCCGTAGAGGTTTATTAGCTGAGAAATTGCAGGAAAAAAGAGCCGGGCTTTCTAGTGTCTATACAATGGTGTATTGCCTCCGAAGAGTTATTCCAACTCATCCCTTCCTCTCCTGTCCTCTGCCCGGACTACAAGTCCTGGACAGCGGTGTCGGCCGCCAACCATTCAGACGATGGTGGCGCGCACCATGAGGTGTTGTTTCCTAGCCCCCGTTTCATTAAGGTCACGGTATGCCATCCCGCTCATGTGTGTACCTTCCTCTTATAATCCTGGGTCTTTATTAATGGTGACTCCATAGAACTCATTGATCTTGGGTCTCTCCCTACTCGTTTTCCTCAATAGAACTAAGCGTGGCCGGGTTTTTGAGATGCCCAAAACGCACCTGCTTATATTCTAAATGAAGTTCTCGGGATTTCCAAATATGAAGGTGTATTGTGTCTAGGTATGTTTCGGTCCCCACTCTTACCATCAGGTACAATGCGTGCCCAACAGATGAGACTTGAGAGACCGCGTGAGTCGACCACCACTATCGTAATTTCCTAAGATAGGACTCTATCCCAAGCGGAATGTTACCGTATGTACATCTGGATATTTAAGTAAAGGATACACCTCTATCCTTGATACGACGACTGCCAGGACGCCCCACTCCAGGACGCTCGGCAAGTCTCCATCTTTTAGTGGCACGCACTAAAGACTCTTGGACATACCATACTATTGTCACTTTTAAAAGTTATTGCCTATGTAGGCAGAAAAATCCATCAGGCTGGCTGTAGTGAGTACAGGTGGCTGAGTATCGTGGGCTCAACCGTGAATGTTATAAATAATTGTAAAGTTAGCCCACAGAGAGGGGGCGGTGAGGGGCGGTCGGCTCGATGGGCCGAAATAAATTAAAACCTGTGTGGATGATATTTCGATTAAAGGTTTCCGGTTTCCAGTGATAGTATATTTGTGTGAGATCACTGGGATTACCAACTCGCCTGCCAAGCCTGGGCGGATTGATGGTAGAACCTCCAGGTGTTTGCCCAATGTGCGCGAACAGCTGGAGAGGGCCTATGTCCAGCTGTGGACAGCGATAGCTGATGATGATAAGCAACAAGTCGTCAAATAGGATCTTAAAAATTAGACTAGACATTATACATATAACGAAGTAAGGAATAAATAACCCATCGACTTGCCACGC
The DNA here is from genome assembly GCA_031163375.1 of Conogethes punctiferalis. Classification (NCBI taxonomy): domain Eukaryota; kingdom Metazoa; phylum Arthropoda; class Insecta; order Lepidoptera; family Crambidae; genus Conogethes; species Conogethes punctiferalis. The sequence goes on along the minus strand of CM062104.1, from coordinate 5,175,115 downwards.
TCGGCCGCACATCGCCTACCTAGCCCCAAAACTAACCGAAGCTTGTACTATGGGTACTAGACGGACTGATAGGACTTACTGACGATACTATTTTTGTAAATGTATACATATTATGCATAGTAAACACCCAGACCAATACAAACAGACAATGTTTCATGAACACAAATGTTTGCTACTGAGCGGCCAATCAAATACACGACCCTTAGGCTCATTAAGCTGAATCACTAATCGACCAATGAGCCACCTGGGTCTGTCGAAATGCTCACACACAACCAGTCCCTTGCCAAACTACTACTCAGCGTTGGCCCTACATCCAATCGTTTATTACCACTAGTCAATGGCCAAACATTCGCCTACGTTTGGTCGGGAAAATAATAACTTGCAGATGCTCTTGAGTTGACACCGAAGTGATCTGTAGGCTCTTATAACCTTGTATGCAATGAGGAAGTGGATAATCTATCTCATAATCATAACTTATCTAAATCTGCTACTAATACTATAAAAGAGGAAAGTTTTTTTTGTGTAGTGATTTATATCTTGTAGATAAAAATCAAATAACTACTAGCCAATAGTCAAAAAGTCTTTAACCATTGAGAAGCTACAATTCTCCTAAGGTTACTGGTAATATCTAGGCTATATTTTTTTGCTAGAAAATAATTTAGACCTATATTACGGATACACCCGTTATTTACATCGTGGTGCGCCATACTCATCATCACCATCAAGCCTTAGCAGTCCACTGCTGGGACATAGGCCTCTCAGAGGTGTTGCATACTTCTGGGATGGATAGACTCCTTGAATCGCCCTCGCTGGGTCAAGGCGGGAGTGGAGATCGCGCAGGGCGGAGCATACCTGGCTCCGGTTGAACGCAGCGGGGCTCGGTCGACCGGCGGGGGGGTATTTAGCGTCCGCCTGCGTTCGGTGAGTGGGTGTGTACGGGCCAGGGGGCTGACGGGCCGGAAAGTCTCCTGATGGGTTGTGGGATACGGCTGCACAGTGTCTTGAGAGACGGGGGCCGGATATGGGGGGTGGGGTGATCGTGGGCGTTGTGTACCAGGGTCGTTGGGGTGGTTTTTTATTTTTGTAATTTGTTTTCTTTTTTTACTCTTCTTTTTTTTTTTTTTTTTTTTGTTTTTATTTTTTTTCTTTTTGTTTTTTGGTTTTTTTTTCTTCTTTTTTGTCTATCTTCTTTTTTTTTG
>CM062104.1:5065195-5173816 GCA_031163375.1 Conogethes punctiferalis | reverse complement strand
TGATAAACTTACTTACATACATTTTTTTTTGTCTAAATACAAATACATATTAAAGATAGAAAACACCCAGACATTACAAACACAGACATGTTTCATAACACAAATGTTTAAAGTAAAGGATAGGGGGGGGGGGGGGGCTGTCTGTTTAGCGATGGGGGGGGGGGGGGGGGGGGGGGGCTGGCTGCTGTTGGAGGCTTTTTAACCAGTCTTTTTTTTTGGAATGGGGGGGGGCGTTTGGTTATAAGAAACTCACTGTGCGGGAATCGAACCCCACGACCCTTGGCTCAGAGGGCAGGAGGTCACTACAAATGAGCACCGAGCCCTGTATGTCCTAGGCAATCATAGTAAACGTTTATGCATATGCGGTAGTGTGCCAGTCTTCAGATATTTGCACACTCCATATTTTATACGCCTCTGAAGACGCCGCCAAGGAAATCCTAGCTCTAAGGCCAGGCTTCTTCATCATTTGCCTGCAAGCTCCAACTGCTGGACATGGCCGGCTCATCCCCAGGAAGATTGCCATAATCACGCGCTTGGCATTCGGGTTGGTGCGGACTGCGAGTATTGCATTATTTGTAGCCAGTAATAATTCTAATGTCTAACTCACGCACTCTGAATCCATCCGTGCCATTTGGGAAGTATCCCATCAAAAACTGTTCGTTTTCCAAAGTTCTTTTTTTCGCTTACGTGTCAAGCTCTGGAACGAGTTCCCCGACTGCTGTGTTTCCTGGTCGACCACGACTTGTTCTCTTTCAAACGTGGTGTAGAAGAGTTCTTTCGTTCCTTTATAGGAGCTCGAAATGGCTTCCCTACGCCTGAGTGGAAAGCGCAAGAGAAGCCCACGTCTCCTGTGACAATGGCGGGCCCAACCCTAACCCTCACGAGCTCCGGAACCCTTTCTCACGGCTTGAAACACGACCCCGGAGGTCCATGCGTGCTCGGTACTTCTATAGGGTGGAGGTCTTTCCCCGGGACGGTCGGCTCAATTTGAGCGAAGATTCTACTTAGTCATTTCATTTTCTCCCAGACAACCTTCAGGTGAGAAGGTGTTGTAATTTTTGCTGCGGAGAGGGGCAACGTCGTCGTTGTCAGACCACTATGCCCTACCTCACTTATTAAAATATCATTGATGAGCCAAGTTTCGCAACAGAAACGAATGCTCCATTAACATTTAGGACTGTAATTTGAACGTTTACGGCGCCTGATGGCTGGAACCAGTTTCGTATTCAGCTTCCTCCGCCTTTTTTAGTCGGCCCCATTTTGGTTGTCGGACCTATTTGTTGTACGCTGTTACAGCTATTTTTCTGGGAGGCAAAAATGTAATCAGTGATAGACGATGGATATGTATAGTCCTGATGAATTGTTCTGCATTCCGGGTGTGTGTGGACGCGGGGGAAATAGTAATGGTGTGGTCCTTAGGGATAGCCACAATTCTGTCAACTACCAGTCCCACGCGTTGCTGAACTTACACTTGGCACTTTCAATTCGTCTATAGACATTAGATTCCGGTCCGAGAGCTATGTACGGCTGCTGGAAAGATATTGAATGCTGATATATCCAGCCTGCAAACATCCACTGCTGGACGTTAGGCCTCCCCCAATGATAAATCGAAATTGGGGGGGATCCTTAGTCCACCGCGGCAGGTGGGTTTGTGACCGCAGTAGCTATTATCCCAGGTAAAAACACTGGCATCCGTTCCCTGATATTCCTTCAGTCGTCCTTCTAACTGCTGACATTGTAGCTCGGCTATTTTTTTTATTGTCAGAGGGGGCCAAAGGTTCTGAATGTTGCCTGACCTTTTGATACACCGAATATTCAGATAAACCCCGCAGAGAATTTTATTTCGGATTCTTTTTTTTTTATAGTTGCTTACATAATCGGCTTTCCTACGCCTGATTGAGGGGGGAAAGCGAAGAAAAGCCCAAATCGCTGTGGACAACTGGGCAAGTAAATGGTCAGTAGCCATCGCCATATCGCCCAACCATAACCCCCCACGACTCCGGAAACTCCACACACCGGCAGAAACACGTACTCAGAGGTTTCTTTTTACCCAAGGTTTTTGGAACCTAATGTGCCAAAATAAAAACAGAGTTGCTAAGAACTGTATCAATCGGGGCCCATGCTTAATGGACTGTTGCCCTTGAACTGATGACACTGACTTGCGCTAATCGATTTGGTGACGTGACCGTCGCCAATGTAACGAACTCTAGCGGGTGAGCTAATTAGCTAGCCGTGAATAGTTTAGCAGACTTTTGTTATGGTGATAGTCAAGGCGTCTTCATTATTTCTTCAAGAACTCCTAGAAGGGTAAGGGCACCCCCCTCTCTACAGAAGCTTGGGCTTTGAAGTAAGACATTGCTGAGAGGCTATCTCGTGCTCATTAAGCCCCTAAAGGCAGCTTTTGAGAATCACTCTATGAAGATTATGGAACGAATACTTTTAGCGGTATGGTACTGCCTAAGAAAAATAAGAGTCTTGCATCTTCAAACTTTTTCGCTCTCCCAGGGCTAAAATCCGGTTCGCTGTCGCTTTGAAAATCAGAAGTTTTTCCGCTTTCCATAGTTTAGTCGTACTATAAGCTAGAGAAGTAAGGGAGCGACCTATCAATTTTTCGCTTTAAGCCACACTTATCTAACCGTGTGGGCATTCGGCTGAATAAGAGACCGAGGGCTCTGGAAACCCGACTGGGGGTAGTGGTAAGGACCATCACGATGGAAGGCGTATAGTAGCTAAATACCACAGGCAGGACAGTGGCGGATTGTACGTATAAGCACTACACGCACGAGCTTGTGGCCCCTGTTCTCCAGGGGCATCCATCCTCTACCTGGCGTTCCATGTTATACCATACATTTTTATTCGAGATTCAACTCTCCACAATATGTCCGAAATCACAAGGCGCGAACAGTCCGGGAGTGTCCTTCATGCACCCCCGCAGGGGCCATGCCCCCAGGCCGCGCTAAAAATACATTTATTGTATTCTTCCAAGTTAAAGTATGTTTGGCGTCATAAAATGGTTCGAATGTCTTTTGCACTTTGTTTATTACTTGTAATAACCTACAATTGCCATTCCTTTCATTTCCATTTAAAACAATAGAAGGCCTACACAGGCTCGGTGCTTAGGGCCATCGGATACTCTTAATCCGCCACTGCAGAGCAGGGATGGACAGGCAGCAGTGTCACCGGAGCGAGGAGCTCGCCCTGCGATACCCAACCCGCCTGCCCAGCGTGGCGATTAGGGTAAATCCCCCCAGGTGTTTCCCAAACTGGCGAACATCTGGAGAGGCCTGTTACCAGCAGTGGACTGCAATAGGCTGATGATGACTCATGTGCTGTTTAGAGAAGATTAGGGTCTGGCATCTTTACTCTTTCAGCCGTAAAGTCAAAAATCCGGTTCACACTCGCCTTATACTCGAAGTCTTCAAATGACAATCTTTCTTTAGCGATATCGTATAAAGTACATTGGCCAATCGGCTGAAAACGCCTGTTCTCTGTCGCTTGGCCACAGACTCACTATCGCTCGATCGCGAAGGTTACGCGACGAATACTTTCTGTGTCTGCCACAAGGTCTTGCGATATGCGGTCTGTTTCTTAGTAGACGGGCTACAACGGCTGTGTGATGCTGATTGATACATTGCTGAAGTGGCTGTGGCTATCATAATTGCAATGGGAAATACGTTAGACTATCACAGTTAACTGCATCTGTCATCATTAGCTGTGAGAGTTCACGGCTGGACATAGGCCTCTCCAAATGCTCGCCACTGCATGAACTGCAGCTGTCAAGCTTCAACAATGCCTAAGGTTTTGACGTATGTCTGCTGAAAGGAAGCCATCTGATCTTTAGTTGGATGCATGTACTATATTTCGATGAATTCACCACCAACGCACAAAGCTACTGAGATTTTTGACAGAAAAAATCTATTCGTCATCAGCCTTCGCAGTTCATTGCTGGACATAGGCCACTCCAGCCAGGCCACTCCACTGACAGGGCGGATTGGCGGTCGCAGGGCGTAGCTTCTAGCTCCTGTTGCGCTGCTGTCGCTCATCGGCTTCTGTGATTTTTAACTACGCCTTCAATCTTGACCAGTTATACCGCTACCTTCGGTTGCCATTCGGTTGTTGGCTTGGAGCGAAAAAATAATAGGTTGCTCCCTTACAACCCGATTAACAAGCCCCTAATTTAACAATCGAGGAATAATCCTGAAGATCGAGTCTGTAAATTAAACCAACATCAAACATTCCCTCATATCTCGTACGTTACAAATAGTTGTCTCAACAAAAGCGCTCTAAATCTTGCGGGCAGGTGAAGCCATAACGATGGCTATAGGAATGAGCGGCTGGTGGCCAACTGATCATAGTAACGCTTGCTCTTACTAGACTGATGTACAAAACTCAACAGTAAATTGTTAGATTGAACGTGACATCTACTATATAAAAAAATTAAACCGACTTCAAAAAAACCCAAAAGACTCAAAACTAAAAGCGATAAATAACGTAAGTAATTCTAATCCTTAATACATAATCATTTAAATATTACAATTATCACTTATTGTTTGAAGTCGGGTGCCAACCTCTCGGGACCTATCGTAGACTGTTGTTGTATGACGCGCGCGGCCGGCATATCCACACTACAATATACCTAGATATGTTGGCTGGCACCCGACTTCAAAAATAAGTGATAATTGTAATATTAAATGATTATGTATTAAGGATAAGAAACTTACGTTATTTATCGCTTTTTAGTTTTGGGTCGTTTGGGTTTTTTTTGATGCGGTTTAATTTTTTTTAAAAAATAATGTTATTCTCTGTTTTTAGTTGCGTTAATGTGCTGTGACTTGAATAAAGGCTAATTAATGTCTTAAGAGTTTTACTTAGGAATGAAAAATTTTGCTTTAAGTCAAGTGAAGACTTTGCGATCTAGAATCAAGCATATCACTTACCAAATCACCTGCCATAATAGCCCTGCATAAGTACATACTACTAACTAGTTTAATATCGACCCAATGTCTGTACTGTCCCTAACTCCTAACCGTTAAGGAGTTCTGTGCTTCATCATTCAGCACCAGATGTTGTCGCCCGAAGCATATACCTGAGTAAAATATGATTACGTAACAAAAACACCATATGAGCATACAATTTTCGGTTGTTGCCCTCAATTTCTCCAGGATCCCATTCATCAGATCCTTACTTGGTGATAATGGGGACCAACCTCGGAAGTGTCTTCTGTCGAACTGTCGAAAATTTTTGAAATCCATCCATAATTGACGGAAATATCGCTGAACATACATAAAAAAAAAAAAATATTATACATAGAGACGAATTGAGAACCTCCTCCTCTTTTTCGAAGTCGGTTAAAAATAAGTCGGAAGTTTCCTCTCTGACGCTATAACTCCAGGAACGCACGAACCGATTTCCACGGTTTTTGCATTCGTTAGAAAGGTCTCGGGCTCCGTGAGGTTTATAGCAGAGAAAATCAGGAAAAAAGAGGCCGGGTTTGCTAGTTGTCTATACAATGGAGAATGCTCCGAAGAGTTATTCAACTCATCCCATCCTCTTCCTTTCCTCTCCCGGACAACAAGTCCTGGACAGCGTGTCGGTCGCCTACCATTCAGACGATGGTGGCGCGCACCAAGAGGTGTAGTTCCTGCCCCGTTTCATTAAGTCACGGAATGCCCTTCCAGCTCATGTGTTTCCTTCCTCTTTTAATCCGGGTTCTTTATTAAATGGGTGCTCCGAAGACTCATTGATCTTGTCTCTCCCTCTCGTTTTCTCAAGAGAACTACGCGTGCGGTTGAGATGCCACAAACGCACCTGCTAATATTCTAAAGAAGTCCTCGGGTTTCAAATTGAAGGTATATTGTGTCTCGGTATGTTTCGTCCCTCTTACCATCAGGTACAATGCGTGCCACAAAAATGAGACTTGAGAGACCGCGTGATTCGACCACCACTAATTAATTTCATAAGATAGACGCTAAAGGGGGGGTGTTGGGGGGGGGGGGGGGGGGACCAATCGGAATGTTACCGTATGTACTTCGTGAATTTATAAAAAGGATAACATTTTGAACGACGGTAACCTGCCAGGACGCCCCACTACTGACGCTCGGCAAGTCTCATCTTTAGTGGCACGCACTAAAGACTCTTGGTCATTCCATTACTATTGTAACTTTAAAAGTTATGGGCTATGTAGGAAAAATCAATTCAGCTGGCTGTAGAGTGTACAGGTGGGACTGGAGTATCGTGGGCTCAACCGTGAATGTTTTAAAATATTTGTAAAGTTAGCCCACTGAGAGTGGGCGGTGGTGGGTCGGTCGGCCGAATGGGCCGAAATAATTAAAACCTTTGTGAATGATATTTGATTAAAAGGTTTCCGGTTTCCGTGATAGTAATTTGTGTGAGACCCTGTGAATAACCAACTCGCCGCCCAGCGCATGCGATTGTGGGTAGAACCTCCAGGTGTTTGCCCAAAGTGGCGAACAGCTGAGAGGCCTATGTCCAGCAGTGGACTGCGATAGGCTGATGATGATAAGCAACAAGTCGTCAATAGGTACTTAAAATCTAGTAAATTATACATATACACGAATTAAGGAATAAATAACCCAAGACATGCCACGCTCGGCCGCACATCGCCACCCTAGGCCCCAAACTAAGCCGAAGCTTGTACTATGGGTACTAGACGACTGATAGACTTACTGACGATACTATTTTTGTAAATGAATACAAAGTATGCATAGTATAACACCCAGACCAATTCAAACAGACAATGTTCATGAACACAAATGTTTGTATGTGCGGCTATCAAATACACGACCCTTAGCTCAGAAAGCAGAGATCACTATCAAATGAGCCCCGGGTCAGTCGAATGCTCACACACAACCAATACTTGCCAAACTACTCAGCGTGGGCCCAACATTCCAATCGTTAATTACCACTAATTCATTGGCCAACATTCGACCAACGTTTGGTCGGAAAATAATAACTGGCAGATGCTCTTGAGTGTGACCCCGAATGATCTGTAGATCTTATACATTGTAGCAATGAGGAAGTTCGATAGATCTATCTCATAGACATAACTTATCTAAATCGGCACTAATACTATAAAGAGGAAATATTTTTTTTGTGTTGTGATTTAATCTGTAGTGATTAAAATCAAAAACTACTAGCCAACTTTCAAAAATTCTTTAAACCATTGAGAAGCTACATTCTCCTCAGAGTTACTCAGGTAATATCTAGGCTATATTTTTTGCTAGAAAAATTTAGACCTATTTACGGAAACACCGTAATAACAATCTTTGTGCGCATACTCATCATCACCATCAGCCTATTGCATCCACTGCTGGACATAGGGCCTCTCCAGTTGTTGCAAAACTTCTGGAGGATATACTCATAATCCGCCACGCTGGGGCAGGGCGGTTGGCGATCGCAGGGGCGTAGCTTCTTGCTCCGGTAACGCTGCTGGCCGTCATCGGCGTGTGGTATTTAGCTACGCCTTCTATCGTGATTTTTTTTACGGTCCAGGGGGGCAGACGGGCCTGAAAGTCACCTGATGGTAAGTGGTCACTTCAGCCCATAGACACCGCAACACCAGGGGAGTCACAGGTGCGTTGCCGGCCTTGTGAGAAATCTATAGGGCTCGCTTTTGGTGATGTTTTACCGCCACCAGTCGGTTTGCCAGAGCCTCGTTATGTTGTTCGGCAGGATGGACCCACGGGCTGGTGAGGATGGCTTGGAGCGAAAAGGTGATAGGGTCGCTCCCTTACATCCCTTACATACTTTAGCAATTCCCACACACCATGCCGCCTCGGTGGACACACCATGCCGGTTGTGGTGGACTCACAGCTCCCAAAATGGGTATACCCACTAAACCCCCCTGTGTCGCCAGTGGGCAGCAAGTTGCAGGGACACGGGTAGCACCGAAGCATACGGCCGCATCCCTGCCTGCCCTGGCTAGCCGCGGCCGGCACTCCTGTCGGGAGGGCAAATACCCCTACCCCCGAATATCTATCTATCTAACCCGAAGCAAATCCGAGGGCGGGTCGTTAGTACCTAAGTTATATTTAGGAGTTTTTTAACTAAAACGTAATAATAAATCAGTGTGTTTGTCGGTGATTCATGGTCGCTCTCGTTGTGGTCATTGCAGCCTGACACAATAAATGCTGTAATGGACTTAATTCGTGGAGTCACAGCTGAGAAGGAAAATGGGGCCCGAGATGTGTCATATTATTACTTCATAATAAACAATTGACTGGCTCGATGGCTCATTTGGTAGTGACCTCTGCCTTCTGAGCCAAAGGCGTCGGAGGGTTCGATTCCCGCACAGTACAAACATTTGTGTTCATGAACATGTCTGTTTGTATTGTTTTGGGTGGGTATGATATTAATGTGGTATTTGCAAAAAAAGTAACGTAAGTTTTATCAGTTGTCTAGTACCCATAGTACAACCTTCGGCTTAGTTTGGGGCTAGATGGCGCTGTGTGGCCCAGCGTGGCATGTCTTGGGTCAAATAAATGACCAACCAGTATTTATATCTCTCCCATGAGTGTCGTAAAACAGTAGGGTAGGTTTGCACGCCTGGCAGGCGTTACTAACTTATCCGTTGCCGCAACTTGGCTTCTTTTAGCTTCCATTATAGTTCATTCGCGTAGAAAATAGTGACTGACAGGTCCCTGACAGGCCACCTAGCCAATTAAAACGCTAGAAATTATAATTAAGTCACTATTTTTCTTAACGCGAATGAACTATAGGAAATATTTTTATCTCTGACTCACTATAAGAAAGATTCAATTGATGCTATTCAAAGAACGCCACACAATCATATACTTAATGAAGGAATCCTTTTTTGACAATTGCTAATACATTTATTTATTTATTTATTGGTACACAAAACAGAGTACAACAATAACATGATAATTGGTGAAAGAAAGGGTAACATTATTAGCTGCACGTCACGTCTAACATAATATCTGTTAAATAATTAGTTATCTTAATAGCTATCTTGCAGATACATATTTAGCAGATAACGTTGAATGCGATCTTGATTAGAGGTGCATTGTCTTGATGGTTATGAACACAAATGATGCGCTTGACATTGTTTGGTCTATTTTATTTATTTATTTAATCTTTATTGCACAGTAAAGTAGTGTACAAAAGGCGGACTTAATGCCACATAGGCATTCTCTACCAGTCAACCATCTATTAGGAACACCCTGGAAATGGAAAATTTCTTTACCAGCTAAAAACCTTAAAACTAGAGATGCGCCGAATATTCGGTTGGTATTCGGTATTCGGCGTATTCGGCATCTTTTCCACTATTTGTATTCGGCCGAATTATTCGGTTTTAGTGCCGAATATATTCGGTTTGAGTATTTCTATATTCTTGGCTACATGACATGGAATAAAACTGAAGACAAGCTTTTTTCTTATGTAAGATTGTTTTTAATCTATACCTGCTTATAATAAATCTGTAGAGAGGTCAATTCTGTACATGAAATATATTTTCAAAATAACTATCAGGGGGTGATTAGTGATCGATACTGATGCCATAAACGCAATCAGTAAAATTTTTGTCTGTATGTATGTTCGTTATAGAAAAAAAAAACTACTGGATGGATTTTAACGAAACTTGGTACGATTATTCTTCATACTATTGGACAGGTTATAGTATACTATTCATTACGCTACAATCAATACAGTGACGTGAAGTGTTGGGAAAACGGGAGAAATTTGTATCTGCATGTTTGATCGCGCATCACGCGGAAACTACTGCATGGAATTAAATGTGGTTTTTACCAATCATCACTAATCACCCCCTGATAGTTATTTTGAAAATATATTTCATGTACAGAATTGACCTCTCTACAGATTTATTATAAGTAGGTATTGATCAAAAACAATCTTACATAAAAAAAAGCTTGTCTTCAGTTTTATTCCATGTCATGTAGCCAAGAATATAGAAATACTCAAACCGAATGTATTTCTAGAGGTCTAACTTAAAATTTGTGGAAGTTTTATGGAAGTCCGTTATTTTTGAAACCCGATATATTCACGCGTGGGACGCCGCCGGCACAGCTAGTAAGTTTATAAAACTTGCGAAGAACGTGTTAAAAAGCTAATAAATTAAAGCTCCCCCACCACCAGTCGCTTGCCTCGCCCCTTCGAATCTTTATTATCTTCTCGCTGCAAGCCGTCCTTACCTGCCCGTGGTGCATCCTGCTGAATAACGAATGAGGCTCTGGCAACCGACTGGTGGCGATATAACCATCGAGATTGACCACGTAGCTAAATACCACAGACCGACGGTGGGCAGCAGCGTCACCGGAGCGAGAAGCTACGCCCTGCGATCGTCAACCCGCCTGCCCAGCTTGGTGATTATGGGTGCAACCTCCAGGTGTTTGTCCAAAGTGGCGTACACCTGGAGAGGCTTATCATGTCCATAGTGAGCACTGCGATTATGAAATGAAAACAATTAAACGGCTCTCTCGCAATTTGCCACCAACGACAGACGGCATGCATGTTTGAACCTGTTTACGTGGCAAAGCAATAAAATGGTGAACCGAATAATTCGGCCGAATATCCGGTTCGGTAAAGATTGAACCGAATAGTATTCGGTATTCGGTTATTCGGTGAAACCACTATTCGGCGCATCTCTACTTAAAACTAATCAGTACAAATAAGGAACCTAATGCGACAGTTTGGTTAAAAATTAATTTTAAAATTACATAAAACTACTATATATTCTATCTAACTTAACCTACCTTTTTAGGTTTCCGTAGCCAAAATGGCAAAAACGGGACCCTTATAGATTCGTCATGTTTGTCTGTCCGTCCGTATGTCACAGCCAGTTTATTCCGAAACTATAAGAGACATTATTGAAATTTGGTGCGTAGATGTATTCTGTTAAGGCATTATGATTTAAAAAAAACCTACATTTAATTTAGTCATTTACATTTAAATTAAAAAAAATATATCGAACACGTATTTTTCCTTTTTTCATTTAAACAAAAAACAACAAAGATACAAGGGTCTTTGACGTCACTCAGTGGCGAAAAACCTCCCACTCTTTGACGTAATTTTAACGGGTTATATCTTTGTCATTTTTGGTCTAATTTACAAATGAAAAAATACGTGTCTTTTATTTTTGACCAATCTAATTATATTTTTTACGGCAACAGGCTGGTGATTCTTTCTCGGAGATTATGAGGTAGCAAACATACAACAACAAAAAAAATCTCTCGAGTTGAGAACCTCCTCCTTTCTTTAAAGTCGGTTAATAATAACAAATCTTTGATGATCTACAGATTATGTCACCCACGCGACCTTGCGTTACAATGACCTTATAAAAGACCACTCTAAAACGATTCAAAACATCTTAAATGTATTCCTGATTCAAGGAAAACTCACTTCGACATGTAGGTATGTATATCAAATCAGTCTGCTTCCTGTTTGAACTTCGTATGCATAAAGTAAATATCGGACAACATCACATAAATTGATAAGTTCACTTATTTGAAAATGTCGGACTCGGAACCATCATCATCATCAGCCAATTTTAGTCCACTGCTGGACGTAGGCCTCTCCAGGTGTTCGCCACTTAGGAAAAACATCTGGAGGATATACCCATAATCGCCACGCTGGGCAGGCGGGTTGGCAAAGGGCGTAGTTTTTCGCTCCGGTGACGCTGCTGCCCGTCATCTGTCTGTGGTATTTAGCTACGCCTTCAATCGTGATGATTATATCGCCACCAGTCGTTTGCCAGCGCCTCGTTTGTTATTCGGCAGGATGCACCACGGGCAGGTGAGGTTGGCTTGGAGCGAAAAGATGATAGGCCGCTTCCTTACATCCCATTACATCGGACAGGTCACCAAATCATAATCAAGTCCAGTTTTTATCGCTTACAAGGCCGTTTTATCCACGATACATTTATGTATGTTTATGAGTCATTCATTCAACTTGCCATCAAGCACATAATATGATAAAAAGGGCGACAATTTTACATAACAATTTACATCCTGAACATTAGATTATGTTTGACATAACAGTAGATACATATATATGTGTATGTCGCAGTCATCTGGTCGAATCTTCTATTCAATTGAATGGCTAGCGTGTTAGTTGAATGACGACATTCAATTGAATGCCTAAACGACAACCCGTCAACTTGCTTAATGTAACGTTCAACGTCTTGACTGAACGTAATTTTAGCATAGCATAGTCGTTGAATGGGAAAAGTGTCCGGCGGCGGCGTATTAATACGTAAATCCATGCTGACACGCTATTTTTAACCGACTTCGAAAAAAGGAGGAGGTTCTCAATTCGTCTCTATGTATAATATTTTTTTTTTTATGTATGTTCAGCGATATTTCCGTCAATTATGGATGGATTTCAAAAATTTTTCGACAGTTCGACAGAAGACACTTCCGAGGTGGTCCCATTATCACCAAGTAAGGATCTGATGATGGGATCCTGGAGAAATTGAGGGCAACAACCGAAAATTGTATGCCAATATGGTGTTTTTGTTACGTAATCATATTTTACTCAGGTATATGCTTCCGGGCGACAACATCTGGTGCTGATGATGAAGCCACAGAACTCCTTAACGGTTAGGAGTTAGGGGACAGTACTGACATTGGTCGATATTAAACTAGGTAGTAGTATGTACTTATGCAGGGCTAATAGGGCAGGTGATTTGGTAAGTGATATGCTTGATTCTAGATCGCAAAGTCTTCACTTGACTTAAAGCAAAATTTTTCATTCCTAAGTAAAACTCTTAAGGACATTAATTAGCCTTTATTCAAGGTCACAGCACATTAACGCAACTAAAAACAGAGAAATAAAATTATTTAAAAAAAAAAATTAAACCGACTTCAAAAAAAACGCAAACGACCAAAACTAAAAAGCGATAAATAACGTAAGTAATTCTATCCTTAATACATAATCATTTAAATATTACAATTATCACTTATTTTTGAAGTCGGTGCCAGCCAAACATATCTAGGTATATCGTCGTGTGGATATGCCGGCCGCGCGCGTCATACAACAACAGTCTACGTTAGGTACCGAGAGGTTGGCACCGACTTCAAAAATAAGTGATAATTGTAATATTTAAATGATTATGTATTAAGGATAGAATTACTTACGTTATTTATCGCTTTTTAGTTTTGGTCGTTTGCGTTTTTTTTGAAGTCGGTTTAATTTTTTTTAAAAAAATAATTTTATTACAAATAAGTCAGTTAAAAAGTAAATAAGTATAATAAAATAATATCAACACTGTTCATATTTTTTTGATCATGTTTGACGCCATATTTGTTTTGGTGACTACTAACGCCGCGTGGGAAAAAATGAACTAAATTACAATCACCCGACTGCTTTTAAGTCCGCTCTGTTCATAAGGCTATGTTTCAGTCCGCTACCTAGTTGGACGTTAAGTGACGCGTGTTTAGTCAACGTTCAGTCATTTAATTAAATGTCGTCATTCAATGAACGCGCTAGTCATTCAATTGAATAGGAGATTCAACCAGATGACTGCGACATATACATATGAATATACGTACGTTGTTATAATGTAGACTCTTGAATCTTTTACAATAAGGTCTCAAGTAGAATGTTCAAATAATTGCTATTTACTCTAGCTGAAATAATTTTAATACTATGTGTATGACTCATTTCCATATCGACGGTTTTGTGTGAGTCGTTAGGAAACACAATTGCGTTTACTTGCCGTTAGTTTGGTTAACCTTCGACACAAAAAGAAGGGTGTTATCAGTTTAATTTTACACAGTACAAGCATTTGTGTACATAAACATGTCTGTTTGTATTGGTCTGTGTGTTTGCTATGTAAGGAATGTATTTATTTACTACTACATAGCTGTGCCGGCGGCGTCGCACGCGTGGATATCGGGTTTCAAAAATAACGGACTTCCATAAAATACCTATCTATACCTCCTAAATTTTAACTTAGACCTCTAGCAATACATTTGTGAAAACCGTATTCAATTTTTTGCTATAGTTTTTGAGTGATGCGCGTTCAAAAAATTTCTCCCGTATTCCTAACATTTCCCTTCACTGCTCTGCTCCTATTAATTGTAGCGTAATGAAAAGTACCCTATAACCTGCCCAGGAGTATGAAGAATAATTGTACCAAGTTTCGTTAAAATCCGTTGAGTAGTTTTTGTTTCTATAACGAACATACAGACAGACAGACAGACAGACAAAAATTTTACTGATTGCATTTTTGGCATCAGTATCGATCACTGATCATCCCCTGATAGTTATTTTGAAAATATATACAATGTACAGAATTGACTTCTCTACAGATTTATTATAAGTATAGATATAAAAGTATTTAAGTGAATTTATCAGTTGTTTAGTACCCATAGTACAAGCGGAGAGTGGCGTGTCTGGATTATTACTCGTATTTTCCGGCGAAGTGTAGTTGAATAGCCTTATTAAAAAAAAACTGTTGAGTTATAAATATCCCTATACATGCCACGCTGGGCCACAGAGTCCCATCTAGGCCCAAACTAAGCCTGTACTATGGGACCTAGACAACTGATTAACTTAATTAGGTAGGTAACTTAATTAGATTTTTTTGTAAATAAATACATATATATTTTTAATAGTAGCTCGACATAATGGCTTCTCTACGCCCGATGGAAAGCGAAAGAGAAGCCCAAGTCGCTGTGACAACTGGCAAGTAACCGGTCAGTTACCTGTCAGTTGCCACTGCCATGCCGGCCCAACTCTAACTCTAACCCCCCCACGAGCTCCGGAAACCCTACTCACCAGCAGAAACACGACCCGGAGGTCATTTGGCTGCGGTATTCTATAGAATAGAATAGAAAAACGTATAGGGTGGGTATACATAGGAAACACCCATACCAATACAAACAGACATGTTCATGCACACAAATGTTTGTACTGTGCGGGAATCGAACCGGGATCGCGGGATTTAGCTATCCTACGGGAGGGAAATTAAATAAATAACCCAAGACATGCCACGCTGGGGCACAACTAAACCGAAGCTTGTACTATGGGTACTAGACAACTGGTAAACTTACATAAATATTTTTTTTTATAAAAAAATACATATTATAGGTACATAGAAAATACCCAGACCAATACAAACAGATATGTTCATGAACACAAATGTTTGCACTGTGTGGGAATCGAACCCACGACCCTTGGCTCCGAAGGCGGAGGTCACTACCAAATGAACCATCGAGTCAGTCAAATTGTCACTTCACCTGGCCTGAAGGTGTCATACACAACGTTTGCCCCATAATCGGAGGTCCAACAAGAAATTTGACTTTAAAATACTTACAAATTGTATTGTGAATTGGTAATTCGGCACGTTTTCTCGACTCGCCGGCCCTGACCCACTGTCAGCGGTCGCAAATGTAACAATCGTAATGGTTCTTATCTCGTTTCGTTTTGGTATTTCTTGAAGCAAGAGGTCGAGACGGTATTTGACAGCAAAAAATCTTTATTTTAAATCTCAAGGATTGAAAGTTGGGTGTAAGGGCTCCCTTACACCCAACTTTCAATCATCCCTTCAGGGTAAGGGCGACAGGCGCGGTGGGTATGCCCTATTGTGCCTGTCGACCTTACATTTGGACCTCACGGCCGCTTACCATCAGGTGGAGTGAGATCATCCTGAATGCTCTTTTTAACCGACTTCGAAAAAAGGAGGAGGTTCTCAATTCGTCTGTATGTATAATATTTTTTTTTTTTTTTTTATGTTTGTTCACCGATATTTCCGTCAATTATGGATGGATTACAAAAATTTTTCGACAGTTCGACAGAGGACACCTCCGAGGTGGTCCCATTATCACCAAGTCAGGATCTGATGATGGGAACCTGGAGAAATTGAGGGCAACAACCGAAAATTGTATGCTCATATGGTGTTTTTGTTACGTAATCATATTTTACTCAGGTATATGCTTCCGGGCGTCAACATCTGGTGCTGATGATGAAGCCACAGAACTCCTTAACGGTTAGGAGTTAGGGGACAGTACTGACATTGGTCGATATTAAACTAGGTAGTAGTATGTACTTATGCAGGGCTAATAGGGCAGGTGATTTGGTAAGTGATATGCTTGATTCTAGATCGCAAAGTCTTCACTTGACTTAAAGCAAAATTTTTCATTCCTAAGAAAAACTCTTAAGGACATTAATTAGCCTTTATTCAAGGTCACAGCACATTAACGCAACTAAAAATAGAGAAATAAAATTATTTAAAAAAAATAAATAAACCGACTTCAAAAAAAAACACAAACGACCAAAACTAAAAAGCGATAAATAACGTAAGTAATTCTATCCTTAATATATTATTATTTAAATATTACAATTATCACTTATTTTTGAAGTCGGTGCCAGCCAAACAAATAAATGTATATTGTCGTGTGGATTTGCCAGCCGCGCGCGTCATACAACAACAGTCTACGTTAGGTACCGAGAGGCTGGCACCGACTTCAAAAATAAGTGATAATTGTAATATTTAAATAATAATATATTAAGGATAGAATTACTTACGTTATTTATCGCTTTTTAGTTTTGGTCGTTTGTGTTTTTTTTTGAAGTCGGTTTTTTATAAAAAAAAAAAGAAAAATCCATCATCTTTTCGCTCCAAGCCAACCTCACCTGCCCGTGGTGCATCCTGCCGAATAACAAACGAGGCGCTGGCAACCGACTGTTGAAATTACAATTAAAAGCGTGGCTAAATGCGGCATGGCAGTGGCAACTGGCAGGTTACTGACCAGTTACTTGCCAGTTGTCACAGCGACTTGGGCTTCTCTTTCGTTTTCGTAGGTAAGCCATTATGTCGAGCTACTATAGAAAAAAAACCGGCCAAGTGCGAGTCGGACTCGCGCACGTAGGGTTCCGTACCACTGATTGAATGAAAAAATTAGGTAATTTGATTTTTGACGTTTAAAAAAAAACTACTGTCTAGATTTCATTCAAACCAAATTTCGTTAGTAGTTTTTATAGTAATACACATTATATATTTTTTTCAGTTTTATCATGCCCATATTTTAGAAGTTACGGGGGGGGGGGACACACATTTTACCACTTTGGAAGAGTCTCTCGCGCAAACTATTCAGTTTAGAAAAAAATGTTGTAAGAAACCTCAACATCATTTTCAAATACCTATCCATAGATACCCCACACGTATGGGTTTGATGAAAAAAAAATTTTTGAGTTTCAGTTTCATGTATGGGGAACCCCAAAAATTTTGAATTTTTTTCTGATTTTACTTTAAAATCTTATAGCGGTTAACAGAATACATCTACGTACCAAATTTCAATAATGTAGCTCTTATAGTTTCGGAATAAACTGGCTGTGACATACGGACGGACAGACAGACAGACAGACAGACAGACAGACAGACAGACAGACATGACGAATCTATAAGGGTCCCGTTTTTGCCATTTTGGCTACGGAACCCTAAAAAGGCCGCTTGCTCGTCTGCCACCAAAACGCAGAAAAAAAACCTGTTTCAGTGTATGTAGCATTGATCTAGATTCAGAATGTTTGTCCTAGAAGGTCAGACTGTAGAAAATACAATTTAAATCAAAACACAGTTTCAAGGAAAATGAGCTAAGCGATTCACTGCAGCGGTGACGTCACCTCTCTTGAACACTACATGACGTCACTCTGCTAGGTAACCGCAACGAGTGACAATTTTGACCTCACGTTTTATTTTTAAAAGCAAACGTATAGCGTAACTAGTTTATTATGCCATAGTGACTTAATTGTTGCGTGGGTGCGTTAAATCGACAAATTGTCGATAATCGTCTTCATTCGTTTATCGATGTCGATATGTCGATGCTAGTGCGTTCTCATGTGTTCATTTGGGTTAGTGTTCAACAATCTTCTATTCTATTACATCTATTAACCGACAACGCAAAAAGAAGAGAGTTATACGTTTGTCTGCCTGTGTGTGTGTGATTGTTTGATTTTAAAAACGAGTAAAGTTAATTCGAGTATTTTTTTTTTTTATGAAAAGTGATTCAATCCAGGGTGTCGTTTATTTTTGTGTGAAAGTTTTAATGGGGTTCACATAATACATCTACTTACCAAGTTTCAACAGTGTAGCTCTTATAGTTTTGGAAAAAAGTGGCTGTGACATACGCACGGATAGACAAACAAACATGACGAATTTATAATGGTTCCGTTTTTTTGCCATTTTGGCTATGGAACTTATTCCACCACTAGCCAAACCGCCCTCGCTTCGCTTCGGGTTGTTTAGGGTGCTATGGTAACGTTTTCAATACACGTCAGTTTGAAAGATAGCTTTTTGGTAATTTTTTCACACCTTCGGTTACATTCATGGTTACATTATTAAACTTTTAGCACGGATCCCTAACGTTTTTATAAATATAATATACCCTATGTTCACTGGAGATAGTGTAGCTTTCCGACAGTGAAAGAATTATTCAAATCGGTCCAGTAGTTTCGGAGCCTATTCGTTACCAACATACAAAAATAGGTACAAATCTTTCCTATTTATAATATTAGTGTAGTTTGGGCAACTTTGTTTTTTAGACTATTCAGCAGTATTGAAAGTAACAACAGTTGATTCATGCCAATTAAATGTAGTTCAATAGAATTCCCCTGCCATCATGGCTTGCGGTGTTGTGATTCATACACATCACGAGGAATACTCGATTATCTTACGCAATGTTATTTCGGGAAGACATTACACATATTGTATTAGAACCCGCAGGATGTACTACGAGTATAGTCGAGTTTCAGAGAGCTCATTTTTACTGATTGAAAAATTCTCTATCCCGAGCTTCCGCCTTCCGCCATTTGCGCAGGACGGCTGGCAAGTGCTGGATGCGAGAAGCCCAGGATCGATCAAGGTGGCGAACTTTGGGAGAGGTCTATGTCCTGTAGACTGATATAGGCGTGTATATGCGTTCGTGGTACTTTTCACTCAGTCGCTGGTGTTCAGGTTACGATGAAAATTGGTCATTTTACAGTTGGACATTCTGTGACTAAAGGCTTTATAAAACTTATAATCCAAAGCGGCGAGTTCTGCCACAATTACGTTCGGATATCGGCCTCGTTGCGAAACGGTTGTGGGTGTGCGCCCACGCAAGGGCTGCTCGGGAGAAAGTAGCCGCCGAGCGCTCAGAGGCTCGGCGTTACAACACTGCCCTTTGGACGGGGATCCCACGTGAGCACGACACTTTCGATAAATCGGATGTTGTATGCGAAAAGCCTGTTTCTTAAATCAGTCGAGCCTTATGCGGCGGAATGCTTTTTAAATTATTTTTATTGTGCAATTAGGTATCTATTTATCTTGTCGCTTAATCACGATCTCACGATCAGCCTGCAATCGTCTACAGCTGGACAAAGACTTCCCTCATATACAAGGATGATTCTAGAGTCAAATTAATTACATTATATTTAGCATACATACCATGTAAAAACTAGGAAAAAAATTAGATGGATTTCACGTGGAATCAAAATTTGTAGTAAACGAAAAAGGAACATGCTTTGGCGATACAGGAGACTACCTACAGAAACAAATAAGGCAGTGTTTAAGACATATAGCAAACGTCTAAAAAAAATCATTCGTTTAACTCAAAAAAGCCAAAACACTTACTATATCAACACAGCCAAAAACAAATCAAAAGCTGCGTGGTCTATCATTAATACAAAAAAACAAAATCTGCCACCAGAACCTTTTCATAAAATTTGTCATAACGGTAAAATTGAAACAGATCCTCGTAATATAGCCAATTTATTCAACAATTACTTTATCGATCAAGTTAAAACTACCTCAAAGATTGCACCAAACTACAACGCCAGTGGCTACGCGCTCCATGAAGCCAACACAAGCTCAATATTTATGGTGCCTACTACACCAATAGAAATTTATAGGATAATTTTATCATTAAACAACACAAATAGCGTAGGCTATGATGACATAAGTACATCTGCCATAAAAAGCTGTGCAGAGAGTCTTGCTTCACCATTATCATTTATCATGAATTTGTCCTTGAGTCTAGGAGTGTTCCCACAGGCTCTAAAGCTGAGCATAATTAAACCCATATACAAAAAAGGTGACAAAAGCACAATGTCCAACTATAGACCTATCGCTCTGATACCAGTCATATCGAAGATATTTGAAAGAGTGATTTATACCAGACTCTATTCATTTATTGAGAAATGTAATATCTTTACAGAAAAACAATACGGCTTTCGTCACAATAAATGTACTAATATGGCTATGTTTGATTTACTAAAATTAGTGACTGAATCAGTAGATAAAAGAGAGCCCATTTGTGCTCTATTTATGGACATGTCAAAAGCCTTTGATTATGTAAGCCATAACCTGCTCTTACACAAACTCTACCACTATGGAATAAGAGGTGTCGCATTGAAACTACTAGAGTGCTACCTTAGTGACAGGAAACAAATAACTTCTGTTAAAACTCTATGTCGACAGACATTAAAAGAAATAGAGCATCAGTCGAAATGTAGAGACGTAGAGTTCGGTGTTCCACAAGGAACTATACTAGGACCTCTTTTATTTATTCTATATATAAATGACATAACTAAATCAATTGAATACCCTATGACATTGTTCGCTGATGATAGTACTATTATAATAAAATGTAATAATAAATTGACATATGAATCTGACATCTCTTTAACTTTGACAAAAATTATTAAATGGCTAGAACTAAACAATTTAAACATTAATATTGACAAAACTAAAATTATTCACTTTCGACAATATACCCGAGCACCTACTATAACTATACGCTCAGAAAATAAAATAATAGAGAATGTGTTATCAACTAAATTTTTAGGACTTACAATTGACTATCAATTGAATTGGAAAATACATACAGAAAATCTCTGCACACGTATAAACAAATTTGTTTACGTATTAAAAAATTTAGCCCGTACCGTAAATATAAATACTGCTGTCACAGCCTATAATGGATATGTAGCATCTATTATACGCTATGGAATAATCTTTTGGGGCAACAGCACAAATAAGGTGCAAGTATTCAAAGCTCAAAAAAAATGTGTCAGAGCCATTAAAAACCTACGAACAATAGATAGCTGCAAGCCATACTTTAAAGAGTTAAAAATACTAACAGTACCTTCGCTCTACATTTATGAGACTGTAAGTTTCGTTCTCAAAAATAAAAGTCTTTTCCCATCATTATCACTTGGACAACTGAAAAGAAGCCGACGTCATGGTCATATGTTAAGAGCACCCTGCAGTAGAACCGCTTTAAAAAGTAATAGCTTCTTCAGTATGGCCCCTAGAATATTTAATAAATTAACTAAACACATAGATGATACTAATCCTAATTCATTTCGTAAGAAAGTACTGAACTTATTATTTGATAAAGCGTATTATACAGTGACGGAATTTCTTAATGACAAATTGTAATTGACATGCATTATAATAATATAGTTTTATTTTGACATAGATTTATAATACCTTTAATTTTAATTTTGACATCTAAATAATTCTGACATCTTAGCTTGACATAAAAATATTCTAATTTCAATTTAACTGCAATACATATTTATATAATTATAATACATGAATTGATCTCTAATTTTAAATTGTCATAATGCTATCAGTAAGATCTATTAATAATTAATATTTGTATGCCTATCTAAGGCCAAACATAGTGATACCTATAAAATGTTCCATCTTATGTATGCTCTACCTATGTTTAACAAATAAATGATTTGATTTGATTTGATTTGATTTGATTTGATTAGTCCGTATTTTCGATTATAAAAATTAATTCCCATTTAGAAAAAGATCAGTATACCAATCTAGGGGCTATAGAGGGATACGTCGAGCTGTGGACTTCGAAAGGCCGATGATGGTGATACAAATCTACGATCTACCTCACTTACTCGTAATCAACGCCTCTCGATAGAGCACGAAGGTTCCGCATCTATTATAGTATGCACGATGCGTATACAATGTACATTGTACCGATACAGTAGTGTATGCACGCCGCAAGTGCTTTAATGAGCGGCTAATAGGTCCATATTAGGATTCATAGTTGTGTGTATTGGCACGAGTACGTCGTTGTTGGGGTCGAAGACGTCGATTACACGCTTCTATCAAGCTTGGGGTAACAGACAACGCGTCGGTCCCTTGAACGCTTCCATATTTCGATATTTGTTAGTTTTTTTCGGGATGTAAGGGAGGGACCAATCATCTTTTCGCTCCAAACCACCTCACCTGCCCGTGGTTCACTCTGTCGAATAACAAACGAGGCGCTGGCGACCGACACGGTGGGGTTTAGTGGGTACGCCGTCTGTGGGTAGTCCGGGAGGCGTGAGTACCACACACCATGCTGCCTCCCACCTAAGGCGGCGTGAAGGTGTCTTAGGCCATACCCCATAAAAAAGCCCAGTTGTTGCTATAGTACACGAAACTACTACTACTATAACGTGAGTTTGCGGTATCACCATCATTGTCCCTATAAGCTAATTACAGTAATATTTGTCGATACACTCGTCAGTTACATCAGCTGCCGTCCGCGATCGCGATAGCGGCCGAGATACGGCGCGTGCGCAGGCAATGAGGACGCCATGCCGTAGGGTTGCCACTGGCAAGGACTGGTTTAGTCATGACTAGCGAGCGACTCGCCCTCGCTTCCCTTCGGACATTTCACATAAACATTTCGTTGGGTTACATTATTGGCGTTTTAGTAAGGATCCCTAATATTTTCAGGGTGAATGTTGCTTTCCAATGTTTTTTTTCTTAATGACTACGATGATGACCAGGGCGGACTTGTCATCATCACCGGACTGTGGCCTTTCCGATGGTGAAAAAAAATTTCGAAATAGAGTTTATTTATTACAAATTGCCATCGTTTGATGCTGAAACGTTTCACTGGTGTTTCACTGACCAATACGGACTACGGTCAACATCATCAGCCACTGCTGGACATAGGCTTCCCCCAATGACAATAGGCTATTATGGCTAAAAATTGTAAGTAGTCCGTCTTTTAGCTTATTCAAAAATAAATGACACGTATTTTTCTATTTGTAAATTAGACTAAAAATTACAAAGATAAATTTTTAGTATAAATTCTCTTCAGTTCTAAATTAAAAGTGAGGTAGTCTAAATTCCGTTGAAATTACGCGTGATGTCACTCGGTGAGGCATTTTTACGGGAGCGAGTGACGTCAGAGACTCCCACTTCTAACTTTTGATGCCTTGTATCTTTGCTATTGTTTATTTTATTTTTGAATAAGCTAAAAGACGGACTAACTACAATTTTTAGCCATAATAGCCTATTGTTATTTGGGGCGATTTACCTTAGATACCAGTTTGGCGAGTAGGTTCGTGACCGTTTTATTTGTGCCCCAGTGAAGGCTGATACCTATTTCCCCATATTCCCTTAGTCGTCTTCTACGAAACCCACATGATGAGATATGGTGGTCTCTCCTTACGAAAGTACGCACGAAAAAAATAATGTTGCATGTGTGACAACCCTATGTGGATGTATGGGTTAGTTGTTAGCACGGCAAAGAATGCGGTTTGAAGCTTCGTAAACAGTCTGTATGGTTGCAACAGTGCGATGATTTAGTTAAAACAAACGCTATGCGTGTGAGACGAGAGGTATTGATTATTTGAGTTATTCAACCATTTCTACTTCTAGCCATCGGCTTAGCAGGGATACGGATTCAGTTCATAGTAAGAAACGCCGCCGTTTGATTAAACGGATATTTTTTTGATTACCCGTTGACTGGTAGAGAATGCCGCGCAGCAGACGAGCAAGTGTGATGCCTGATGGTAAGCAGTCGAAACCGCCCATGGACACCCGCAACTCAGATTGAGTTCTGGGGTCGCTGCCGGCCTTTTAAATAGGAGTACGCTCGTTTCTTGAAGGCTCCCAAGTCGTGGCTGTTCGGAAACACTGACGCAGAGAGTTGGTTCCACAAAACCGATGTAAGTCCGCCATTTGTACTCTTTTGTGCCATAAAGTTTAAATAAATAAATATCCTCTACTGTCACACTGCTAGGCAAATGCTTCTCCTCGTTTTTACTCATCCTAGCAAGTTCTAGTCAGACCGGAGAAAGTGTCCATCTCTTTGGCTATGCCCTTAGAAAGTGGCTGTCTGTTGGACGATACTAGATGACTATTCTGATCCATGTGTTTGTATCCAGTCTACGCACGTGGAGCACACATGCCCATTTAAGTTTAGCAGATATTTCACCTAAATCTGCTGTACATGCAAATGGACAATATGCAGGTTAAAAAAGTTACAAAACGTCGAGTCTGTCTAAGACGACGGTTACTATTAAACATCAGACAAATCGCTTGCTCGTCTGCCACCAACAGCAAAAATAAAAAATACGAGAAGGAACAAAATAAAATAATTTATTTCTGCAAATAGATTCACGAGTAATGCTTTTGCACGTCAAACATTTTTTCCCTACTAGCATTTCGACGTGATAAGGATGATAATCTTTTAAAAACTTGGAAGATGAAATACATCTTTTAAAGGCATTTTATTTTCACTAAACTATCATCAAAGATAACACCCCTATCACCAAAGATAACATCTACACTAATACATTGTTGAATTTTATTACACTAGTTTCCATTGCGCAATGAATAATGTCTATCTAGATATAGCAAACGTAACAAAGTATCAAACCTAAGTTCAAGGGATCTTCACCAATATCTATCCGATTATTTTTATTGTCCGTGTACGACATAAATCTGACGATAACCGAGTTTACACGATGCGCCCGATTTAATTTTTTGTCGTACGATAAATCGCAATGAATCAAATGACTATAAATATTGATATGGCCCCTCGAGCGAGCGAGAGTGGAGAGCCCCGCGGTGGGCGCCATGTATGGCGGGGACAGCAAAAGGAAATACATGTTTTTTTTTTAAATAACATTATTAGCGAATGCAGATTTCTTATCCGAATTCTTTAATGTTATAAATTTATGCGAAGGTTTGCTTGGATAGATGTTTGTTTTTAAGTAAATAAGTTGAAAACTAGCATAAGTTTTGGAATTTGTTTTATGTTTCTTAACTTGAAAATACTGTAGTTAGTCATTGATGTCTGTAGTAATCTCGTAACAAATTGATTATCATCCATTAGGGAATGCGTACATTTAAAAAGCCGTGATAATATATTTATTTTATTTCTACCTGTGCTTGAAATCGATTAAACACTTCACAAGTTCGTTAAAATAGTAAAATACATTTCGCGATATTGCATACAAACGTACAAAATACTTAAATTACAACGAAGAATCGTATATCTCCTTTGAAACTATAAGAGCACAATGCAACAAAATTTATGGCCAACAAATAGGCGGCATAGGCATTTCTCCGCTATTGTTCGGCTCGAAGGACCAACACCGCGTTGGGCGCCAAGATGCCGCGCTCGGGCGAGAGGGCGCATGCGGCGGTCGGCGCCGGGCCGTCGGGCGCCGTCTGCCAGGCGTCTGCCGCCGCCGCGGAGCCCGTTACATAACAGCGCCCGGGGCGGAGGCTCCGGGAATCAGGTCATTGCGCTGGTAGTTACTGGGTCCGTACATGGGTTGATAATTGAGGAAGTATTAATATCTGTGCCAATTCTGTGATGGATTCCTACTTATACATATTTAATTTTGCACACTAGGCTTTGGCTGAGCAGGATTCGTTTTTCAATTATGTCTGGAACAACCGCAGTGGAAGGAATGATGAAATATAGTCTACTTCTTCTTACCTACCTTTTTCTTTTAAGTTAAGTAAGGAAGTCAAGAGATAAATGATAATCCTGAGTAGAATCTAGGGACACCAATTTCGCCGGATAGAGATGTTGCCATTATCGTTATTGTGCAGGTAGTTAAGTAAGCCACAATGGAAGGAGGTGAAACATTAGATATGTCGTATCGTTTATTCTAATCCACCGCAATTAACGATAAACAAACTCTATTTCGTGAATATTGTAATGTTAAAGAAAAACCAAACGTAACAAATTCGAAGGATCAAGTAACACGTTGGGCGCCAGCGTTCCGTCACCTCGCAGAGAGCATAGCAACAGACAACATACTCGTTCCTAGGCCTAGTTTATATGACTCATGGATTTGTTGGCTTTGATATTGCAGTAGAGTAGTTGTTATTAATATACGGCCTAGTTTCTATATGGATATTGTACCGCAAACTTACCTAATGCCTTGCGGAACAGCTTAGTAACAAAACAAGACATTTGTTGGATGTTTTTCTGTAGATTTGGTTGTATATTGTTTATTAGTTTTTCACCTTCGGGCGTCTACACCAATTTAGATCTTTAATATTCAAAGGAAGTATAGATTTAATTGCTATCCTCTTCCCAAAGGTTATCTGGCAGAGATCGCTTATGGCGAGCGATATAAGACCGCCTAAATATTACAACAATACTTTGCCTTGTTCTAAGTAATTTTTTTTTAAATAATAAGATGTGTCCATCTTGACCTTCGCTAACGTGCGGTTTCTTTATTTCCCAGGTACAAAGACTGAGATGTGAAGGAGACAGACAGACAGACCGCCAAACGAGTGCCTTATAGCAGCTAAGCAAGTGCCTGATAGATTTAGTTACAACGAACGACTACGAGAAACGAAACTTAGTTTTTAGGTAAGTGATTTGTACTCGCAAAGATATTTTTTTTTATAGTAGCTCGACATAATGGCTTTCCTACGCCTGATGGAAAGCGAAAGAGAAGCCCAAGTCGCTGTGACAACTGGCAAGTAAATTTGGCTGCGGTATTCTATAGGGTAGAGGTCCTTCCCCGGACGGGCGGCTCAATTCGAGCGAAGATTCGCTATGCCCTACCTCTCTTTCAATTTTATTAAGGAATCCTGGTTGCTTTAGGCGGGCCGTGAAACGGCATCTCAATGCGCCTTCAGGGTGAGGATGACAGG
This sequence comes from Conogethes punctiferalis, assembly GCA_031163375.1. Classification (NCBI taxonomy): domain Eukaryota; kingdom Metazoa; phylum Arthropoda; class Insecta; order Lepidoptera; family Crambidae; genus Conogethes; species Conogethes punctiferalis. The sequence goes on along the minus strand of CM062104.1, from coordinate 5,146,908 downwards.
CGCGTTTTGCCTAGTGTGCCTGTCGACCTTACATTTGGACCTCAAGACCGACCGAAGAGAACAAGTTATCATTATCAGCCTCTTGTAGTCCAATGCCTCTATGGCTAAATTGGACATTGGCCTCTAAAATAGTTCGTCACTTCCTGCCATCCAGCACATGCCCGCCGTCTGCGTACATCGTCGCTCTATCTGGCCTGAGAACGAGCGTCCTACACTACGTTTGCCGACAAGCGGTATCCACACTAGAACTTGTTTACCCCAACAGTTTTTTTTTATGCAAGAGGCGGCAGACGAGTTAATGCCTGATGGTAAGCAATCGACAACAGCAAGTCATACCATCTTCTAGGGTCGCTGCCGGCCTTTTAGTCTAGGCGCGCACTGGTGACTTTGTCACCGTGACAGTCGTTTCATCTCTTTTGCACTTATGAAATGAGAAAAAGAGAGATATCTGTCACGGTGACAAAAAGTCACCAGTGCCCGCCTAGCATATGATAGGAGTCACAGATTTGGGGGTAATCTGTGATAGGAGTACGTTCGTTTCTTGTTATCGAATAAGTTAACAAACCATTCATTTGTCAATTGATATTTGGGGCGGGTAAGTCCTACCAGCAGTTGAAATTTCAAAATGCAGCGGTGATTTGTATTCTTTTCCGTCTCCGCTCGGAAAAAAACCTCCTGAGTTGGACCGAGAACCCGGAACTTGGGCTTAATGCTCTAACCATTGAGGTCCTAGCAATTTCGACAGTTCTAAACCGTACATTACCGAGAAAAAGCTCCATAGATATACCTCTCAAAGCTCTTCTGCCTTTTCAACAACAAAACGTCCTTTTTTTGAGAAGCAGCAATATTTTTTTATTCGCCAAATCGCCTCCACTCCCGCTGTCAGGCGCCCCGCTGATACACGTTAAATAAATTCGAGGAACGACCCCCTTGTCGATGGTGGGTTCGTACGGACACACGGAAATACTATTTCCATACGTGTTTTAAATAAAACGATACTTTACTTACCACTATGGCTTAGCAACATGAAATGAGTCTAAATTTTTTTTTATAAGAAGAGCTTTCATGATGACCTCACTCCACCTGATGGTAAGCGGCCGTGAGGTCCAAAAGTTAGGTCGACAGGCTCAATAGAACAAACCCATTGCGCCTGTCGCCCTCACCCTGAAGGCCTACTGAGATGCCGTTTCACGCCCCGCCTAAAGAACCCAGGATTGTAAGAGGAAGGAAACACATGAGCTGGAAGGTTTCTTCCTGATATAGAAGTATTTTAGAGTTTTTAAGTTTTGGAGGCAGGGGTACTACAGGGTGTGGTGTTGCGGCAATCCTAGACCAGTCCGGGTCTCGTGATACCACCCTACAGGCACTGTACGTAGAGGCTTTTTACACTCCACCTTTAGAGTCCTCCTTAAGAGTCCCTCCTTGTCTGCTCCATCTGGCTAGACTTCGCACGATATGTCCCACACACTATCTTGTGCTGACTTCATCCAGGTTGTTCCCTCCACTCGCCTATCTATGACCCACCGTACGGGCCAACACTCCACCCTTAGAGTCCTCTTTAAGAGCTCCTCTTTGTCTGCTCCATCTAGCTATAGTTCGCAACCATATTCCCCCACTCTGTCCTGTACTGCCTTCATCCAGGTTCCTTCCACAAGCCTGTCGTAGACCCATCCTACACTCCTTCTACCCTCAGTGCCGTCCTTAAGAGTGTATACTCTATCTGGCTAGATTTGTACCAAATGTTTTTTTTTATTCACTATGTGTTTGCGCTTGGCCACAATTCACCTGGTGTTAAGTGATATTGAAGTGATATGGAGCACGCTTACCCACAAATTACGATTCAGTCTCGCTTTGAACACTTCAAGATTGTATGTCTCTGGAAACAAGGAGTTATATAGTTGGGCCGTTCGCATTAAGAAAGAAGAGGCAAAATCCTTGGATCCCGAGTCCACTACTCTATCCTGTGCTGTCTTCGTCCGGGTTGTGGGAGCCTTATGTCATTGACTCACAGTACGGTCCAACATTCCTGCACTCAGAGTCCTCCTTAAGAGTTTATACCCCACCTGGCTAGACATCCACTACTAATTTAATATCAAGTCATCGATACGCGCCTCTCTCGTCGGCATCCATTCGTATTTGGGCAAACACTCACAGTGTTTATTGTTCAAGTTAAATTGTCATCATGTTGAGTAAGCACTCGTGGGCGCTGGGTAAACTTTAAGTTATCAAGTGGCTCCAAGTTAGCGTGGATATGGCGTGCGCAAACAGGTTCATGCGACATGTGGTAGGGATGGCGAATACATTTTTGTGCGGGTTTTTTTTAGTAACTTTATCATTATGACTGGCTCGGTGGCTCAATTAGTAGTGACCCCTGCCTTCTGAACCAAGGGTCGTGGGTTCGATTCCCACCCGGAACAAACATTCGTGTAATGAACACTTGTGTTTGTTCCGTGTCTGGGTGTTTATACTTGTATTTAAGTATTTATTTGTGGTACCTTCGTTGTTCTGATACCCATAACACAAGTGCTTAAGTTACTTACTTTGGGATCGGAGCAATGTATGTGATGTTGTCTGATATTTATTTATTTATTATTATCATCAGCAGCCCACATCAGTCCACTGCTGGACATAAGCCTCTCCCAAGGTTCGCCACTGTGCTCGATTTTGGGCTTCTCGCCTGAGGGCGTCCTACACTACGTTTTAGTAATTTGCGATCGTTTAATCAATGTTTATTTAGTTTTAGCTTGCTAACTGTCTATTTTAATTCATTTCTCACCTTTTCTTTTTAACTTCTTCGCCTACCCTAAGGTTGTCTAGAAGAGATCGCTTATAGCTGTCACTGAAAAATTGTAAATACCGTTAGATTATGATCTATCTCGCGAGATTGTAAACTGTCGAAATATTGTGAACTGTATAATAATGCTTACATTTTAACTATTATTCGGTCACAGACTGTAATCGATCTATGTGAAATTGTTAAATTAAAATCTGTCACGCGTTATATTATCAACAGTTCCACTTTGATCGACCAAAATCTAACGAAAAATAATAGTTAATGATAGTCAAAATGTAAGAATTATGTAACAGTTTACAATCTTTCGACAGTTTACAATCTCGCAAGATGGATTATAATCTAACGGTATTTACAATTTCACCTAGAGGCCTAGCTGTGGAACTGCAATAGGCTGGTGATGATGATGACCATAAAAAATGCACGCAAAGAATCGTTTGGTATGGAACTGAAATATTTTAACCTTTTATTGACAACCCTATACGTGAGATAATGTCACTGTCAAAATATTGGTTTTCAAATCACAACACTCCTTTTGTTAAATTCTATCCCCAAATGGAGCAATAAAAAAATGCAACAAAGATTTTTTAAAGGGGTACGTTTTAAAGTAATGCTTAAGTGTGAATCTCTGTACGCTTTAAAATGTTATTTTGACTTTTATGTATTTATTTATATAAAAAAGTATCTAAGTTTATTAGCTGCCTAGTCCAAAATGTTACGCAAATATTGCGCAAAACTACACAAACTGTACAACTTCTAGCAAAAGACAATATCAATACACCATTTTCGTTCAGAGGTAGTAAATGAACTCTGCCTCTGAAACAGTGGTTATCAGTTGTCTAGACTTAATAAATGGCGGTGTGTGGACCAACGTGGCATGTCTTGGGTTATTCATTTCGTTTTCGCTTGTCTAGTACCCATAGTACAAGCTTCGGCTTACTTTATGACTAGATGGCGCTGTGTGGACCAACATGGCATGTATTGAATTATTCATTTCGTTACGTTTATCGCTTGTCTAGTACCCATAGTACAAGCTTCGGCTTACTTTATGACTAGATGGCGCTGTGTGGACCAGCGTGGCATGTCTTGAGTTATCCATTTCGTTATGTTTATCGCTTGTCTAGTACCCATAGTACAAGCTTCGGCTTACTTTATGACTGGATGGCGCTGTGTGGACCAGCGTGGCATGTCCAGGGTTATTTATTTCATTTGAGTGATCAACCCTCGCGTCGACACGCGTTACTTCTACGCGGCCGCTCCGCGCATGACACCCATTAATTGTGTGCAAAGGGTTAACAAGTCGATGGACAGCTATTGACCTTATTACGTTACGTCACGGTTGATTTTTGAACGATTGAACGGAATAGTTCGCAAAGTGGCCGCAGGTGTATTGTTGAATGCATTTCTTATTGCGTTAAGTGTGTCCGAATGCACTACACCGCTGAATCTGGTATTAAGTCGTTATGATTACTCCTCCTTTTTAGGGTTCCGTAGCCAAATAGCAAAAACGGGACCTTTATAGGTTCGTCATGTCAGTCTGTCCGTCCGTAGGTCACAGCCAGTTTATTCCGAAAGATTTCCTATAAGAGCTACATTATTGAAATTTGGTGCCTAGATGTATTCTGTAAACCGCATTAAGATTTTAAAATAAAATCAGAAAAAAATCCAGAATGTTTGGGGTTCCCTATACATTTTTTTCACCATACCTATACGTGTGGGGTATCTATGGATAGGTATTTTAAAATGATGTTGAGGTTTCTTATATAATTTTTTTCTAAACTGAATAGTTTCGAGAGACTCTTCTGAAGTGGTAAAATGTCAAACCACCTTTGTTTCAATCCTGAGAAATGTATACGAGTTGTACGAGTAGCTAATATAAAAGTAGATTTTAGCATTTTCCCAATCACTGTCATTTGCACTTATCATCATCATCATCAGCCTATTACGGTCCACTGCTGGACATAGGCCTCTCCAGTTGTTCGCCACTTAGAACAAACATCTGGAGGATATACCCATAATCGCCACGCTGGGCAGGCGGGTTGGCGATCGCAGGGCGTAGCTTCTTGCTCCGGTGACGCTGCTGCCCTTCACCGGTCTTTAGTATTTAGCTACGCCTTCAATTGTGATGGTTATACCGCCACCAGTCGGTTGCCAGCGCCTCGTTTGTTATTCGGCAGGATGCACCACGGGCAGGTGAGGTTGGCTTAGAGCGAAAAGATGATAGGCCGCTCCCTTACATCCCATTTGCACTTAAAACATGTCAAATTAGAAACCACTGATGTGCAGAGGTGAATGACTGACCAACATAACATTTTTGTCCAGATTACGTTAAAACGTTCCATTTTGATCTTTAAAGTCTACGTAATAAAGGGTAGGGGAATAGCAAGCGTTGATACAGGAATGGTCGGTTTTAGCGATCCGCCGCCGCGTTGGGGACGCATGTACAACCCCTTTTTGCTACGGTGTTCTGTATTACTGTTCCTACAGGACTCGATTTCGTATAGGTCGTTGTAGCAGTTGACACGGTTTGATCTTAGCAAAGGAATGGGCGAGTAAAGGTAAAAAGACTGTCTAATAATGATAAAACTGCGATTGTAACTCGCATATTACTTCTCATGAACATAATCATCATCATATCGCAGTCCACTGCTGGACATAGGCCTGTCTAGTTGTTCGCCAACCTGGACAGGCGGGTTGTGTATCGCAGGGCGTAGCTTTTCGCTCCAGTGACGCTGCTGCCCGTCATTGGCCTGCAGGTATTTAGCCTTCAATCGCGATGGTTATACTGCCACCAGTTAGTAGAGCCTTGTTATTTGTGTAGGTAAAGATAAAAAAAAAGTCCTTTAATTTGGGAATGCGATGCAATAGAAATTAACGACCGAATTTTTATTGCACTTCCATAAAAGCACGTCAGCAGTAAATCTCCAGATAGGGATTAATAAAGCAGCCCAAACTGAGCGATACGAATCAATAAACAAAATCACTAACGGAAATCTGAGTGGAGGCCGAGATGCATTTCCATCTTTCATCGTCTTTTCACCCTCCGAATATCATCCCCAAGTCGCTTCCCCATCGCCGGTGGCGAACGGGTGCGAACGGGACGGGAGATGTGCAAGGCGCGTGCGCGAGCCGACCCCTCATGAGCTTCGGAGAAGGTTGATAGTCCGCAGGATCTCTTCCTGGCGCGTTGCCGGGGAAGCGGGACATTCCTCCGTGGATCGTCCGCGGAGGCGGAGGTCCAACTCTCTCACCCCCTGCCCTCAACCACTGCACTTCTGCAATAGAGGCAACTATAGAAGACGTTCCGCAGGGACCTCTACTAGACCCAAACTTATTCGTCATATACAAACCACAAGCAATCCATTGTACCAATTGAAATCAGTATTAACAATTGAAACCGAGCAGGGCGTGAGAGAGCGAGAGGGCAGTTTTTCATTTAAAGTGGGAACGAGACGAAGCGATGGCCCGCTCCCGGTCGAGGTAAGTGCCACTTGTAACGCCACGTGTTTGTAACTTTCAGTTTCAGGTGGTTCACGGAACTCGGCGTTGTGTAGTACTGTTTGTTCTTTTGTTTGGGGGGCTATTGTCGGTTTCGGGGGTCCATTACCTGGCCCGTCAGTGTTGGGTACGGTCCGACTGTTATTAACGTTGATCGTAAAGTTATTGTTTGTAGTGTTGGCTACTATACGAGTACGCTTTGTTCAGTGAAATGGTATTGTAATTGTAGAAATGGTTTATTGTACTGGAAGCGTTATTATTTATTGAAGTTGTGTTTAAACTTTTGACCCTAAACTCTATGTTAAGTTTAACTAACATCTTCAAAATGACGTTGAGAGTCACTTATCGTTAGGCGAACTGGAGTCATGCACTGCCCACTTTCTAATAAAAAAAAAAGAAATCTTTTCATAAACATTGCAAAAGTTATGTCTTTGCAATTTCAACAATTATTTCATTTTTAAAACCTATATATAACTTAAACTAATATGTATAATACAAAAGTGCTTGTTATCAAGTCTATGAAATGCATGGAAGTAATAAGTACTACGTACAAGTAGTGAATGGTATTATGATGAAATGGTATCAGAATATGGGATAGAGATTGAAATCAAAACTAGGATAGGGATTTCTGTAGAGATCTGGACACGAATCCAGAAAGTGTCTGGTATCGGGAAGGGGATTAGGGTCAGGATTTATGCAGACGAAGCCTAATTTAGCCTAAGCCTAAAAAAAGCAGAAAAGGCTAGTAATTCTATATCAATGAACATATTTTATTTCTACTCTCTCTATAAATTGTTTTTATTAAGATATCATGAACCATCTCTCTCAACTCTTATGTTTCAAAATCAGTTCTTGTAGTGCCTCTCTAATTACTCGTATTATAGAAGGTTCACTCTGTTCTGTGCCATTGATTCACAGATAATCCCATATCACCGCCACCATGCAGACTTGTGTATTTGTAATAGTGAAAATTTCTCTATTTGCCTCCCCCTGGCACAAATTATACGATACACAGTATCTAAGGCCTTGTATACGTTTGAATTAGTATAATTTAGTAATTTGCAATCTGCCGTGCATTGAGTCCCTGATTACAGCTCGTTGGGTCTCTGCCCCCGTGGCTTCTGATCGCGGTCTGCATTCAGTAGGGTAATTCAATAGCGGTATTAATCGCAGCTACCTAATTTGATGTATGATCGATGGGGATCGGTAACGCTTTTTGATCGACTTTTAAAGAAGGAGGACGTTCTCAAAACGAATGAAGTTTTTTCGTTTCTTTTTTTGTTCGAAAGGGTGTACTTCCTGGTTTATCCCATTGTCACCATATTGAAATCGAAATGTTATTAACGGAGTTTTACCGTGTGTATGATTTAAGAGGCTTCGTCATAGACGTACTCTAATGTCTCTGTCGTCAGGCTGATTTTAGGTTCAGGTTGATTTCAGGAAAAATAAGGAACTCGCATATCTTGAATCACGTACATTGTATGTAAATTCATTAGCCATGACTGTATTGCCTTGCCATACTATGGTGGGATGACATAGATTTTGTTGTTGGTTATGATTGATGCTTAACACGCTAACTGGGTTACCGATGACCGTCAAACAATTGATTTTCTATTGTATTTCGTTTCACGACAGTTAAAGGCTTTACGACAAAATTCTATAAAAAATACGAATATAATGACATCAAATTACATTTATTTGCTCTCTAATAATGCTGAACTACTAATTTCTTACCGGATTATCAAACTTGACGATTTGTGGTGTTTTTTTTAAAATCTATTAAAAAAAGGTTTATCGTCTAGAATATACTCGTGCTCAAATTAAAACAGAGTGTCAAATTAAACAAGATAAACACACCCGATGATGACTAGCAATATGTTAATTCAATATCCAGGCTTACTCTACTAATCAATACAAAATACTCTACTGCCTTCACTGCAGGCGGTAGACCCATGCAGGGCATAACGAACCGCCCAGCGGGAGCGCGCGACGCTTCCAGTTTTAACAGAGAACATTCTGACTAAACAGATCTCCCTGCTAGCGGAGATAATCCCGAACGTTGGAATGCTACTAACAAGATAATCTACTCACCGTGCTTGTAGTAAACAGGCAATCGTGGAGCAGGAAACGGTGGGGGGCTAACGAAGCTAGCGTAATTAATGATTGGCAATATTCGGTTCTGGATTAGCGAAATTTGTATGCTTTGAACAATATAGTTGAATGATTGACTAGCTTCCGCGGCATGCTGGGCCTATTTTTGGTTGTGCGTACATTAGCAGTTGTCCTTAATATACCTCTACTTGATTGATGGGTCTCTTTTGCTACTTACAACAGTTTCTTGCCTCTTCGATGTAAACCATTCTCAGACGGTAATCTTTTTTTATTTGTTACTGCATTCACCATTAGAACAGGAAATTGAAAAAGGGAAAGAAAATTAAAACTATCTCTGTCACCATCATTACCACATTCAATGCCACTGGCTTTGCCCTCCGTGAAATCACAATAACCCAGTAGTTATAGCCTATGTGTTAATCTGATGTATGAATGGCTCATAAAGTACATACCTACCGTAAAGTTTCATTCAAATCCGTTCAACAGTTTTCGCGCGAAAAAGTAAGAAACCATCCATCCAAAAAAAACCTTCGCATTTATAATTATTCGTTGGAGTAGTAGTATATTAAAGAGTTCATTCGTTCTTGAAATTGCTATCCACTGCTGAACGTAAGTCTTCTCTAGATAACGCCAACCATCCCGACCATGGGCAATCTTTATCTATCTTCGGCCAATTCTCCTTCTCAAGTCATCAAACAAATACCTATGTGCTAAAAATACCGTTAATTTTTATAGCTATTAGAAATGCGTTTCCAGAAAAACTTAATGTACACGATATCCTATTACAAAACGGGGGAGTCAGAAAAAAATAGCCATTCCAAGTAAAATAGACGAGGAGGAAAATACATTAGCATCGAGTCTCCGCCATATTGAAGTTCCGGCGTCACATCCGGATGTCAACGTCAGCGGACATCCGATATTCCGCGATCTATCTATTAGCTCCGCGAATTAGGGGACACGAGTGGACACAAGGGTGGTGCAGTGATTTTAACATAACACCGCACTATCCGAGGGGGGATTATGCTTTTTAGGGGGATTAAGAGATTTCGGAAAGCTGCAATGGCGCGGAAAATTGGTTTCGTATTGACTTTGGCCTTGTTCGTTGTGTGCTGTTCAGATGTTATCTTGAGTTGTAAGGAAGGCACCGTATGGGGGACTAGTTCTAATAAACGGGAGGTAGTACTGTTCGCACCTTTGGGATGGATCGGCTAAGAACCACCTTGGGATGTTGGAGTCGATCGAGAAGCATCAATAATGACTGCGATGCAAGACTGCAAAGTCTTATACACCGTCAGAATTTCCAAAAAAGGAGGATTTTCCAAAAAAGTAATCCACCAGATAACACCATATAAAAGGCTAGTTCAACTGTTACGTGATTGGTTCATTGTGACATGGCACTGACATTTACATAGCAACTGACCAATCACATGATAGCTGGACCGCGGGTCTACATAACGATATTTCATTTTAAAACACCCTCATTATTTTCGAACACACTGAACACTAGCATGTTTCTTCTATGTGCCACTTTTAGGTTTATTTAAATTTTTTTTCTAGCTGTGCTCGCGGCTCGCCCTCGTTGCCCCCCATTTTAGGGAAAGGGAAAGGGGGGTTAGAAAGGGACTAAAAGTAGTATGGTACTCTCCATCCCTTCAATTATCTCTACTTAAAAAATCGAGAATCGTTTTGCCGTGAAAGAATGACAAACATACAGACAGACAGACACACTTTCCCATTTATAATATTAGTATGGATTCAATCTCATGTACTAGTGTAGAGTAACTACCTACTCTCATTCTATCTATCAGTGCTTCTGACCTCAAAATGGCTCAAGAGCCCTATGTAAAACCTAACCCCGCTATGCTCTCAGCAGATCAACCTACATTCCGTCCCTCTCTAAGGGCGAGACAGCCTCCCGGGCGCCAGACTTGCCGGCGCCGGAGTGTATCGATCCCCCCCACTCCTGTAAGAAGGGGGGATGCGCATGCGCGGTGCTTGTTTGCGTACATTTCTTTGGCTTATGGATTTATCGTCTTGTAGGTGTATATTATGTACTATGGACGAAATAACCGTGAATTGACTTTGGTTGAGATCCGGTGGATAGCTAGCATAATCCTACAGGCCATTGTGACAAATGATTGGTTACTATTTCGCTTTCAATCAAGCTATGGGAGGCCACCGTGCCTTGTTACTTGCTATTAAAAAAAATGCGTTGAATGTTTAGTTCCGAAAAGAAGTTAAATCTGCGTATCTTAGAAATAAACTGTTAATATTAACCCTAGATAGCTAACGTTCCGGTGTACCCCGTTTAAGCTAACCATCCGTCGAAACGACGGTCATTTTTAAATAATTTTTTTTCGCTTGAATATTTATGTAAACGTATTATTTGTGTGAAATTAAATTAAAATGCATTGTTATGAATTGAAAAATATTCATTTTTATATAAATTTTACTTAAATAGGTACTATAACTTAAATGCTAGTGAGATCTTAAAAAAAGAAGGAAATTTTACTACTATCAACTTTGACATAGAAAAACAATTAGTATTTTTTAAATTATTTAACTTTCTGGCTTTTGTGGCACTTAAAGGCATTATAAACTATTATAAAAACAACAAAATAATTATATTTCGTCGGCGCATATAACAAAAAAAAACAATTTTATGTTCACCACATATTACAATTTGCAAAAAACACATTTTTCATGAGCTTTTTCTAGTAATGGCACTTCTTGTACGTCTTCTTTTTGCGGCTTTCTCTACCAAAAGATGTCAAAGGTTCTGGTCTTTGAAGTGGAGCATTATCTGGCGGACCTGATGCTTGTTGACCTTGACTAGTGGCTGGTTGCGTAAAAAGGACATCCAGATTTTAACCTTGTCTTGCATCCTGGTTTTAGTCAATCTTCTGCACTTATTATACCTCTACCTGAACGTGTAGGTCCCCTCAAAGAACGCACGATATTAGAAGTAGAAGTTCTGGTTGATTCCCTTTAGTGGTAGCCCAAACATGTCGGTTTTTACCTGAGACAGTTGAATGGTACTGATGGTACGGTTTCAGGAGTCACAGTTCTGGAGTTTGATTCAGGAACTTGTTGTAGGGATGGAGGCAGATCTTGAGGGATACTCACATTATTTTTTTCGGAATCGGAGGGTTCGTAATTTTCGTCACTATAAAGATTGTCATTCTCGAATATATCTACGGTCTCACTGGCAGAAACATCGTCGAAGTCATCACTAAACTCCTGGTTTATAAGATTAGATATATCATCTTCAATTAACACTAAAATTGTACAAATTTTCAACAAAAACAATCCTACATCACTAATAAATGCCCTATGAAGCAAAGAAACCAATGTTAAATAAAGCTAACCATCCGTCGAAACGACGGGCAAATCTTAAGTATCTCAATAATAATAAAACTTACCTATGCGATACAAGTACCACTGCAGAGAACTCGACAGCAACTATGTTGGCTAGCCGAGACAAAACACTCGGACGCACCGTTAAAAAAAAACAGCAATATTTTTATTCGTTGCCCGTCGAATCGACGGAGGTTAGCTATCTAGGGTTAATCTACACTAATATTATAAAGAGGAAAGATTTGTACCTATGGGCCGATTTAAAAAATTCTTTCACCAATAGAATGCTATGTTCTTCCAATTTGACATAGGCTACATTTCATTTTGAAAAAAATTAGGGATCCTTGGTAAAATTTGAACAATGTAACCGAAGGTGTAGAAAAATGAGTCTCCCGTGCGAAGCCGGGACGGGCTGCTAGTCTACACTAATATTATAAAGAGGAAAACTTTGTTTGTTTGGTTGTAATGAATAGGCTCAAAAACTACTGGACCGTTTTTAAAAATTCTTTCACCATTCGAAAGCTACATTATCCACGAGTAACATAGGCACAATTTTATTTTGGAAAAAAAACTTTACGCGGACGAAGTCGCGGGCGGAAAGCTAGTACTTTATAAATAAGGGAGACGACAAAAAAAGAGAAATCAAAGAGTTAAGTTAAAACATTAATTATGTTTTTAAGCGCTTAACGATAGTCTAGAAGTTGTTTCCGAATCAGAGCCTGAGAGTATAAACATAATCATCAATATAACATCCTGACAACTTTACCAAAAGATGAAATTTCTCCAGATTAGGTATATTATCCAATCCATCCCAATCTGTCTTGAAATCTTTTATCTCCCAGGATATTGAAGCAAATCGCTGTTTGCCGCAACACGACACCATAATGTGTCCTGTTCCGCGTCACGGCCTCGGCTGTTTTGTATCGACACCCCTTTGTGTTAGGGATGATTTCTTTGTTTGGTTTCCTTTGTCTAAGTTGACGTGATTGAATTCGATGGAACTTCCTATGAAAGATGTGGTGTCGCTACTGAAATCTCGATCTTAGGCTTTTCGCATCCAGTACTTGCCAGCCATCCTCCATCCATTGACTGGCTCGGTGGCTCAATTGGTAGTGACCCCTGCCTTTCTGAACCAAGAGTCGTGGGTTCGATTCCCAATCGGGACAAACATTCATGTGATGTACATTTGTTCCGTGTCTGGGTTGTTGATACCGATAAAAAGTGCTTAAGCTACTACTTTGGGATTGGAGCAATGTATGTGATGTTGTCTGATATATTTTATCCTGCACAAATCGTCGCTTCATCATCATCAGCCTTTTGCAGTCCACTGCTGGAATATGCTCAAAGTGGTGAACAACTGGAGAGGCCTATGTACAGCAGTGGATACAGTATCCAGTCCAGCAATCTCGATCCTGGGCTTCTCGCATCCAACACATGTCAGCCGTCTTGCGCAAATCGGCGCTCCACCTGAGTCATATCATACAATTAGCACGATTCGTCCTTATCTGTCTTGAAATCTTTTATATACCCATAGTACAAGCTTCGGCTTATTTTGGGGCTAGATGGCGATGTGTGGCCCAGCATGGCATGTCTTGGGTTATTTATATATTAGGATATTGGAGCAAATCGCTGTTTGCCGCAACACGACACCATAATGTGTCCTGTTTCGTGTCACGGCCTCGGCTGTTTTGTATCGACACCCCTTTGTGTTAGGGAAGATTTCTTTGTTTGGTCTCCTTTGTCTGAGTTGACGTGATTCAATTTGATGGAGTTGTCTATGGAAAGACGTGGTCGCTAGTGACATGTATGACTTTTAGGACGGTTCTTTTATTAGAGGTGGTTAATGTACTTGTGAGCAGCGTTTCCCGAATGTTACTTTTGGAAAATTTTGTGATATTTTTGATCTCGGCTGCGCAATTTTAAAACCTAGTAAGTAGTAAGGGACATGACACAAAATGTTCAGGAAAAACGCCTTCGCTACTTTGAGAGCGTGCCGTAACTAAACTACATATTACACGGCTAACTATTCTTTTCCTATTACACGGCTTAAAATCACTTACCATCAGATGAACCGCTTGTTCGTCTGCCCCATATTTCGTAAAAAAAAGTTATTTTCATGTTACTTTTTTAAGTGAACGAAAACTATAACTTCAGCACGTGTGACAGAACACCTTAACTCTTGCCACATCTTCGACTTTGATTGTGAGAAATAAAAGTATAAGTTAATATTTTATTTATATTTTATTTATTTTTACACATGACAGATTACAATCATATGAATTACATATAAAATATACAATTATAATCTGGATTGTAATCCAATAATATGTGTAACTAATATACTTGTGTGTCGAAGTTACTATCTAAAACAGTATGAAAAAACATAATAACAACATAAAACATAATATGCGACAGCAAGAAAGTAAAGTCCTTCCCGAAATGCTTAAAAGACACATTCGATTCATTTCGATTTCATTTCATCACTTTAATTTAGTAACTTTATACAACAGTATTGTATAAAAAGAATTAGACAGTTTACAGTTGTCGTACAATGTGGGAGGTCTTATCGCTTTTAAGCGTTATCTTTCAAAGAACCTTTAGATAGAGAATAGCAAGGTAGAAAGGGTTAGGTGGAGTAAGTCAAACGAATATTAGTGTCGTAAAGAATTAATGTATCATCATCATCCTAGCCTTTTTCCCGATTGTCTCAGGGTCGGCTTCCCAAACTGAGAGATTTGGTGAGGCCTAAGCTTTTACACAGAGCGACTGCCATCAGACCTCCGCAACACTTAGGGTAAGTTATACCCATTCCCAGTTGGGCGACAGAGTTAATGTAAAGAATTAATGTAGAAAGTAAAAATAAATGAGATAAGAGATAATTCGAATTCGTGATGTTTACTTATATGTCGATCTGAAGTCAACTGGAACTCGACCAATGAAATGATTTTATTATTACGTTCACTCTTATAAAGCACCCAAAGTTCCGTCTGCCAATCAGACTCCTACCCACTTATGATGGTCGCGTTAACCCTGCATTAGAACTGTCAGGCGGAGACGCGGCCAGCCGTGAAAGATACGCGACGACGCACCCCGCCCCCAATGAATAATAACAACGGTGACGGTTTTGGTACAGACGACATATAAACTGGCTCGATGGCTCATTTGGTAGTGACATCTGCCTTCTGAGCCAAGGGTCGTGGGCTCGATTCCCGGACAGTAGGGGAGACCGGGTACAAAAGTAACGCGGGTCGAAAGTAACAAATGCTCTCTAGATTTATCCAATGGGCGAAAGGTCGCTTTGCCGCCTTCAGGTGATAAAATAAAAATAAAATAAAATAATTTATTTCTGCAAATAGATTTACAAGTAAATTCTTTGCACGTCAAACTTTTTTTTTCCCTACTAGCACTTCGACGTGATAAGGATGAGGCCTGATGAGAAGAAGTGCCGCAAGAAACTCATCAATTTTGGCTTTTTTCAAAAATATACATAATCATCATACTGTTGATGTCATACATTAATACAATATTTGTTAAGTGCAGGCGAGCAGCTCATTATGTCCATGTAATATTATCAGTCAGGATAGTCAGGACACAGGACGCTGCTTCCGACACGGTAGTCGCCTGTTCGATCCCCGCACGGTACAAACATTTGTACTGAGTTTATAGGATTGTTAGAAATATCTTGTCGACAATATTGTACAACAAATGTTAACCATACAAACATTTGTGTGCATGAACATGTCCGTTTGTATTGTTTTAATATTTGCTTCGTATAATAAAAAAAACGTATCTAAGTAAGCTTATCAGTTGTCTAGTACTCATGGTCATGGATTTGGTTTATTTTGGAGCTAGATGGCGATGTGTACTGTATGCCCAGAGTAGCATGTCTTGGGTTATTTGTTACTGTTATTTTGGGTCAGGGGGCATCTCGTCCCAGTCGGAAACTGGGACCAGGGTCCAATTTGCCCTTTTTTAATTTGATAATGGTAAACTGGCCCCACTATGGTTTAATGTTGGGAGGATATCCCGTCTTTTCTTTGTACAGATACACTTTTTTACTAAGCCATTGGCGGCTCATTTCGGAGCTTTCTCTCCTCCTGTCGAAATGTATACGGTGTCTCTATAGAGCTTATCAAAATTCCAGCTCTACCACTTGGTAGAGCTCTGTTTAGGGAACCAGTCAAAATTTTACTCATCCACCGACCCGAACCCACCCCTTGTTTAATGGGCGAAAGAATATTTGCAGTCATAGACAATTTGGCGCGAGACGTGTGACGCGGAGGAGGCGGCCACGCGTGAAACTGGAAGTGTTTTATTATTGTAATAAAAACATGCGCACATTACATATTCACTAAATGCCGAAGATGAATTTTAAACACCCTTTTAAAGTTCGAATGTTTCTCGTATATCGTCGAGATAGGGATCTGGAGAGGGATTGAGATAGGAACGCGTACAAAAACAACTTTATTTTTTTTATAGCACAGTAAAAGCCATTTAAAAGCGGACTTTTTGTCACATAGGCATGCCCTTTCAGTTAGCCATTGGGATTGGCATTGCACGTACAATACATACCCTTTGTATCTTTATTGCAAAGTAAAAACCATATACAAAGTCGGACCCAGAGAATCAATCATGCATTAGGCTAAGCAGAAACATATAAGTAGATGGTGTGGACAAAGTGACAAACTCATTTTAACGTGTGAGAAACTGCGAGCAAAAGCTAGTTAGTATGTTACATGCGTAAGGTACCACGTAATACCTTATTTGACAATATCGTCAAATAAGGTTACGTGGCCTTCGCATGGGGTTTCCACTTGACAAAGCATTGTCTTATTGACTGGCCCGATGGCTCATTTGGTAGTGACCTCTGCCTTCTGAGCCGAGGGTTCGATTCCCGTACATTACAAGCATTTGTGATCATGAACATGCCTGTTTGTATTGGTCTGGGTGTTTATTTACAAAAAAAAGTATCTCAGTAAGTTTATCAGTTGTCTTGTACCTATAGTACAAGCTTCGGCTTAGTTTGGGGCTAGATGGCTAGATGTGTGGCCCAGCGTGGCATGTCTTGGGTTATTTATTTATTCAGTTTAGAGGAAGATAAGACTGATGTGGGTTTTCTAACAGAAAACTTCTGAATGAACTATCAAGAACTGGGATTTATGCTACAAATAAACATGTATATTGAGGCGTATCTACGCCCACAAATCGACCCACTGCTATCTGTCAATTTTCTCAAATAAATCGGGATTTCAATAGATAGAGTCGATTCATTAATAATAACGTTCTAGGAATCCCTTTAGGACTAAGTTGGTACGTCGTAACTCATGATATACCATGATTAACATAAAGATCATGCTGTCATCGATTGCGCATCGAATATACTATACTATATCGCAACTTAGTTACTTACTTCCTAGTTGGGAACGGTGTGTATGCGTTTTAATATTCCTATGCGTTAACAAGAATCTCGAAAACTACTATTAAGTGTAATTGTGATGAAGCGTTGAACGTCCACATCCTTCAAACGATAAGCCAGTGAATAATCAAATTAAAAAATTCCCAAGTACGCAGCAATAACTATAAAGTCGTCCAAATACACCACACCACTCGCTCATATTGAACTATTAAAATTCCCGTACATCCCGGCGCCTGAGACCGCACAGAATGAGCCATACAACAGCCTTTTTATGCAAAACCGTATGCAATAACTCGCGCCCGTTACGTCCGAGGGTGTCTTAATGAGTGCAGACGAATTTGGCCATAACCATCGGCCACGTTAAATCGTATTGCGATGGCGTTAAGATCTATTTTAGGGTTTCGTAGCCAAAGGGTAAAAACGGGACTCTCACTTGACTTCGCTGTCCGTCTGTCTATCACCAGGCTGTATGTATCTCGAGAACCGCGATAGCTAGACAGTTTAAATTTTTACAAATTATGTATTACCGTACATACATTATGTTAAACACATTACCACTACATTGCATGACGCAGTCGAGTAAAAATAAAATAAGTATTTAAGGGGGGCTCCCATACAACAGACGTCCTTTTCATGCTTGGTGAAAAATAGTAACTGGTAAGCACTTGAAATACTCAGTTGTATTTTAATTTAATGTAAATAATAAAAACAGGTGGCTTCCATACAGAAAAGCGAATTTTTAACGCAAGTAAGCACTTGAAATTTAGTCAACGGCACGGAAACCTTTGTGCGCGAGTCCGACTCGCACTTGGCCGGTTTTTTATAGTTCTAAAAGGAGTATTCACAGCCAAGCCTATTGCGTTTGACGTAAAACTGTCTGTTGTCTTGGCAAACCTTATATGGATTAGTTGTCCTCGTTCTGAGTGTTCAAATGGCATGCAAATGATCGTTGAAGGTTTATCTGCGAAGTAGTAGCGTAATCTGCATATAATCGAAGAATTTATTTTTAACACGCTTTTGTTAGGTCGACCTGTATGTAACTATGTACGTGTAATTAATGGAATCTAAGGTATCTAATACAACCATCTTCCATGGATGGTAGCGTCATGAAAGTTGGCAGCTGTATGTAGTTCTGATGACAATACAATAATATGATACTGTAAAACTTATCTGATGATGGAGCCGGAAGATATGAACTGGAACTTCAGGATGGAACATCGTATACTTATTTTTACGGATTTATTATACGGATTAGTTAGAAAAGTCTTGTAATGAACTTTGATCACAAAACGTGTTTTTAAAGTACTAATTTAACGCCCGTCGGGGAAGGACCTCCACCCTATAGAATACCGCAGCCAAATGACCGGGTCGTGCTTCTGCCGGTGAGTAGGGTTTCCGGAGCTCGTGGGGGGTTAGGGTTGGGCCGGCATGGCGGTGGCAACTGACAGGTAATTGAGCAGTTACTTGCCCTTTCCATCAGGCGTAGGGAAGCCATTATGTCGAGCTACTATAAAAAAAAGATTAATTGCATACATAGTCAAATACCCTGTTCCAGTCGCTTTACCGGCCATAGCACATCGCAGTGCACTATTTCAGACTACGGTTCACAGTCTAAGCAGAAACTATTAAACGGCATCGGCTGTAGACCACTAACCTAAATGTTTACTACCAGTCTATTTATGCGTCGGCTTTATGTGAGATTTCATATTTGAAAGGTGGTTTGCACTTTTCAACCGATTTCAAAAAAGTAAAAGGTTCTCATTTGGACTGATTTTGTTTTAGTATGTGTTACTAGATATGTCCGAAGGAAAGAAAGAAAAACGTTTATTTAGTGCAAAACAATACATGACACTATTATTTAAATGGTTGTCTAAATTTCCTAATTATTATATTATATGCCACGGCATAACTACCTCTCATAATAATGTACTCCTAATTTTTTACCCTCAGATATCTAATTAACTTGGCTAAGCTTAAACGAACGTATTCGTTCCTCAATTTATTCTATCCTACATCTGCATCATAAGCTGGGCAGGTGGGTTGGCGATCGTTAGGAGTAGCTGCTCGCTCCGATGACGCTGCTGCCCGTCATCGGCCTGTGGTATTCAGCTACGCCTTCAATGGTTATACCGCCACCCGGTTGCCAGCGCCTCGTTTGTTATTCATCAGAATGCACTACGGGCAGGTGAGGTTGGCTTGGAGCTTAAAGATGATAAAAAAAAATCCAAGACATGCCACGCTGGGCCACACGTCCCCACCTAGCCCCAAACTAAGCCGAAGCTTGTACTATGGGTACTAGAAAACTGACAAACTTATTTAGATAATTTTTTTTTGTAAATAAACACATATTAAACACCCAGACCAATACAAACAGACATGTTTATGAACGCAAATGTTTGTACTGTGCGGGAATCGAACGTACGACCCTCGGCTCAGAAGGCAGAGGTCACTACCAAATGAGCCACCTAGCCAGTCAATGATAGGCTCCCTTACATCCCATATCAAAGTAGAACGCATACCAAAGCACAGCCAGTCCAGTTATGCAACTCGAGCACCATGGCACATGGCGCGTCCGTCACCTGTGTGTGTATTTATAGCGCCTATTTATAGCGATGGTGTGAGCCGGGATGGGCTTGACGGATGGCTGTCCGCTTGTGAGTCGGGGATAGCGTTGTGGAGGAGACGTTGTTGACAATAACAACTTTGTATGCCTCGATTGTGCGACAAATGTGTTAATGTACTACGCCGATACTTTGTTGTTTTAAATCATTTCAAATTTAGAATAATGTTTATTTGTGTAGATTAAAAAAACACTTGTCGAATTACCACCGGTTCGGAAAGCAGCATTCGTCATCTTTGCGCTCCAGGCCAGCCTCGCCTGCCCGTGGTGCATCCTGCCGAATAACAAACGAGGCTCTGGCAACCGACTGGTGTCGGTATAACCATCACGATTGAAAGCGTTTAGTGAAAAGCTTCATTCGAATCCATTGGGTAGTTTTTGCGCGAAAGAGTAAAAACATCTATCCATCCTTAGTATTAGTGGATATTACGATTTAATCTTGCTCACCTACACCTACATAGGACCTCCACCCTATAGAATACCGCAGCCAAATGACCTCCGGGTCGTGTTTCTTCTGGTGAGTAGGGTCTCCGGAGTTCGTGGGGGGTTAGGGTTTGGCCGGCATGGCAGTGGTAACTGACTGGTAACTAACCAGTTACTTGCCAGTTGTCACAGCGACTTGAGCTCCTCCTTGGCTTTCCATCAGTGTTCCTTGGCTGTCGAGCTACTATAAAAAAAAAACCATTTTATTTTTCCATATGTAGTAAACCATATGAATTTGAATATCAATGAAACACCGCCCGCGTCGAATCCGCGTACAGACGGCGTCCAAAATAAAGACTGACTCAGTAGCGGGGCTGACGTGTTGGTCTGTTCCGGGCGCGAGGAGGCGCGGGTTTGTTTTGATCGCGCGATACAACATAGGTGATATGTTACGAACGTTTTAGCGTTGGCTACGTGTGTACAACGTAAATGTGTTTATATATAAAAAGTGTACAAATGTAAAATTTAGTTTTACAAATGAGTATTGTAGTAATAGTTGTCGATTTTAAAATGTGGAAGAAGGGGCTCTCAGACGACTGAGACACTTTTTATTCGGGCAAAGTGAATGGACATATCTTAATTCAATGTTTTTAATACACAGTAGGATAGGATAGATAACTATGTTTGATTTCCATGTTATTTGACAGCTGCCAGAAAGACCCATTAAAATCGCACTTATTTGAGGAATCACAACAAAATTATTTTATGAAATGAGAGCGCGTTGGACCTTCAAAGTTTACCAGAGAAGTCATTACAAAAGTCTGGGTGGTTAATCAGAATACGAGTACAATATAGCACTCTTTAAGAGCACACATTCCTACAATATAAATAAAATAACTTTAAATCTTTATTTTTGCACTGTCCTTATAAGATTTTATTCCAGAAACTTCACTACAAAGTAAAGAAAGTAGCATAAAAATCTAGCAACCAAATTATACTCGTATAACGGTCAACAACAAATATAGTCCAAAATGCAACATTCTCCGTTGGATAATAACCAGTACCCTAACGACATCATCAAACAAATCGTTAAGACAACTGTGCAGATTGCCGTAAATACCTTAATGTAGGTTATTATCAAATTGTGGGAAGGGCTCTCGTAATTACGGCCAATTGTCTCAATGTTATGTTGGAAGCTTACCAGAGCATCAAGTGTGTCGTGCAGGATAGGTAAACTACGTAAGAAGATAGATGTATAGATATACTATGTTACACACCATGTACAGTCGACTGGCTCGATGGCTCATTGCGTTCCTGTGCGTTCTGAGCCGAGGGTAGTGGGTTCGATTCCCGCACAGTACAAACATTTGTGTCCATGAACATGTCTGTTTGTTTCTAAGTATAAATGTGTCTTTTAGTTGTCTAGTACCCATAGCACAAGCTTCGGCTTAGTTTGGAGCTAGGTGGCGCTGTGTGGCCCAGCGTTGTATGTCTTGGGTTATTACTTAAAAAAAAACTATAGATCTACTCGTGTTAGTAGGATATTGGTTACAACACCTCGTCTTTACATTTGCTCCGTGTGTCAGTGCAGTGGTTTAACTCGGCAAATTTGTCATGCCGTCTGCGACGACTAAATGTAATGAATCAGGAATACTTAACCTCTTGACGATTCAGAGGAACGACTAAATTTAGTGTCGGACAATGTGTCCGGTTGGATTTACAGTCTCCACTATATGCCCAATTTACTATGGCTGTAGCAGTCAAAACTCCGGAATTAGACAGGTGTTGAACATTCACTCTTTATTTTTGGAGGGCTTCACGCTGCTTCCGGTAGTATGCCCACTAATTCTGGATAGGTGTGAGTCCCAGAATGGAAGGACATACCTACTAAGAGAGGTAGCCGTAGGGCATAGCGAATCTTCGCTCGAATTGAGCCGCCCGTCCGGGGAAGGACCTCCACCCTATAGAATACCGCAGTCAAATGACTATCGTGTTTCTGCCGGTGAGTAGGGTTTTCGGAGCTCGTGGGGGGTTAGGGTTGGGCCGGCATGGCGGTGGCAACTGACAGGTAACTGACCAGTTACTTGCCCGTTGTCACAGCGACTTGGGCTTCTATTCCGCTTTCCATCAGGCGTTGGGAAGACATTGTGTCGAGCCACTATAAATGTCGCCAATGCCGAAGCTGGAACCTGGTCCGGAAAGGAAAAGTACCCCTAGCCAACATTTATAGGAAAAGTACCCCTAGCACCAGTATACTTACCAGTGTCCCCTCTTGTCCACAGACGCATAGCGACCCGAAGTCACCGCAAGCACAGGCGGGCGCGTGACGATCCCTCCGGGAGCGAGTGGAGCTCGCCCTCCAGGAGAACTGGCGGCGGCTGACCTCCCCGCGGACTGTGAGTGTTGCGCTCCATACTCATCATCATCAGGCTATTGCAGTCCACTGCTGGACATAGGCCTCTTTTTCCTCCTCAGTTGTCCGCCACTTAGGGCAAACATCTGGAGGATATACCCTTAATCGCCACGCTAGGCAGGCGGGTTGGCAATCGCAGGGCGCAGCTTCTCGCTCCGGTGAACAACTGGAGAGGCCTATGTCCAGCAGTGGACTGCAAAAGGCTGGTGATGATGATGATGTACTCCTAGAGTATCTCATCATATGTTTGTGTTTTCGTGACGGACCGCACCGCGCCTCCTCAAACATCCTCAAAGAGAGGTAGGGCATAGCGAATCTTCGCTCGAATTGAGCCGCCCGTCCGGGGAAGGACCTCCACCCTATAGAACACCGCAGTCAAATGACCTCTGGGTCGTGTTTCTGCCGGTGAGTGGGGTTTCCGGAGCTCGTGTGGGGTTAGGGCTGGGCCGGCATGGCGGTGGCAACTGACAGGTAACTGACCAGTTACTTGCCCGTTGTCACAGCGACTTGGGCTTCTCTTTCGCTTTCCATCAGGCGTAGAGAAGCCATTATATCGAGCCACTATAAAAAAAAAACGCGGCCTAAGCGAATGACGTCACGTCTCTGCTCAGCTGGTTATCTTCTAGATGTTCCCGTATAATGCTCTATTACCTTTGTTGCAGGGCTCAAGCCCTCACCGGACAAGACTGCGCTCGTTCAGCCAGGAGAGACGCAAGCAGAGACGAGGCAGCGCTCAGTCGCTGGACCTCGAACGGTCCGAGACCTCTGACGAGAGGCCTTGCCAGACTGCCACTATACACAAGTAAGGACATTTTGACACACCTTTATAAGGCTCATAATCATCGTCAGCAGCAGAAGCCTATCTCAGTCCACTGCTGAACCTCTCCAGTCCTCTGCATAGGCCTCTCCAGTTGCATGCCACTTAAGGCAAGCATCTGGAGGATATACCCATAATCGCCACGCTGGGCAGGCGGGTTGGCGATCGCAGGGCATAGGTTTTCGCTCCGGTATTGGGTAATGTGGATGATGCCTCACCGAAATAAACTCGCAGATTGATCACAATAAAGTCCTATAATCGATTTAGGTAGTAATTCACATTAAATATGGTAGCACTAGCGCGATGCAAACGTATGCAATATGAAAAGCGGAGAGTTCCGCGTTTGCGTCCGAACCGTATGGCGGCCAACGTTAGATTGCCATTTCTGAACCAAACATAAACCACTCCCAAGCTATGACAGATGTCAATGTCATAGCTTGATGCCTTCATGACATCAACCATAAACGTAAACAGATGACAGGTGACATCGACAGGTGACATTGACAGATGACAGCTACAGTTCACTTTGACGTTTCGCACGATCGAACCGCCAACCCGCCGACGTAATATGGTACTGTCGAACTGATCTGGTGATGTATTCGGAAGATATAAACTGGCATGCCATGATGGAATATGGTATCATATAGCCATATTTGCGCCTGTGAGAAAGGTCACGTGAATGGAGTTTGAACACGAGAAGCGTGTCTTAAGTGTTTTTTAATCGACTTCAAAAAAGGAGGAAGGTTTCTCAATTCGACCGTATGTTTTTAACATTTTTAAGGTAATGGTTTGAAACTTAAATTGAATTTTACCTGCTTTTAATTGCAGAGCCTACTCCCTAAGCAAGATGTCGACGATATCGCTCAAGATATCCCTGGACGGCGGCAAGGTGGTCAAGACGATACAGTTCGACCCGTCCACCACGGTCTACGACGCCTGCCGCATCATCCGCGAGAAGATACTGGAGGCCAATGCTAGCGAGCGTGAGTAGACGAAGCATCCTTTACAAGACTGTGGCAGACGCATCTGTGAGCAGACGTTATGTTTTGCGAAAGTATGTATGTCATCATCATCATCAACCTATTGCAGTCCACTGCTAGACATAGACCTCTCCACTTGTTCGCCACTTAGGACAAACATCTGGAGGACATACCCATAATCGCGACGGTGGGCAGACGGGTTGGCGATCGCAGGGCGTTCTCGTTCCGGAGACGCTGCTGCCCGTCATCGGCCTGTGGTATTATTTTGCTGCGCCTTCAATCGTGATGGTTATACCGCCACCAGTCGGTTGCCAATGCCTCGTTTGTTATTCGGCAGGATGCACCACGGGTAGGTGAGGTAGGCTTGGAGCGAAAAGATGAGAGATGATGAGGTTGCTGGCTGCGCGTGCCTTACATCTTTTAAAACGGCTTCTCTATTCATAACAAAGTATCGCATCTTTAATATTAGTAGGATTTATAATATTATTAGGAAGTAGGATTATAATATTAGTAGGATTCTGATGTCCTAGATAATTTTATTCTTGTATATCAATATTCACGCAAGGGCAACGCCTTGGGCGGCAGCTAATTTTATTTTTATCTACTCATCCAAAGCATTGGGGATTTTAGTTAACCTATTGCTAGAAGAATCCATTTTAATTTTCTTTTTATTACAATAACAAAAAAATAACCATAATTTCTCCCCACAGCGAAAGAGTTCGGCCTCTTCCTGGCGTCCGAGGAAGACCCCAAAAAGGGGATATGGCTGGAGGCGTCCCGCAGCCTCGACTACTACATGCTGCGCAACCTGGACGTGCTGGAGTACAGCAAGAAGACGCGCAACCTGCGCGTGAGGATGCTGGACGGTAGGCGCTAGTACTGTAACACAGGGTAGGGCACTTGTGCGGGTATGGCCCCAAACAGGGGACGCGGCTCGGCTACTGCATGCTGCGCAACCTGCGCGTGAGGATGCTGGACGGTAGGCGCTAGTACTGTAACACAGGGTAGGGCACTTGTGCGGGTATGGCCCCAAACAGGGGACGCGGCTCGGCTACTGCATGCTGCGCAACCTGCGCGTGAGGATGCTGGACGGTAGGCGCTAGTACTGTAACACAGGGTAGGGCACTTGTGCGGGTATGGCCCCAAACAGGGGACGCGGCTCGGCTACTGCATGCTGCGCAACCTGCGCGTGAGGATGCTGGACGGTAGGCGCTAGTACTGTAACACAGGGTAGGGCACTTGTGCGGGTATGGCCCCAAACAGGGGACGCGGCTCGGCTACTGTATGCTGCGCAACCTGCGCGTGAGGATGCTGGACGGTGAGCGCTAGTACTGTTACACGGGGTAGGGCACTTGTGCGGGTATGGCCCCAAACAGGGGACGCGACTCGGCTACTGTATGCTGCGCAACCTTGACGTGAGCAAGAAGACGCGTGAGGATGCTGGACGGTGAACGCTAGTACTGTTACACAGGGTAGGGACTTGTGCGGGTATGGCCCCAAACAGGGGACATGGCTCGGCTACTGCATGCTGCGCAACCTTGACGTGAGCAAGAAGACGCGTGAGGATGCTGGACAGTGAGCGCTAGTACTGTTACACAGGGTACACTTGTGCGGGCATGCCCCAAACAGGGGACTACTGGTAGAAAGAATTGTAGTAACACGGGCAATAAAGGGCTGGAGGCGTCATGCAGCTCTTGTACTAGCAGCTTTAGGACATGTACTGGGATTTTTTATAGAAGCTCGTCAAAATGACTGCCCCTTGCCTGATGTTAATCTGCATTACGTCTAGTTAGCGCAACACGGATCGATCACATATTGACGGCCTGCATAAGTGCTTCCCGCTCCGTTTAAGACCCAAGATTATAAGAAGAAGGAAACATGCATGTTGGAAGAAAGTTCCACAGTCTAATAGTTCGGCAGGTGTAAGATTTACTTACTTTAAAGTGAGTTCATGGTTTCTAAGCCTGAACGATCGAAGCGATAAGATCAAAGAGTTCTTCGGAGCTGTCGCCGTGATGTCCCCAAATAGGGGACGTAATCGCACCGCGATCTGTGCTGTGGCCCATAACCAGACCGTTTTTTCTCTTCACAGGCACCGTCAAGACGCTGCTGGTGGACGACAGCCAAATCGTGGCCAATCTGATGGTGGTGATCTGCACCAAGATTGGCATCACCAACTACGACGAATATGGGCTGGTGAGCTTAATTTTTTTTTGATATTTTTTTTCTTTATAAGAAGAGCTTTCAGGATGATCTCACTCCACCTGATGGCAAGCGGTTGCAATTGTAGTTTTGCACTAGGTTAGTTAACCATCCCTGTCGAATCTGGTTTCCTCTACCTGAATGTTGTCTGGTAGAGATCGCTATTAGCGATAAGACCGCCTAAATTGTACTTTGTTTTTGTTTGTAATGTGTTTTGCTGTAATTTCTGTTTTTTTGTGCGATAAAGAGTTTCTATCTATCTATCTAATGTAATTATTTTGGATGTTTCATATCTATTGCGTTGGCCGAGTACCATGTTTTTGACATCTTGGGTTTTTTATTCATTATGGGTTTGAAGCTTTCGATGGAGCGCGCTTACCCAGTAGAAAATACCGATTCATTCTCAACTTGAACAGCTGAAGATTCCATGTTTCGGGCAACGAAGAGTCCGGCCAGGAGTTCCATAGGCTTATTAATTATTTTTAATGTACATATGAGGTGTTGTGGAAATTAAATTATGGTTCTTTCTCCCACCAGGTCCGCGAGGAACAGAAAGAGGAGCCGGACCCCTGCGAGAAACCCAACTACGGAACCCTGACCCTGCGCCGCAAGCACCACGAGAAGGAGCGCGACGCCAAGATGGAGCAGCTGCGGAAGAAGCTGCGCACTGATGACGAAGGTAGGCCTGTGACCCCCACCACCATGGTATACCACCACTACTATAGCCAAATGACCTCCAGGTCGTGTTTCTGCCGGTGAGTAGGGTTTGCGGAGCTCGTGGGGGGTTAGGGTCGGGGCGGCATGGCGGTGGCAACGCCGTTACGCCCCACTGGGATCACAGTGGGTGCAATCACAACGAGGTCCGCTAGGTGGTACGGGTATTTGCCCTCCCCGGACCTGGAGTGCCGGCCACTTGTCATCTGCGGCTGGCCAGGGCATGCAGGGATGCGGACGTATGCTTCCCGTGTCCCTGCAAGTTGCTGCCCACTGGCGACTCAGCGGGGTTTAGTGGGTATGCCCTTCCATTTTGACAATGACAGGCTCGGTGGCCCATTTGGTAGTGACCTCTGCCCTCTGAGCCAAGGGTCGTGGGTTCGATTCCCGTACAGTACAAACATTTGTGTTCATGAACATGTCTGTTTGTATTGGTCTGGGTGTTTTCTATGTATAATATGTATTTATTTACAAAAAAAAATGTATCGTCAGTAAGTTTATCAGTTGTCTAATACCCATAGTACAAGCTTAGGCTTAGTTTGGGGCTAGGTGGCGCTGTGTGGCCCAGCGTGGCATGTCTTGGGTTATTTATTTATTTATTATTTATTTTGAGAGGTGCGAGTCCCACACACCATGCCGACTCTCACCAGAGGCGGTTTGAAGGTGCATGTAATGCATTCCCTTCTATTAAAAAAAAGCCAACGCGCGTTTAATACGCCTTCTTTATTTTCTGTTACCGGGGAAAATGCATTTAGGGATTCCCGCTGCCTGGGGGAGCAGCGGGGTATGTGAGACTCACCCCGCCTCGAAGATGGAAGTGAGGCAGGGAATACCCACTAAAACCCCGGCCCCTTCGTCATGCGCCTTAAAGGTGGTGTCGAGGGTCCTATTAGTATGTACACCAAGACATCACCGACGCGGCCTGGTCATGACAGGCCCCAACTGACTCCCCCCTTTAAACTGGCTCCCCCCTTTAGGGGAGAGTCATGGGAGTGGTCCGCAGGGCGTTGAATACCCCTGGTGTTGCAGGTGTCCATAGGCTGCGGTAACCGTTTAACATGAGGCGGGCCGTAGACTTGTTTGCCATCTTTGTGGTATATAAAAATCTTATCTTCCCTTGTAGTGAACTGGGTGGAGCCCGGCAAGACGCTCCGCGAGCAGGGCGTGGACGCCGCCGAGACGCTGCTGCTGCGCCGCAAGCTGTTCTTCTCGGACCGGAACGTGGACTCGCGGGACCCGGTCCAGCTGAACCTGCTGTACGTGCAGGCGCGCGACGCGATACTGGACGGGACGCACCCCGTGACGCAGCAGAAGGGTGAGTGGGACGGACGGGACGTTGGGACTGGTCTCCAACGGGACTCGCGGGACCCGGTCCGGCTGAACCTGCTGTACGTGCAGGCGCGCGACGCGATACTGGACGGGACGCACCCCGTGACGCAGCAGAAGGGTGAGTGGGACGGACGGGACATTGGGACTGGTCTCCAACGGGACTCGCGGGACCCGGTCCAGCTGAACCTGCTGTACGTGCAGGCGCGCGACGCGATACTGGACGGGACGCACCCCGTGACGCAGCAGAAGGGTGAGTGGGACGGACGGGACGTTGGGACTGGTCTCCAACGGGACTCGCGGGACCCGGTCCGGCTGAACCTGCTGTACGTGCAGGCGCGCGACGCGATACTGGACGGGACGCACCCCGTGACGCAGCAGAAGGGTGAGTGGGACGGACGGGACGTTGGGACTGGTCTCCAACGGGACTCGCGGGACCCGGTCCGGCTGAACCTGCTGTACGTGCAGGCGCGCGACGCGATACTGGACGGGACGCACCCCGTGACGCAGCAGAAGGGTGAGTGGGACGGACGGGACATTGGGACTGGTCTCCAACGGGACTCGCGGGACCCGGTCCAGCTGAACCTGCTGTACGTGCAGGCGCGCGACGCGATACTGGACGGGACGCACCCCGTGACGCAGCAGAAGGGTGAGTTGGAGAGCTGGAACAGCTGGGACACAGGGACAGCCGGGACATAGGGACGGCCGGGACACAAGGACGGCCGGGACATTGGGATAGCCGAGACACTGGGA
This sequence comes from Conogethes punctiferalis, assembly GCA_031163375.1. Classification (NCBI taxonomy): domain Eukaryota; kingdom Metazoa; phylum Arthropoda; class Insecta; order Lepidoptera; family Crambidae; genus Conogethes; species Conogethes punctiferalis. The sequence goes on along the minus strand of CM062104.1, from coordinate 5,117,486 downwards.
CAACCGGGGCACTGGGGCAGCCGGGACATTGGGATAGCCGAGACACTGGGGCAGTGGGGCAGCCGGGACATTGGGATAGCCGAGACACTGAGGCAGTGGGGCAGCCGGGACATTGGGATAGCGGAGACACTGAGGCAGTCGGGCCACTGACACGGCTGGGACATTGGCACAGTCTTGATACTGGCATAGCCGAGACACTGACACGGCCGGAACATTGGCACAACCTTGACACTGGCACAGCCTTGACACTGTCACAGCCGGGATACTAGGGCAGCCGTGAACGTCCGGGACACTTGGACAGGGAGGCACTGGGATAGTCGGGACATTGGGACTGGTCTCCAACGGGACTCGCGGGACCCGGTCCAGCTGAACCTGCTGTGCCTACGTGCTGGCGCACGACGCGATACTGGACGGGACGCCCCCGGTGACGAAGCAGGAGGGTGAGTGGGACGGTAGGGACATTGGGACGGACGGGACATTGGAACAGCCGATAAACGGGACTGGTCTCCAAAGAGCCTAAGAGCTAATAGATACCGTATACCTGGGTACATATATATTCTACTGCGGTGTCCAACCCGCCTGCCAAGCGTGGACACTTAGGGACATAGAAGTTAGATTAATGGCATAGCATGTAAAAATTAACACTACGTATGTATATTGCCAACAGCATGCGAATTCGCCGGCATCCAATGCCAGATCCAATTCGGCGACCACAAGGAGGACAAGCACACGCCCGGCTTCCTGGACCTGAAGGAGTTCCTGCCCGCGTCCGAGGTCAAGGTCAAGGGCATCGAGAAGAAGGTGTTCCGCGAGCACCGCAAGCGCGCCGGCCTCAGCGAGCTCGACGCCAAGGTGCTGTACACCAAGAGCGCACGGGACCTCAAGACATACGGCGTCGCCTTCTTCCTGGTCAAGGTGAGAGCATCTTCTTGTTCTAACAAGTCACTACTTTAGTAGTGCCTTCCTTCTTTTCTTTCTTCCACTTTATAGTGAGCCAGGTAGGCCATGCTCCAGGGGACACTCGACAGACACCCTATGCTTCTTGAACTTCAAGGATTTCCTACCTGCCTACAAGGTGGAGGTGATGAGCAGCGAGAAGTCCTTAAATAACCCAAGACATGCCACGCTGGGCCACACATCGCCGTCTAGCCCCAAACTAAGCCGAAGCTTGTATTATGAGCGCTAGACAACTGATAAACTTACTGACGATACTTTTTTTTTGTAAATAAATACTAGCTGTGCCGGCGGCGTCGCTCGCGTGGATATCGGATTTCATAAATAACGGACTTCCATAAAATATCTATCAATAGTACCTAGTGTCTAAGTTTTAAGTTAGACCTCTAGCAATACATTAGTGAAAACCGTATTCAATTCCATGCAGTAGTTATCGCGTGATACGCGTTCAAACAAACATACAGATAAAAATTTCTCCCGTTTTCCCCACACTTCCCTTCACTGCTCTGCTCCTGTTGATTGTAGCCTGATGAAAAGTATACTATAACCTGCCCAGGAGTATGAAGAATAATTGTACCAAGTTTCGTTAAAATCCGTTTAGTAGTTTTTGTTTCTATAACGAACATACAGACAGACAGGCAGAAAGACAGACAAAAATTTTACTGATTGCATTTTTGGCATCAGTATCGATCACTTATCACCCCCTGATAGTTATTTTGAAAATATATTCAATGTACAGAATTGACCTCTCTACAGATTTATTATAAGTATAGATATAGATTTCTGCCTTCTGATCCGAGAGTCGTGGGTTCGATTCCCACCCGGGACAAACATTCGTGTGATGAACACTTGTGTTTGTTCCGTGTCTGGGTGTTAATATTTGTATTTAAGTATTTATTTGTGGTACCTTCGTTGTTCTGATACCCATAACACAAGTGCTTAAGCTACTTACTTTGGGATCGGAGCAATGTATGTGATGTTGTCTGATATTTATATTTATTTATTTATTTATATTTATATTTATAGATAGTAAATAAATAGTAAACAATAGTCAACTTAAGGGAAGGGTCTCCAGTTCAGAACTTCTAACGATAATACCACCTAAAATTGCCCGTAGTTTTAAAGTAAAAATCAATGTTGCACTAAACCAAAACCACCCTCCACAGGAAAAGATGAAAGGCAAGAACAAGCTAGTGCCGCGTCTGCTCGGCGTCACCAAGGACTCGGTGCTGCGTCTGGACGAGAAGACCAAGGAGATCCTGCAGACTTGGCCGCTCACTACCGTGCGCCGCTGGTGCGCCAGCCCCAACACCTTCACGCTGGACTTCGGCGACTACAGGTGAGTGACCAGGCGGCGTGGCCAGTGACCAGGCGGCGTGGCCAGTGACCACCGTGCGCCGCTGGTGCGCCAGCCCCAACACCTTCACGCTGGACTTCGGCGACTACAGGTGAGTGACCAGGCGGCGTGGCCAGTGACCAGGCGGCGTGGCCAGTGACCACCGTGCGCCGCTGGTGCGCCAGCCCCAACACCTTCACGCTGGACTTCGGCGACTACAGGTGAGTGACCAGGCGGCGTGGCCAGTGACCAGGCGGCGTGGCCAGTGACCACCGTGCGCCGCTGGTGCGCCAGCCCCAACACCTTCACGCTGGACTTCGGCGACTACAGGTGAGTGACCAGGCGGCGTGGCCAGTGACCAGGCGGCGTGGCCAGTGACCACCGTGCGCCGCTGGTGCGCCAGCCCCAACACCTTCACGCTGGACTTCGGCGACTACAGGTGAGTGACCAGGCGGCGTGGCCAGTGACCAGGCGGCGTGGCCAGTGACCACCGTGCGCCGCTGGTGCGCCAGCCCCAACACCTTCACGCTGGACTTCGGCGACTACAGGTGAGTGACCAGGCGGCGTGGCCAGTGACCAGGCGGCGTGGCCAGTGACCACCGTGCGCCGCTGGTGCGCCAGCCCCAACACCTTCACGCTGGACTTCGGCGACTACAGGTGAGTGACCAGGCGGCGTGGCCAGTGACCAGGCGGCGTGGCCAGTGACCACCGTGCGCCGCTGGTGCGCCAGCCCCAACACCTTCACGCTGGACTTCGGCGACTACAGGTGAGTGACCAGGCGGCGTGGCCAGTGACCAGGCGGCGTGGCCAGTGACCACCGTGCGCCGCTGGTGCGCCAGCCCCAACACCTTCACGCTGGACTTCGGCGACTACAGGTGAGTGACCAGGCGGCGTGGCCAGTGACCAGGCGGCGTGGCCAGTGACCACCGTGCGCCGCTGGTGCGCCAGCCCCAACACCTTCACGCTGGACTTCGGCGACTACAGGTGAGTGACCAGGCGGCGTGGCCAGTGACCAGGCGGCGTGGCCAGTGACCAGGCGGCGTGGCCAGTGACCACCGTGCGCCGCTGGTGCGCCAGCCCCAACACCTTCACGCTGGACTTCGGCGACTACAGGTGAGTGACCAGGCGGCGTGGCCAGTGAACAGGCGGCGTGGCCAGCAACGCCTGCCCATGGTGCATCCTGACGAATAACAAACGAGGCACTGGCAATCCGTTGCGTAGTTTTAAAGATAAGCACATTGGGACAGATAGAAAATAAAAACTACTTTGATAGAATACTTTGTAGAATAGAATAGAATATCGTTTATTTGGTTACATTTACAGACGAAAGAATACTTAAAAACTAACATTAAAACCTAATGGGTACCAAACAGGTCCCCACTCAGCTATTCTGCAGATACCTTGGCAGATGGCGCGAACAAACAGTTACAATGCTACTGTTTACAGAGATGTGATTTTTATCCTACTAATATTATAAACGCGAAAGTTTGTTTGGATAGATGAATGGATGTTTGTTCCACTTTCACACAGAAACTACTGAACGGATTTTAATGAAACTTTACAGGAATATAGTTTGTACATCAGATTAACACATAGGCTATGTTTTATACGAATATTCACGCGGGCAGAGCCGCGAGCAGCAGCTAGTATGAAATACTTCTATTTAAAATATAAATACAAAATATCTATTTTGTATTTAAATACCTTAAAGCATTTTGTATTATTTTAACCGATGAAGAGATTTTTGATTAGATTTGATTCATTATTCTCACCACTGCCTTTATCCTTCCAGCGACCAGTACTACTCCGTGCAGACGACGGAGGCGGAGCAGATCCTGCAGGTGATCGCGGGCTACATCGACATCATCGTGCGCAAGCAGCGCGCGAAGGACCACCTCGGCATCGAGGGCGACGAGGGCTCCGCCATGCTGGAGGACTCCGTCTCACCCTCCAAGTGAGATTTTTATATAACTCGACATAATGGCTGCCCTACGCCTGATGGAAAGCGAAATAGAAGCCCGAGTCGCTGTGACAACTGGCAAGTAACTGGTCAGTTACCTGTCCTAACCGCCCCATGAGCTTTTTTTTAAAAGGGGAATGCATTAGGCACCATCATGCCACCTCCGGAGGGAGAGGTGGCATGGTGTGTGGGACTCACACCTCCCGATATATTATATATTAGTCTGGGTGTTTTCTATGTATAATATGCATTTATATACAAATAAAACAATATAACTAAGTAAGTTTGTCAGTTGTCTAGTACCCATAGTACAAGCTTCGGCTTAGTTTGGGGCTAGGTGGCGCTGTGTGGCCCAGCGTGGCGTGTCTTGGGCTATTTATTTATTCTTCGCTATTTTGAGATCAGAGCACTGTAGTGCAGTCAATGAAGCGAAAAATACGGGCTAACCTCCGAATTTTTTTACTGTGATCCGATTTGCATGAAATTTTGGAATTAGGCTCATCTTACCATTAACTTCAAAAGTGAAAATGATTTGAACTCCGCCACCACCATGGGGGTGGTTGCCACCCCTTCTCGGGGGTCAATGGTTGTTTTTTCAAAATAACCTCGGATATCGATTGAAGATCTAATTTTAAGCAAAAAAGTTTCTATAAAGTTTCTCGAAAAATCTAATACTTTTCAAGTTATTGGCAATTGAAAATTCGCAAATTTTTCACGATTTTTATCAGTTTTTTTCAAATATCTCCAAAAATATACGTTTTATCGAAAATTTTATAAGGAACGAAACTGTAGCAGGTAAAAAAATGAACAATTTGGTTTTTTACAAAGTATTCTAAGTGCAATATTAAGCTAGATATTAAAGATCAAAGCCGTTTTTTATTTTATCTGAAATTTCATCGATGTAGTCAATGCCATCTAGCAGCGAGCAAATGCATTTTATGCTTTCTAATCGAAAAGGGTTTTGTAGTGCTTGAAATAAGCTTTAAAATGAGCTTTATCAAAAGTCTTTTGCACGTAAAATAAGTGAGCTATATTGCAAATAAGCGGAGCATCGAATGTTTTTTCTTTTCAATCAATGGGTTTAAATAAGTGCCATTTCCACCAAAACTAAAATTAATCATATTCCGCCTAGAATTAACTTTATTATGAAGAGTTTTATAGATTGTATTAGTTTGGCTGCTTTAGGACACATAGTTTTCAAAAAAGTCACGATTAAGGGAGGCTGTGATTGCGCTGCCACGCGCTCTTTAAACAATCATATCTCCGTCAATTTTTATTTGATAGAAAAAACAAAAAAACCAAATTGTTTGTCAGAAAAATACCTAAATTTTTTATCCCTACACTTTTATACGTATCTGTCGTCATTTTTGAGATATTATGAAAAAGGGGTGGGATTTTTAAAAATTTGAAATTCTCGATTTTTTTTTAATCGTGACTTTTTTGAAAACTATGTGTCCTAAAGCAGCCAAACTAATACAATCTATAAAACTCTTCATAATAAAGTTAATTCTAGGTGGAATATGATTAATTTTAGTTTTGGTGGAAATGGCACTTATTTAAACCCATTGATTGAAAAGAAAAAACATTCGATGCTCCGCTTATTTGCAATATAGCTCACTTATTTTACGTGCAAAAGACTTTTGATAAAGCTCATTTTAAAGCTTATTTCAAGCACTACAAAACCCTTTTCGATTAGAAAGCATAAAATGCATTTGCTCGCTGCTAGATGGCATTGACTACATCGATGAAATTTCAGATAAAATAAAAAACGGCTTTGATCTTTAATATCTAGCTTAATATTGCACTTAGAATACTTTGTAAGAAACCAAATTGTTCATTTTTTTACCTGCTACAGTTTCGTTCCTTATAAAATTTTCGATAAAACGTATATTTTTGGAGATATTTGAAAAAAACTGATGAAAATCGTGAAAAATTTGCGAATTTTCAATTGCCAATAACTTGAAAAGTATTAGATTTTTCGAGAAACTTTATAGAAACATTTTTGCTTAAAATTAGATCTTCAATCGATATCCGAGGTTATTTTGAAAAAACAACCATTGACCCCCGAGAAGGGGTGGCAACCACCCCCATGGTGGTGGCGGAGTTCAAATCATTTTCACTTTTGAAGTTAATGGTAAGATGAACCTAATCCCAAAATTGTATGCAATTCGGTTCACAGTAAAAAAATTCGGACCTATAATGCTTCATTGACTGCACTACTGTAAGTGATGTTGTCTGATCTATAGGACACTAACTTTTGCCCGCGGCTTCGCCGCATCCACTCCACACAAACTTCCACCCCCCATTTTAGGGAAGTGGGGGGTTAGAAAGTGGCAAAAAGTAGCCTATGTTACTCTCCATCCCTTCAACTATCTCCACTTAAAAAATCACGTCAATTCGTCGTTCCGTTTTGCCGTGAAAGAAAGACAAACATACAGACAGACACACTTTCCTATTTATAATATTTGTATGGATGTTCAATTGTTATGTTCTTCCCCAGGGCGAACATCATCCAACACGACACGTTCAAGTCGGGCAAAGTCAGCACGGAGTCGGTGGCCAAGCCCGCCGTGCACCGCCCGGGAGCAGAAGGTACGCACGACCACGCATGCTACTCACATGTGACGATGTTCACATTGTACAGATCCGTTAACACGTTGAGCGCCATGACGGTCACCGGTGACCGACAAACAATAGTTTTTCTATTGTGTCTAGTTTCTCGGCAGTCAAAGACTTAACTAAAGTGCGTTTATCACCACGCTTATGCAATTTCACTGTACATTATTTAAAGTAAGTAAAAGTTGTTTGGCAGGATTGTAGCAGATGGATGGACGTGGTCTCTGCCTACCCCTCTGGGAGTACGATATGTATGTACATACATACATATACATATATGTCGCCGGAAAATAGCAAGAATCGTAAGTTGATCAACTTCCTAGGTAGTTGATTAACTTACGGAATATAACAAACGGTAGTTGAAATGTATTATTTAACGCAATGGATTTCAGTTAGTTGATCAATTTACGGTAGCTTGGCAGTCATTTAATCATTTACGATTTTGACACAAGTAAAATCGTCCTCAAATGGGCCAATCGTTGCTCAATGTACTATTTAACGGTGCACTATTACCCGTAACTTAATACACTAGTCCCTGATTGGTTGCCGGGATAACGCCACGTGAGCCATTGAACCAATCAACGTTCACCTCGCCTTCGTCAGATGATTTTACGTCAAGACCCCGTAAATTCATAAATTTACTAAAATACATACGTTAAATAATACATTTCAACTGCCGTTTATTATTTTCCGGAAGGTACTCAACTACCTAGGAGATTGATCAACTTACGATTCTTGCTATTTACCGGTGACATATATACATACAACTATAGCTGTCCCCTTCGCACTCATAAACTAGACCGCGTGCGAGTGAGACAGGCAGACTTGTCACGATGCGAGTGCAGTATGACGTCACGCCGCTTGTTCACACACACAGTGTCAATGTGTTGAACGTGCCATCTTTAGTTAACTGACCTGTACAATATTGTCTTATTTAGTTAGAAGTATTTTAATTTGCTGATCTTTGGTTTTTTTTATGAAGTATTCCTTTTTTTTACTATACTTTTATATGTTTTGTTGTTACCACCAACAAAATAGTACAATCATTTGGTAGTTTTACTTATTAACGAGATTTTAGTATTTTTTTGTCTTTACAAATCTCAACTTAGCACAGGGACGAATCGTAAATTTGTGAGCCCCTGGGCTGAAATTACTTGGAAGCCTTTTTAAGTACTCCTATTAACAGTAACAGTTTTTTGACAATGTTAACCATAACAAAAGTGTTAACCATACCAATGTTACCATAATGTTAACCATTATGTTGTTAGCCATGTCAAAAAACTCGCAGGTATCGCAGGGCGTAGCTCTTCGCTCCGGTGACGCTGCTGCCCGTCATCGGCCTGTGGTATTAAATTACGCCTTCAATCGTGATTCACTAACAGTCAGTAGCCAGCACCTCGTTCGTTATTCGGCAGGATGCACCACGGGCAGGTGCGGGTGGCTTGGAGCGAAAGGATGATAGGTCGTTCCCTTACATCCCATACTATATACTCCAAATGACTGTACTATTCATACCGCGCAGTTCAATTCTGCGCTCTATTAGTACCGCACACGGCTTGTTACCGCTTGGCACAATTAATTTGCTCGTAGGCGCCAAACCGTTCGCCGTCGGACACATGACCGGCGCGCAGCAGACCACCGTCTCCGGACAGATCATTACCGGACACGCCCCGCCTGCGGTATGTATGACTATAGAATAGACTAGAATACGTACAGACAGACATGTCCTTTATAAAGGACTTGTGGACATAATGTCCTTTATAAAGGACATGCTGAACATGTCTTTTCTAAAACACATGTGGAAACATGTCCTTTAGAAAGGACATGCGGAAAACATGTACTTTCTAAAGCACATGCGGACATATGCCCTTTCTAAAGCACATGCCGAAAAATGAACTTTCTAAAGAACATGCTGACACATGTCCTTTATAAAGTACATGGACACATCTCACGTCTAGTTCTTAAAAGACGTTAATGTCATAAAATCCAAAATTGTGTTAACTATGCCAGGTTTTTTTATGCATCAAGCATAAAGAGATTTTGCTTGAAGATATTTTTTGAAATTCGATAACAGCTGTAGAATTTTGACATTTATGTCTTTTAAGAAGTAGTGAAGTGTCGCACATCTACTCGTATTTGTGACATGTCCTTTAGAAAGGACATTATATCCGTATGTGTTTCGCATAATGGTCATAATTATTTTGAGCAATTCCCGGGGAGTAAATATTTTTACGGGGTCGTTATAAACTTACTATGCAAGTAGATTTTATTACGGTTATGTATAAAAGACTTTATATTTCAAGGGTTGTTATTTATGATTGAATGGAGTAATAAAATCTAGTTACTACTTATAAATAAAATATAGTTACTTACTTATATAGATAAGTATATACTTTCCTGTTTTGTATATCATGTTTAAATGTAATGTTTACTTGTTGCACGCATTTCTCTATGGATTCGGAACAGTCATCGAAGTGGGCTGTGTAGGTACATACTGTTTATTGTTCATTGTTACTATATAATACTGTTTATAGAGCAGTTGTTGTTAAACAGAGAGCCAAGGGTTAGATGATATATTCCTACACAACTGACCGTGTGTTGTGTCGCGTCTTATTCCTACTCTACCGACTGTGTGTTGTGTTGTGTCGCGTCTTATTCCTACACAACTGACAGTGTGTTGTGTTGTGTCGCGTCTTATCCCTACGCGACTGACCGTATGTCGTGTCGTGTCGCGTTGCAGGCGGCCCAGGTGCAGCAGACGCGCGTGACGTCGCTGCCGTCGGAGCCGCAGCGGGCGCTGCTGAGCACCATCACCACCGGCAAGGAGGTCATCCAGCGAGCCGAGAGGACTCTCACAAGGGTGAGTTGAAGCTGTGGTGTAAATTTATTTATATAAGCCCAAGTCGCCGTGACAACGGGCAAGTTACTGTAAATACCTCCACCCTATAGAATACCGCAGTCAAATGACCTCTGGGTCGTGTTTCTGCCGGTGAGTAGGGTTTCTGGAGCTCATGGGGTGGTTAGGGTTGGGCCGGCATGGCGGTGGCAACTGATAGGTAACTGACCAGTTACTTGCCAGTTGTCACAGCGGCTTGGGCTTCTCTTTCGCTTTGCATCAAGCGTAAGGCCCATTATGTCGAGCCACTATTAAAAAAAGGCCACCTAAATTGTGCAACACGTGTCTGATTACCTAGATTAATTAAGTCAATTGTATGGTGCGCAATAAAGAATATCTTATTAGTAATTTAATATATCAAGTGCCAATGTAAATAAATAACCCAGGACATGCCACGCTGATCCACACAGCGCCATCTAGCCCCAAACTAAGCCGAAGCTTGTACTATGGGTACTAGACAACTGATCAACTTCATCATCATCGTCATCATCAGCAGCCTGCGGCAGTCCACTGCTGGACATAGGCCTCTCCCAAAATGCGCCATTCTGCTCGATCGGCAGCAACATGTTTGTAATGTGTGGGTATCGAACCCACGACCCTTGGCTCAGAGGGCAGAGGTCATTACCAAATGAGCCACCGAGCCAGTCAAATATCTATCTTATTAGTAGTTTAATTTATCAAGTGCCAATGTTGCGTGTTGTGTGTACAGGGCTCGATCCCCGAGCTGGGCGGCGACGCGGCGTCGGTGAAGTGGAAGCAGGTCACGATGGACACCAAGAAGCAGGCCGTCACGTCGCAGATCGCGGCCATGAACGCCGCCACCGCGCAGGTCGTCACGCTCACATCAGGTCAGTTCGACTTCAGTCATGGTTCAAGATACCGCCATACAACGACCTTCACACAGACGTTTATTGGACTAAGCTTATTTTATCTTCATAGATAGAAGATAAAATAACCTTTTTTTTAATAGGGGAATGCATTAGGCACTTTCATGCCGTCTCCGGGGGGGAGGCGGCATGGTGTGTGGGACTCACACCTCCCAAAAGGGAGGGCATACCCACTAAACCCCCCTGTGTCGCCAGTAGGCAGCAAGTTGCAGGGACACGGGTAGCGCCGAAGCATACGGCCACATCCCTGCCTGCCCTGGCCAGCCGCAGATGATAAGCGGCCGGCACTCCTGGTCCGGGGAGGGCAAATACCCCTACCCCCGGATAAGATACAATAAGCTTAGTCCAACTTGGTACTTATAATAAATCTGTAGAGAGGTCAATTCTGTACATGAAATATTTTTTCAAAATACCTATCAGGGGGTGATTAGTGATCGATACTGATGCCAAAAATGCAATCAGTAAATTTTTTTCTGTCTGTATGTTCGTTATAGAAACAAAAACATGGGAGATAGACATGAGAGCCTTCAAGAAACGAGCGTACTCCTATTTAAAAGGCCGGCAGCGACCCCAGAACTCGATTTGAGTTGCGGGTGTCCATGGGCGGTGTTGACTGCTTACGTCATCAGGCGTCACATTTGCTCGTCTGCCGCCTCTTGCATAAAAAAAAACTCGTAATTTTTTCCCAAGGTCCAGCGGAGGAAGTGGACCACACCGCGGTGGGCGCCGCCATCACCACCATCACCACCAACCTGCCCGAGATGACCAAGGGCGTGCAGATGATGGTGGCGCTCATGGACGATGATGGGGACAGACTCCTGGACGCCACCAGGAAGCTCTGCTCCGCCTTCTGCGACCTGCTCACCGCCGCCGAGCCGGAGACTAAGGAGGTAAGGGGGCAGAACAGGGGATAGGAAGCGATATAGGGAAACTTCTTGCCACGCACTCTCAGCTTATAGGACGAGCTCCCCGCTTAGGCTCTGGAGGCGGATATAATTTTTTTATAGTAGCTCGACATTATGGCTTCCCTACGCCTGATGGAAAGCGATAGAGACGCGCAAGTCGCTGTGACAACTGGCAAGTACGAGTAACCTGTCAGTAGCCACTGCCATGCCGGCCCAACCCTAACCCGCCACGAGCTCTTAATCTGAATGTATATATTTACACAATCCAATTACAAAAACTCATTCAACCAGAGAGAGAGAAAAAGTAATAATCGGCGGGAACTCGATGACAGCTGTCAGTGTCACCGTTACGTCAAACTTCAACTGTCAACGTTAGTGCGGTGACTCTTGAGCGTGGCGAATAGTGCTGTGCCGCAGCGGTTGATTATTCTCCTCTAACATTACTAAAATTTTACCTTCCAGCCCCGCCAGAACCTACTCAACGCCGCGTCCCGCGTCGGCGAAGCCTCCACGTCCGTTCTGCACACCATCGGAGAAGAAAGCCAAGAGGACAAGGAGACACAGGTAACCGACGACCGACGCCCGGGCAAGAAGTCCTTCCTGTACAGGAAACTCAACTACTGCTATGACAACTTTTACAAAGCATTCTTTAAAACTGTCGATTATGACAGCGATTTTGTTGACTGCGAAGATAAGAAGTTTGAAGACGATGGTATATATGAGGATGTTGATACGAGTAATAATTGGGGCATGCTGGAAGCGATTCAGGAGGAATCTGATAGTGATTATTATAGGAGTTTAGATTATTGTAATATGATTTTTAATAAGAGACAAGATAATGTTGACAGTGGTGGTAATAGGAATAGCGATTTTGAAGCTATTTTGTCGAATTGCGAAAGTTATCTTGAGGATAGGAATTTAAATAAGGATGATGGCTATCTGGAGGATAAGAATGATAGTTATCTAGATGATAAGAACTTGGTTAAAGATGATAGACCGAAATTATACCCTAAGACGATATCGGATAAGATTTACAATTTCAAAAAGGATTTCTCGAATCACGATTACGTTAATGTGAATTTTAACGATTATGAAAATATTAATCTTGATAGGAAGACTAAGAACGATATACTGCGCGAACGTTTCTTTCTTAGCGGTAACGATGGAAAAATTAACGATAAGAATCTGATTAACGATCGTTTCAATCGTGATAAAAAGATAGAGTGTCACAGCATCAGAAATGATGTGACGAAAACTGGACCCGATGTCAAAGTATCCGGTTCTTTGAACATGAAACTATTCAATTTAGATAAGTACAATCGCGTTTTGACCACTACAGAGACTTTCGTTGAAAACGCCGAAGCGAGTTTCACGAAAAAGGAGTTGCATAAAAAGAATTCTGATTTGGAATCGTTCGTCAAACGCAGCGAGAAGTATTATACTACGGAATCGCGAGATAGGACGACCACTGTAGAGTTGAACAATGCAAAAGACACCCAAAAGGGTAAGACGGAGATTCGGATCTTCTATAACCCCACGTTTCGGGCGACTGGTGATAGGTTCATACGAGGTTTCTGCGAATTCTGTAGACGTAGATGTCCTAGGACAGAGCAGAAGTGTTGCCCCAAATGTATCTGTTTGGAATTGGAACTGAAGACTATTTGGAAGGAGAATTGGTTGAATATTCTCTTCTTTCTGTCTCTTATCGTGGTCTTCCTGGCTTTGTTGATTCAGTGCTTTATTCCCAAGGATGTTTGTAGCGCTAGCGGGAATGGAACGGATGAGAAATGTTTTGAGATGATGTAATGAGTTCGTTTTTGTGTTTTTGTGTTCACCAGAGGGCGCCGCTGTATAGTGAGGTCATCGGGTATAGCTAATAAAGTGTGTTTTATGCATGTGATAACTGTTTGTTCGATAAAAGAAGGATGACATAAGTTTCCGACAGGCAAAACTGTTTGTTAACGGTTAATAAACAAACCAATGAACTAGCTTTTCTTTCAGACCGCTAAACTTTACACCTCATTTTTACGGCTCCGCTTTGAAAGCGCAGACAATCACTGAGCCGTGTCTCATATTTTCCAAAATTAATGCCGGCTATGCCAAAATTGCACAAAATTATTTAATTTTCCGAAATAAACTCGTTTAGCCCACAGAACCTATGTAATTTGACATTTAGGATACCTCACGCTACACTAGTACCTCTGGTGGTGAATTCACACGCGATAGTCCTCATTGGGAATGTGTGTGATAGTCGGTGACGTAACTACAGGGTTAATGTCCCTCAGCCGTAAAGACCCCCCCCCGGTCAGAGGAGAATCAAAACTCCCAACATTTATTATATTACAAACTAGCTGTGCCGACGGAAAGATGATGAGGTCGCTCCCTTACAGCAAAAAATTGGGTAGCTTACCAGCTCACATATATCTGATGCTCAAGTGTACCCCTTTTAGTAGAGATCAACCTCCCGAGACCAAAATGTCCTTTTGAAAGCATATGGATTTTGAAGAATGTATTTAGTATCGCATTCAATGACTTGGAGAAGTGTGAAAAATTTCTTTTGATGTTAAATATTTCACTGCCAATGTTGCTATCTGTAAACCTGGTCCAATCAAAATTGACCAGAAAGGTTTAGGCGCAAAACGTCCGATTCGCAAAATGTCACCCGCCGAAAAAACGTCCGATTCGCAGAATGTCCGATCCGCAAAACGTCCGATTCGCAGAATGACCTAAACGTTTTGCGAACGTTTTGTGCCTAAACCGAATGAGGTTGAATGAAAGTGTTGGATATATTTGAATTTTACACAATGGAATTTGGGGTTGTATTTCCGTATTCAGTTCGGCGAAAATATTTGTATAATTGGATGGATTTTGTTTGTATGGATGGATATGGATAGTACTGGGTTGTTTTGTATGACTGAAAGGTGCTTAGAGCATGGTGCTTAACTATTTTCAAAAAAAAAAAATGCCTTAATAGACGACATAAACTTTTTTGAAAAAGTACATTTCCAAGAACATATTGTTTTCTTATTATTTTCGTACACTTCTCTACATTATGTACAAATTATATACATATGCATGTTTTTTTTTTATATATATACTAGTTATTTTTTATTTCATTTGTTTTCGTCTAATCGGAATCTCTTGTATTATATGTTTTATTTCAGTATCTACTTAATTAAATCTATAAGACGCCACAGAGTCAATTATAATGTTACTAACATTACGATGCATTTTATAAATTAATAAAAATATGGGCGAAATTATATATACGTCTAATTTACGATTAAATATTTACATCACTACAATAAAGTAATCGAAAATTCACATAAAAACTGATAATAAATAATGCATGACCTAAAGGTTAACTGGTAGAGGATGCTCCTAGCATTAAGTTCGCCTTTTGTACCATTTTGTGCAATAAAGTTTAAATAAACAAATAAATAAAAGAGCATTTGGAACCTGCACCTTAAATCGGTGTCTCCTTGAAGTACCCCCTCGCCCTAAAATCTAATTTTGCGACTAATAAATATATGGAATTATAATAAAATTAATGAGTTGCATCTCTGTGGCGTCTTCCTTTGGTTGTCAGTCTTTCGACAAAGACATAACTGTAAATAAAAAGACTGCGAAATGACAATATTTATTTGTTAGTTTAAAAATAAATAAGTAATGCTGGGTAGTAGGCGTTAGAATTTATATAAAAAACGTCATTAATTCATTATAAGGAGAGATCTCGAAAGTCAGAATCTCAATAAAAAATATAAAATTGTCGATTTGGGAAAAGTATTTAACTTTATTCAGTTCCTAAATAGCAGCTAAAAATCTAGTCCTCAAAATTGTCTAGTCTCGGAAATGGATTCTGAAAAAGAAAGTTTTTCAAGATATTTTTTTTTACTGAACGCCTATTGTCTAGCAGATATTTTTTTGTTAATTACTTAATTTTTACCTTTGTTAACATCGTCCTAAGGCTTTACTAAACTAGTCTTATATATTTTTTTAAATTATATTAATTTTGTTTTAAGGCATCTAATTGTTAACTATTTTGTTATATGATATATTCAGTTGGAAATAATGTTAACTTGTATACCAATTTAATATGAACGAACTTTGGTGACCTACTAAAATGGTTGGATAGTGATACTGCTTTCCTACGTTTGATTTATCGGAGACTTGGACAATTTATATGGGAATCAAAGAACATATTGATTGAATATAAATATTAGACAACATCACATACATTGCTCTAATCACAAAGTAAGTAGCTTAAGCAAGTGCTTACTTGAATTAAATACACAAGTGTGTTATGGGTATCAGAACAACGAAGGTACCACAAATACATACTTAAATACATATATAAACACCCAGACACGGGACAAACACAAGTGTTCATCACACGAATGTTTGTCCCGGGTAGGAATCGAACCCAGGACCCTTGGTTCAGAAGGCAGGGGTCACTACCAATTGAGCCACCGAGCCAGGCAACCACTATAGAAGACTATGTGTAATGGATATGATTTAGGGTAATTTATGCTAGCGCAGAGTCGCATCGAAGCGTCTGTGCAAAACTAAACATAACAAAATTAAACCTTACATACAGTAGGCAGCGGCTAAGCTGTGCCCCTTGAATTGCAGAGTCTATGAGCGGCGGTAACCGTTTAACATCAGATGGGCCGCTTGCTCGTCTTCCACCCATAGCAATAAAAATGAAAGAAAACATAGTCTATGGGCTGTAGACACTTGAAGGACAGTGATAGATGACCTATAATAAATAAATAAATAACCCAAGACATGCCACGCTGGGCCACACAGCGCCACCTAGCCCCAAACTAAGCCGAAGCTTGTACTATGGGTACTAGACAACTGATAAACTTAGATATTTTTTTTTGTAAATAAATACATATTATACATAGAAAACACCCAGACCAACACAAACAGACATGTTCATGAACACAAATGTTTGTACTATGCGGGAATCGAACCCACGACCCTTGGCTCAGAGGGCAGATGTCAATACCAAATGAGCCACCGAGCCTGTGAACCTCTGTCATACAAAAACACTATTTTACCACTGCAATAAGTCTTCGTCCGAGTTTGCATTGATCTCACCGTCCACAATATTCCCCATAGTGAAGCTCCATCTGTACAAAGTCACCGATTTCGCGCGTGGGAGGGCAGCCATCTTGTATAGCTGTCAAAATACTAGAAATTTACCTCAATTTAGAACACTCGTACCTTTGGTCAACAGTGTTAAGTTTAAACACTGGAAACTTGAAAAATGACAATCAGTATTAATCGGTATCGAAATTTGACAGCCAACTTAACTAATTTTTATGATTTGTTAAGTTTTAATTTTGGTTTTGGGTTTATTTAATAACTTAATAGCCATGCCGCTGTTTGATCGACACCTACGCTCCAAAATAAGCTCAAGAAGATACCTTGATCGTTATTTCAGACAGACAAATGTATATATTTTATTTTATTACTATTTATTAATATTTTGCTGTGAAATACTAGTACAAAAGTTGATATTTTTTGCCATTTTTTTTTTGTTTTTTTAGTACTGCCAGATACATGTGCCACGTATTTTTTTAGTCATTTTATTATGTTCTGAATGCTCTCCAATCTTCTTATGTTGAACTATTCGTAGTATAAATATTGCCATAACTTCGGGGCAGCTACCTACCTGTCTTATATACCTGATTATAGTCAATTTGTAAACCTGAATTGCTGCTTCCAATTATTTAAAAATAATTAAAAACCAAATGTGATAAATAATCGGGGCAGCTTAAAAATGCCTGATTATTGTTTAAAAATAAATACAAAAGAAATGTGATTAGTCAAAATTATGTTACATACTTTGTTTAACGCAAAGACAATAACACGGGGCTTGGTTACACCAACACCAATAAAAACCTACTACCGTTGGTGAAAACTACTAAAAAAGTTTACATTTTAAATAAAAACTTAATTAAATTAACATGAGGAGGAATTTGGAAGGAGATTTTCTCAATAAATACTTTTTAATTCAAGTATTTCTAATACATATCTCAGTGATACCATAACATTTGCCTATGGAAATAATTTGATAATCTCGTTAATAATAGTTTATAGAAATAATACTTAATGAGCCATAATAATAATGTTATTTTGTGTTTTCAAATACATGCACTCACTTTAACTTTAGTATTATTATCAATTATTGACCAAATTATCGACATTCATTAAATAATTACATTATATTATCCAATATATTTTGTTAAAATCTCTATTAGTGAGTGTGAGTATTTACCGAAAAGGAATTATTTTGTTTACTCTTAATTTTGCCATTGTACTTACCGCTTTACTATAGTTTAATAGTGAACTAGGTTCAAATACAATGATTACTTCATCATCATCATCATCAGCCTTTATCAGTCCACTGCTGGACGTGGGCCTTTCCAATTGTAAGCCACATTGCTCGATCTTGGGCTTCTCGTATCCATTATTACTGTAATAGTAATAATAGGTCTGTATTTTATTAAAGATTGCGTTTGTATCATCATCAGCCTATATCAGTCCACGGCTGTTTTATGCTTGAGTTAAATTATTTTAACCGCTTTGTATATTCATTTCTCGCTGATATTTTACAAATTTTCTAAACATTAAGGCATTTTTCATATAAAATACACATTTTAATCATTTGCCAGAAGTAGCCCAATCAAAGTTTCTATATTTTCTTGCTGAGATAATTTTAATTATAAAATGTATGTACCCCGATTTGTTAGACAAACATTTTAGTCGGCTACAAATACAATAAAATATACTTGGCGCAATGTTGTGCCAAATGAGTTTGAGACCAACTATCTTTTTTTTTTTTTTTTTTATTTGGTTTGCAAAACTGGTATTACAATGTTTCACTTCTTTAAAATAAAAATTACATAACAAATTGTATTACTGCAACACCTATTACATGCAAACACAACATGCTTTTTAATACCTACATTAATTATAATTAAATAAAATCGAAAAACAAGAAAACATTAATTTAGCCGGTTTGTAATATTTTCCAACATCTTGTACAACATAACGTCACGCCTTTCTCCCAGAGGGTATGCAAAGACCACGTCCTTCCATTTGCTACGATCCAGGCACACAACTTTTGCTTCGTCCACATTCATCAATCTCTTCATACATGCTCGTCGGTTTAGGGTACTTAGTATTTTAGCTTTATTTAGGACACTTTCTATTTGTTCATGGAATGTGGACGATCTTCCCCTTCCAACAGATCCATTCACGCTCTAGCTATATTTATATTTGAACCTAGTTGCTTCGGTTTCGGTTACTTAGAAACACAGGAATGTATCAAGATAGAAAGGCCTAGTATCTCGTTCTTTTTCATTTTCAAAGCAACGCATCTCATTTTGAGTGAAAAGCGCTATAACATTGCTTGAAATTGATCCTATCTTGATATATTTCCGCGCATATAACATTGCCATGTTATGTAAAGGGTGGAGGTTATTTTTGTTAATACATTTGCTTTTCACACAACGGAGTTTTTATTTTTAACTAACTGTCCGCACAAAGTGAATGTAGTGACAAAAGTAACTGATTGTTGTGAAGGAGACTCTTTAGGGGATGTATAGAGATTGTTGTTTATAAGGGTGATATTTGCTTGACGTATACCACGTTTAAGGGATGTTTGAAGAGTCTCCTTTATACAGTTGTGAAGTTAATTTACTAACATACCCTGTAGATATTGTGTTAAAGTGAAGATTTTTAATTACTGTGGTTGGCAAACGAACATGCGGACCATTTGATGTTAAACGGTTCCCGCCAGAGATATGTACAGAAGGCCACAGAACAACCTAGCGACATCTGTCAAATTACACAGAACACTGGCTGTGAAACATTGGTCTAGAGCAGGGCTTCTCAAAGTTATTTGATTCTCAGAGTTATTGACTGGCTCGGTGGCTCAATTGGTAGTGAGCTCTGCCTTCAGAGCCAAGGGTCGTGGGTTCGATCCCCACACATTACAAACATTTGTGTGCATGAACATGTCTGTTTGTATTGGTCTGGGTGTTTTCTATGTATAATGTGTATTTATTTACAAAAAAATGTATCTAAGTATGTTTATCAGTTGTCTAGTACCCATAGTACAAGCTTCGGCTTAGTTTGGGGCTAGATGGCTCTGTGTAGCCCAGCGTGGCATGTCTTGGGTTATTTGTTTATCGGAAATCTAGATTTTCCTTGATTTTGGATTTAATTAGGCGTGAGTAGATAATGGTACTTTGCATCAATAAAAACCAGCCCAAAACCTGGCGAGTTGAATATCGGCTTGGAAAGGTCACCCACCGCGCACGCAGTTTGACAGGGAAACAAATTCTTTAGTAAGTAAGTGATAGAAAAACTAACAAATCAGTTTCACTACATGCCGATAAATCCAATGAAAGATAATCAAGATAATTATATGGTTTATCCTAGCCACATCCTAGTCAAGTACACAGACAGGCTCGGTGGCTCAATTGGTAGTGACCCCTGCCTTCTGAACCAAGAGTCGTGGGTTCGATTCCCACCCGGGACAAACATTCGTGTGATGAACACTTGTGTTTGTTCCGTGTCTGTTCCGTTAATATTTGTATTTAAGTATATATATGTGGTACCTTCGTTGTTCTGATACCCATAACACAAGTGCTTAAGCTACTTACTTTGGGATCGGAGCAATGTATGTGATGTTGTCTGATATTTATTATTATTATATTTATTTAAAAAAAAAAAAGTAGGAGGTAAGATATCATGCACATATACCATGCTAAGGTCCACATAACAACATGGTCTAAGTGGTCTATTATGCCTTTTTTTCTCGGCGATCAACACTTTCACTGCTACCAAGATTTTCTCGAAGTTTATCGGTGCCGCAATATAAAATTATGGACATGCATTTTCCCAAAAAAATTAAAATCATCCTCCATCATCAATATGATCTGCCCTAGGATTCAGGAAGAAGCTGGAGCGAAGTGAAGCGCCACGCTCAAGACCGCTCGGAATGGAGTAGTACTATAGACTTATCATTTGAACAGGAATCTGGCCTAATTTGAGAAACATTACCTAAACATTAAACCTGACGTGTTCTAGACGTAAATACATAGATACATAGGACCTGAACACGCGTGGCGTGTCGATCGGTGGCAGTGAATCCATACTTAATATTATTTATTTACTTATTTGGACAACCAACAAGATTAACACCATTACATTATGAAAACGATACAGGAAACACAAAAAGTGGGAAAGTGTGTCTGTCTGTATGTTTGTCTTTCTTTCACGGCAAAACGGAGCGACGAATTGACGTGATTTTTTAAGTGGAGATAGTTGCAGGGATGGAGAGTAACATAGGCTACTATTTGCCCCTTTCTAATACGCCCCCGCTTCCCTAAAATAGGGGATGGAAATTTGTATGGAGCATTCACCCCAAATTTAACGCAAGCGATGGCGCGGGCAAAAGCTAGTATGTTAATAAACTTTTTTTTCTTTCTTTCCAAATACATACCAGGCTATCAACACCCTTTCTCTCCCTCAGGACATCCTGCTGGCCCTGGCTAAAGCAGTCGCCAACACGACTGCTGCCCTCGTGCTGAAGGCCAAGAACGTTGCCGCGGCGTGCAGGGACGACCAGCCGCTGCAGAACAACATCATAGCCGCGGCAACCAACTGCGCGCTGGCCACTAGCCAACTTGTTGCCTGTGCTAAGGTGAGTCTCATTAGGCTAATTATTCGCTAAAATTCGCGCGTGAAACGGCATCTCAGTGGGCCTTCAGGGTGAGGGCGACAGGCGCAATGGGGTTGTTCTATTGTGCCTGTCGACCTAACTTTTGGACCTCACGACCGCTTACCATCAGGTGGAGTGAGGTCATCCCGAAAGCTCTTCTTATAAAAAAAAAATCCACCTTCACTGGTGCATCCTGCTGAACACACGAGACTCCGGAAACCGACTATTGTATAACTATCACAATTGAAGGCGTAGCTAAATACCACAGACCGATGACGGGCAGCAGCGTCACCGGAGCGAGGAGCTACGCCCTGCGATCGCCAACCCGACTGCCCAGCGTGGCGATTATGGGTATATCTTCCAGGTGTTTGCCCTAAGTGGTGAACGACTGGAGAGGCCTATGTCCAGCAGTGGACTGCAATAAAAAAACTTCTATAAAAATATATAACTTAATCCATTATATTTATAATTATTATTGTATTTATATAAATATATATATCTCTATATGTATCTAGTTATTATGTTTATTTTTAAATATGTATTTGTGTATATATTGTATTGTTTATTTTATGTATTTAATATATGACTGGTAGAGAATGCCACACGGCATTAAGTCCGCCATTTGTACCTTCTACGTGCAATAAAGATTAAATAAATAAATAAATATTATTTTATTTTATCTTACTTGTCACAGTTTGCACTGCCTTCCCTTTTCTTTAGCAATTGTCCTCTACCTGAAGGTTGTCTGGAGACATCGCTCCCAGCGATAAGACCGCCTACATTGTACCTACCATATGTTTGTTTGTTCTTTCATGTGAATGTTTATGTTTGTGCAATAAAGAATATCTATTCTATTCTATTCTACCTAAAAAAAATATAACTATAAAAAAAATGATTGTTCCTAGGTGGTAGCGCCCACGCTTCACAGCCAAGCGTGCCGCGAGCAGGTGGTGAGCGCCGCGCGCGCGGTGGCCGGCGCAGTCGAGCGGTTATTAGACGCCGCGCCCGCGGCCGCCGCCAACACGCACCGGCTGCCTGACGCCGCCAAGCGCGTCACCGACGAGCTGGACCGGCTGCTGGCGCATTGTACCCTCGGTGAGTGCGAGCATTACAGTAGAGCGTCGATCAACCGAACTACTAGACCCGCCTGCGCCGCGCTACAATGATAGCTACAAACGATATTTGAGATTATTTTAAACTAGCTGCTGCCCGCGTGAATATTCGTATAAAACATATCCTATGTGTTAATCCAATGTATAAGCTACAGTAATGATATTACTGTGAAGTTACATTAAAATCTGTTCAGTAGTTTTTGCGTTAAAGAGTAACAAACATCCATCTATCTATCCAAACAAACTTTCGCATTTATAATATACACCCAGAACATGGTTAACGCTGTTTTTCAATGGAAACCATATGTAATTATACTATCACTAGCTTTTGCCCGCGACTTCGTCCGCGTGTTTAAATTTATACATACAAAAGTTTTTTCCCTCTAACTCCCGTTCCCGTGGGAATTTCTCAAAATACAGCCATAACTAAACTTTATATTTACTAAGGTACCTGCATGCCAAATTTCAAGCGTCTAACTTAAGCGGTTTAGATTTTTCATACAAAAGGATTTTCCCGCTAATTCCCGTTCCCGTGGGAATTTCGGGAATTCCTTTCTTAGTGCACCCCTACGGTACCTAAGCTACGTCCCTTCCAAATTTCAAGTGCCTACGTTTAGCCGTTTGGGCTGTGCGTTGATATGTCAGTCAGTCAGTCAGTCAGTCAGTCAGTCAGTCAGTTTCTCCTTTTATATATATAGATGTACAATTTTTCGCTTGATTCCTAGGTATTCGTCATTACAGTAACTTGTATGTAAATATAAGTGCATCTGAATCAGTACTGTTCGATTATCCGAAAATACCGGATAATCGACACTCTTCTTTTGTCCTAGCCACTTCCCATTATTAGCGGTCGGCTCTCCTCGTTCTAGTTCATCATCAGCCTCTCGCAGTCCATCATCATTGTCATCATTATCATTGTCGATCATCATCATCATTGTTTGACTCAATTGCTCGTTTGGTAATGGCCTCTGCCCTCGTGGGTTCGATTCCCGCACAGTACAAACATTTGTATTCATGAACATGTCTGTTTGTATTGGTCTGGGTGTTTGCTATGTATTTTTTACATAAAAAAGTATCTAATTAAGTTTATCGGTTGTCTAGTACCCATAGTACAAGCTTCGGCTTAGTTTGGGGCTAGATGGCGCTGAGTGGCCCAACGTGGCATGTCTTGGGTTATTTGAATTTAAATAAATTTTATTTTATTTAATTTATTTGTATCGCAGAGCGCAACGCGCAAGCGACCGTGACGGAGCGCACGGTGGAGACGGTGATGTGCGCGTCGGAGCGCGTGGTGGACGCGGGCGACGCCGCCGAGATGGTGCGCCACGCGCGGCTGCTGGGGCAGGCCACCGCGCACCTCATCACCAGCATCAAGGTACGGACTGGTACCCATGATTTTCCCAAGTCGCTGTGACAACGGGCAAGTAACTGGTTAGTTACCTGTCAGTTGCCACCGCCATGCCGGTCCAACCCTAACCCCCCACGAGCTCCGGAAACCCTAGTCACCGGCCGAAACACGACCCAGAGGTCATTTGACTGCGGTATTCTATAGGGTGGCGGTCTTTCCCCGGACGGGCGGCTCAATTCGAGCGAAGATTCGCTATGCCCTTCCTATCTTAATGATACTGCCTTGTGGAACACCCGTATGGAATAGAGGTCTGAACAGGTTACCCTGTAAGACACCCTAACAGTTTTAGATAGTAGGACCTAAGGCACTACCTTGCGGGACTCCCAACAAACCTCCCTACAAGACACTGCATTAAACTTGTACCTTATCACCAGCATTTAGGTATGGAGAAGAACCCATGACGCTACCTTGTGGTATAGTTATATGGAATAGAGGTCTTAGCATGCCTCCCTGTGAAACACCCTAACAATTTTAGATAGTAGGACCTAAGGCACTACCTTGCGGAACTTCCCTTATTTAACGTAAGTTCTAATCAATCTCCCTATGAGACAACCTATGAGTATTAAATGCACGCCTGCTGGGGCAGGCCACCGCGCACCTCTTCATCAGCATGGTATGGAGTGGTCCCATGACGCCGCCTTGTGGAACACCCATATGGAATAGAGGTATTAGCAGGCCTCCCTGTGAAACACCCTATCTGTATTAAAGGATCCAAGATGCAGCCTTGCGGTACTGCCCATATTTACAATTAAATGCGTACCTCATCATTATCATCAAGATATGGAGAGGTCAAGGTGCTGCCTTGTGGTACTGCCCCTCCAAGAGTATTAAGTATAGGTCTTAAAAAGCCTCCCTTTGCGACACCCTACCCGTACTATATTCGTACCACATCACCAGCATCAAAGTAACAGGTTTACCAGTCACAATGTAGGTATAACCATTACTTACTACGTCACTAGAAATTATAATTTCTAGCGTTTTAATTGGCTAGTGGCCTGTCAGTGACCTGTCAGATTTCTAGCGTTTTAATTGGCTAGTGGCCTGTCAGTGACCTGTCAGTCACTATTTTCTTAACGCGAATGAACTATAGTTACAATTGTACAATTGCTCTATTAATAACAAAACCGTTTGTCCGTCCAGACGGAGGCAGAGAGCCAGCCTTCGGACTCTCAGCGCAAACTCCTTGCTGCTGCCAAGCTGCTAGCCGACGCCACCGCCAGGATGGTGGAAGCTGCCCGCCAGTGCGCGTCATCACCTCAGGTCAGTTGGCTAAGCGACTATTTGTGCCCGAATGGAAGGTATTTGAAGCCGTGGTAGCCTAGTGGTAAGATCGTCGCTTCACACAAATGAGGTCGTCGGTGCGGGGCACGCACCTCTAAAAAAATCTATGTGCGGAATTATACCACTAGCTTGGCGGTGAAGGAAAACATCGTGAGGAAACCTGCACATCCAATTTAATTCTGAATGTGTAACCATGATCCAAATTTGTCTGGTTCCCCTTTCTGAGGGTTACGAAGGTCAGATGGCAGTTGCTTCAATGTAATAACTAATGTAGGACTCGCTAAATCTAGGATCATGGTCAAAGCGGACCCTGGGCGTAGAGGCACAAATCGGGACAACGCTAAGGGGATGATGATGATGATGATGGAAGGTATTTGAAGCATCAAAGTTGGTCTTAATTTGATTCAGCTTAATTAAAAATAGGATAACAGGTAGCGACCTATCAGCGATGTTAGAAAGCGTTCCGTAATCTTTTCGCTCGGATCCACCCTCATCTGCTCGTGGTACATCCTGCTGAATAACTAACGAGGCGGTATAACCGTCACTATTGAAGGCGTAGTTAAATACCACAGGCCGATGACGGACAGCAGCGACACCGGAGCGAGGAGCTACGCCCTGCGATACCCAACCCGCCTACCCAGCGTTGCGATTATGGGTATATCCTCCAGATGTTTGCCCTAAGTGGCCAACAACTGGAGAGGTCTAAGTCCAGCAGTGGACTGCAATAGGCTGATGATGATGATGATGATGAAAGTCTAGTTAATATACGAGTACCTAATCGTTTCCTCCCTTTCCGCAGGACCGCGAGAAGCAGGATGCACTCCGCAAGGCGGCCGAGGAGGTGCGCTACATCACCGCCGACTACGCGCAGGGGCAGGACATCATCGGCTCGCAGGTCGCCAGGCTGCAGGTACGCACACCCATCACCTGAACTGCAACTAATAAATAAGTAACCAAAGATATGCCACGCTGAGCCAGGATCTAGGACACAACCTTGCAGTACTTCCCATATTTTACCTAGGCCCTAACCAACTTATATCTCTGTTAGATACTCTATTAAGGTTTCTGCCCACTACACCGTATCATACCATGACCGTGCTATGAACGTGTCAGACACGAAAATAATACGGCACGGTCTACCTTGCCCACTGAACGGATCGACGGCGTTCTCTACCCATTTGTAAGACAATTCTTAACTGTCCGTGCATGGCACGCGACGGTGTTGGTCGGTGACGGAATGGTCTAATGGGCATCGTCTCATAGTATTCAATACAAAGAATACTTTTTTTGTCTGACACGTTCATAGCACGGCCATGGTATGATACGGTGTAGTGGGCAGAAGGCTTTAGTGTTAAATGCGTACCTCATTTATCTAAGTAAGTAAGTCTTTCCTTCTAATAACTCTGACGCCTAACTGTGAATGGGTATAGCTTACCCTAAGTGTTGCGGAGGTCTGATGGCAGTCGCTCTGTGTAAAAGCTTAGCCCTCGCCAAATCTCTCGGTTTGGGAAGCCGACCCTGAGACAATCGGGAAAAGGCTAGGATGATGATGATGATGTAAGTGTTTCCTTCCTCTTACAGGGTGTGGGCGACAGGCGCAATGGGTTCGTTCTATTGTGCCTGTCGACCTAACTTTTGGACCTCACGACCGCTTACCATCAGGTGGAGTGAGGTCATCCTGAAAGCTCTTTTTATAAAAAGAAAAAGCGTTTGGTTTGGTTTTAGTTGAGGATCAAAACTACGACAATTTGTTCAGGGAAAATGGGCACAGAACATTAAAAATAACTATAACAATAGGCCTGTTGCCGTTAAAAATGTAATTAGTCCGTCTTTTTGATTGTTCAAAAATAAAAGACACGTATTTTTTCATTTGTAAATTAGACCAAAAATGACAAAGATCGTCAGACGTCAAACACCCCCACTTGTACATTTTGGTGCCTTGTATCTTTGATATTTTTTGTTTAAATGAAAAAAGTAAAAATACGAGTCCAATATATTTTTATAATCTAAAATACGGACTATAATGTAATTATTTTGACCATGGAAACATCCCTATTGTTTCGATAGGAGAGCGCCCGGCAGGCGGCTTCGAGCGCCACTCAGATGATCACCTCGGCGCAAAACGCGACGCAGTTCATCACCAACAAGTATTCACAGGTAAGACGGGCACATACATTTTCATCACCCAATAGGTACTCTTTGGAATCAGCCTCGAGGTGTTTGCCCAAAGTGGCGGATAAACTGGAGAGGTCTGTGTCCAGATGTGAAGTGCTATAGCCTAATTAATTCAAGAGAGGTAGGGCATAGCGAATCTTCGCTCGAATTGAGCCGCCCGTCCGGGGAAGGACCTCCACCCTATAGAATACCGCAGTCAAATGACCTCTGGGTCGTGTTTCTGCCGGTGAGTAGGGATTCCGGAGCTCGTGGGGGTTAGGGTTGGGCCGGCATGGCGGTGGCAACTGACAAGTAACTGGCCAGTTACTTGCCAGTTGTCACAGCGTCTTGGGCTTCTCTTTCGCTTTCCATCAGGCGTAGGGATGCCATTATGTCGAGCCACTATACAAAAAATAAAAATGACATATGTTTTGTTCTGCACAGGAGAGCCTCCTGCAGGAGTGCCAGTCTCTGGAGGCGCAGGTCCCCCGCGTGGTGGACGCCGTGCACAGCGCCAGCGCGAGGCCCAGCGCGGCCGTGGCTCAGCTGGACCTCATCTCCGCCTCCGACGCCTTCCTGCAGGTGAGGGTCAAGGTCTGCTGCGGGGAGTGGCCAGGTCTACTGAGATTTGTGGCGGTCTACTGAGATTTGTGGTAGTCTACTCGGATTTGTGGCGGTCTACTGGGATTTGTGGCGGTCTACTGGGATTTGTGTCGGTCTACTGAGATTTGTGACGGTCTACTGGGATTTGTGGCGGTCTACTGGGATTTGTGGCGGTCTACTCGGATTTGTGTTGGTCTTTTCAAGATTTGAACTGGTCTACTCCAGTTATGTGTCGTATTACTCTAAATTAGGTTGGTTTACTGACATTTGGGGCGGTCTACTCAGATATGTGTTGGTCTACTGTAGATTATGTCGTTCTACTAAGAAATGTGTTGATCTTCACGGCCTGAAATGCCATCTATCTATACTTATAATAAATCTGTAGAGAAGTCAATTCTGTACATGAAATATATTTTCAAAATAACTATCAGGGGGTGATTATTAATGATCGATACTGATGCCAAAAATGCAATCTGTAAAATTTTTCTCTGTCTGTATGTTCGTTATGGAAACAAAAACTACTCAACGGATTTTGACGAAACTTGGTACAATTATTTTTCGTACTCCTGGGCAGGTTATAATATACTTTTCATCACGCTACAATCAATAGGAGCAGAGCGGCACAGCTAGTTATTATTATATTTGGACTCACACATCTAAATAAAGTAATAAAGTGGAGGGGCGCGTCATTTAAGCTTGGACGATCTATATGTGAGTTTGTCTGACATGTACATGTTTGCAGGCGAGCGGTCACGCCATCACCGCGTCGCGCGGCGTGCTGCCCACCATGCAGCAGGGCCACGCCAGCAAGCACCTGGCCGACTCCACGCACCGCCTCACCACCAACTGCGCCGACCTCCGGTGAGACGCACAACCAAAACTTTGTACCGGAACATATTGTTGAACTGCCCATTCATAAATTCAAATAAAAGGGGGCTATTATAAAGTAGAAGATTTCCTCAACAACGACATCTCCTGGACTGCTACTTCGTAGTAAACTTTGCATTGTATAGACTCAACTCTTACGGTGGCTCAATTGTTAGTAACCCCTGCCTTCTGGCCTCAAACATTCGTGTGATGAACACTTGTGTTTGTTCCGTGTCTGGGTGTTTATATTTGTATTTAAGTATTTATTTGTAGTACCTTCATTGTTCTGATACCCATAACAGAAGTGCTTAAGCTACTTTGGGATTGGAGCAATGTATGTAATGTTGTCTGTTGTCTGATAATACTGTTGTTCGTGCACAGGTCGGCCGTGACCCGCGCCCGCATCTCGTGCAAGGGCGTAGAACTGGACGCGGCGGCCGAGATCATCCGCAGCCTGCAGGCCGAGCTGGACGAACTAGAAGAAGCCGCCAGGGCCTTCGAGCTGCGCCCGCTGCCCGGACAGACGGTGAGTCACGCCTGCGAGAAACAAGTGGTTAAGAAAGCCAGCTGCCCGTCCGGGGAAGGATCTGTAGTAGACACTAATCCACATCTTAACTAATATTATAAAGCTGAAGAGTTTGTTTGTTTGTTTGAACGCGCTAATCTCAGGAACTACTGGTCCGAATTGAATAATTCTTTTTGTGTTGAAAAGACCATTATCGAGGAAGGCTTTAGGCTATATAACATCACGTTGCAACTATTAGGAGCGAAGAAATAATGGAAAATGTAAAAAAAACGGGGGAAAAATTACTATTCCACGCGGACGAAGTCGCGAGCACAGCTAGTATGAAATAACCATGAACAATAAAGTAATGAACGATGTGTTTAGTTTATGTATCGGCTCGCTATCACACGAACACGTCTTTACTCGGCGGCGGTGGGACGCAGACTGACTGCCCTCCAATGTGTATTGCAGGGGGCTTTGGGTATCTACTCTCTCCCAACTTACAGGTGTAAGATGGCTTCTGGGTCTGGGTTATGATATGGTTGAGGCATTAATTAAATGATGAAATATCAATTAATACAGACACACACACACTCACATACATAAATTGTCATTTTAAACTAATTGTAGCTTATAAGTTTTGTTTTTGTTATTTGTAAACATTATCAGTTTGGGGCTAGGTGGTGCTGTGTGGCCCAGCGTGGCATGTCTTAGTTATTTATTATTATTTATTAAACATAATAAACTCGTAAAACAAAACATACAGACATACGCACGCAATCACACACTCATCCACACACACACACAAATACTCTATACATGGTAGGTTTTTCCCTTATTAATAATTTTGTAATGTAAAAATTTCATATAATCTTAGTGTTCTTGTTCATATCTATGTGGAACGCTGTGCTTCCCAATGGTCTGTAGGTGGGCGTTAATAGCTGTAACACAGTTTCCTTAACTAATACAGCTGTTATCGTACGTCTTTTATTTGTAACAATTTCTATGGGTTCCAATAAAATATTTTTCATTTTTATTTTTTCATTTATGTGTTGTGGTCGTTAGGAGGAGTGGGCGTCGTCGCACATGCGCACGGCGGCGCGGCAGGCGGCGTCCAGCACGGCGCAGCTGGTGTCGGCCGCGCGGCTGGGCGGCGCGGCGGCGGCCGAGGGCGGCGGCCGCGCCGGCTGCGAGCTGGCCGCCTCGCTGAGGGACTTCACCGCCGGCGTCCGGGCGGCGGCCGCGCTCAGGGACGAGCCGGCCAGGCGGGACCGGTGAGTGGCTCGATGGCTCATTTGGTAGTGAGCTCTTACGAGCTAGTGGTCGTGGGCTTCGCTGAGGGACTTCACTGTTGTAGTTAGGGGGCGGCTGCGCTGAGGGACGAGACGGCCAGGCGGGACGGGGGAGTTTTTTATAATAGCTCGACATAATGGTTTCCCTACGCCTGATGGAAAGCGAAAGAGCTAGCTCTCTTAGATTCGCTATGCCCTACCTCTCTTAGATTCGCTATGCCCTACCTCTCTTAGATTCGCTATGCCCTACCTCTCTCTCCCATTTATAATTAGGATGAAGTTGGTTATTTTTTTGTTATAATAATTTGGTTAACTTATTCATTTAATTTTCTTTCTCCAGGGTGATATCGTCAGGGCGGCAGGTGCTGACCTCGTCGCTGACGCTGGTGGAGACAGTCAAGACGTACATCTCCAGCTCGGAACAGATGGACACCGCTCACATCGTCTCCATAGCCAAGGATATATCTGACGTGAGTACCATATAGATGTAAAGTGATAGATTGTAAATAAAAAATAAAATAAAATAATTTATTTCTGCAAATAGATTTACAAGTAAATTCTTTTGCACGTCAAAAGAATGTGGTTCCGCTGAGGCGGAGCGGAGACAAGCTATGCGGTTCAAGAATCACATTGCTTAAAATTGCTCTCTCTCTCTCTAGGGAGAGAGAGATTAACCAGGGCCGAGACCTTTAAATCTACATCTCCCTCTCTATATTTTTCTCTCTCTACCTATATTTCTCTGTCACTCTCTCTCTCTCTCTACAAAGAGATTCACCAGTGACGAGAGCTTGAAATCTAAATCTTCCTCGCTCTCTTTTTTCCCCTACCTTTTTCTCTATCTGTCTGTCTCTCTCTATACAGAGAGATTCACCAATAACATGGCTTGAAGTCCACATCTCCCTCTCTCTTTTCCCCTCTCTGTCTATCTTTCTCTGTCTTACTCTCTCTACAGAGAGATTCACCAATAACATGGCTTGAAGTCCACATCTCCCTCTCTCTTTTTCCCCCTCTATCTATCTTTCTCTGTCTCTCTCTATACAGAGATATTCACCAATAACATGGCTAGAAGTCCACATATCCCTCTCTCTTTTTCCTTCTCTATCTATCTTTCTCTGTCTCTCTCCACAAAAAGGTTCACCAATAACATGACTTGAAGTCCACATCGCCCTCTCTCTTTTCCCCCCTCTATCTATCTTTCTTTGTCTCTCTCTCTCTCTCTCTACAGAAAGATTCACCAATAACATGGCTTCATGAAGTCCACATCTCCCTCTCTCTTTTCTCTCATTTCTACTATTTGTTTTAGACAATTTGGAATAGATGGATTATACAATAGACTGATACCCTTCACTGCTCCCCCAGGGCTTGGAGACGACCCTGGAGGCCGTCCCCTCCAAGACGGAGTTGGACGCGGCGATGGAGGACATCAACGAGACCCTCAACATACTCAACATGGGCGAGTTCCCGCCCTCCGACAGGAGCTACGGGTGAGTACGCTTCTTTAGACCATCATCAGCCTATCGCAGTCCACGGCTGGACATAGGCCTCTCCAGTTGTCCGCCACTCAAGGCAAACACCTGGAGGATATACCCACAATCGCCACGCGGGTTAGGTATCGCAGGGCGTAGCTCCTCGCTCCGGTGACGCTGCTGCCCGTCATCGGCCTGTGGTATTAAACTACGCCTTCTATCGTGATGGTTATACCACCACCAGTCGGTAGCCAGCTCCTCGTTTGTTATTCGGCAGGATGCACCACTGGCAGGTGAGGGTGGCTTGGAGCGAAAAGATGACAGGTCACTCCCTTACATCCCCAGTAGCATGTCCTGGGTTACCTTGACTCAGCTTATCATAAATTAGACAAAAATATAATATGATTAGTAAAATAAAGATACCTAATGTGTTGTTTTCTTCCTCAGCGAACTCCAAACGGACCTGAACTCGGCCGCGGTGGAGCTGAACACGGCCTCGTCGGAGGTGGTGGCGGGCGTGGACCGGCCCCCGGCGCTGGCCGCCAGCGGCCGCCAGTTCGGCGACGCCTTCAACAGGCTGCTGGCCGTGTCTATGGAGATGGCCGGGCAGACTGAGGTGAGATGTCAATGTCGTATCCGGCTCGAAGGACCAAGTGACTGTGAGCAGAGTCGAGTGTCCGGCTCGAAGGACCAAGTGGGTGTGAGCAGAGTCGAGTGTCCGGCTCGAAGGACCAAGTGGGTGTGAAACGCTGTGAGTGTTCGGCTCGAAGGACCAAGTGGGTTAGGTCGCAGTAGGAGACTGCTTAACGCCTTCAACAGGCTGCTGGCCGTGTCTATGGAGATGGCCGGACAGACGGAGGTGAGATGTCAATGTCGTGTCCGGCTCGAAGGACCAAATGGGTGTGAGACGCTTGGAGTGTCCGGCTCGAAGGACCAAGTGGGTGTGAGACGCTTGGAGTGGGACGCCCTCCAGCGAGGTGGACTGACGACATCATAAATGTCGCAGGATGGAGCTGGATGCGGGCAGCTTGCAACCGGCCGTTGTGGAAGTCTTTGGGGGAGGCCTATGTCCTGCAGTGGACCCCCTACGGCTGATAATGATGATGACGATGAATATCCCCACATAAATGATCAGTTACTCACATATATGACTTGTTCCAGGACGTGGAGTCGCAGACGCTGATGGTCAGCTCCATGAAGTCGGTCACCGTCAACTCGTCCAAGCTGCTCGGCACTGCCAAGTCCGTCAGCCAGGTAATTGTTTGTTTGGAAATTGACAGTTTCAAGTAGCTTCTCTTCCGTGGAAACACAACCTTATACAGTGTGTATATTGAAGAGAGGTAGGGCATAGCGAATCTTCGCTCGAATTGAGCCGCCCGTCCGGGGAAGGACCTCCACCCTATAGAATACCGCAGTCAAATGACCTCTGGGTCGTGTTTCTGCCGGTGAGTAGGGTTTCCGGAGCTCGTGGGGGGTTAGGGTTGGGCCGGCATGGCGGTGGCAACTGACAGGTAACTGACCAGTTACTTGCCCGTTGTCACAGCGACTTGGGCTTCACTTTCGCTTTCCATCAGGCGTAGGGAAGCCATTATGTCGAGCCACTATAAAAAATAAATAAATAAGGGGCAGCGCAGACGACAGTGTGGACGCTGATATGCGTCCTCTTTATAAGAGTCATAGAGCGAGATGTCATTTATAGATGTCTGACAGATCTGTCAGGTTATGAAATATCGATTTGTATTGCATTATTATATTAATTACTAGCTTTTGCCCGCGACTTCGTCCGCGTGTTTAAATTTATACATACAAAAGTTTTTTCCCGCTAACTCCCGTTCCCGTGGGAATTTCTCAAAATACAGCCATAACTAAACTTTATATTTACTAAGGTACCTGCATGCCAAATTTCAAGCGTCTAACTTAAGCGGTTTAGATTTTTCATACAAAAGGATTTTCCCGCTAATTCCCGTTCCCGTGGGAATTTCGGGAATTCCTTTCTTAGTGCACCCCTACGGTACCTAAGCTACGTCCCTTCCAAATTTCAAGTGCCTACGTTTAGCCGTTTGGGCTGTGCGTTGATATGTCAGTCAGTCAGTCAGTCAGTCAGTCAGTCAGTCAGTTTCTCCTTTTATATATATAGATTAAATAATTATCCACACACATATTTGTTGCCATTATCTGTCGCAATTTTCTGCCGCGCACAACTAAGCTATGGAATGCTTTGTCGCCAGCGGTATTTCCGGACCTTTACGACCCCCAAATCTTCAAGTAAAGAGCATACCTCTTCCTTAAAGGCCGGCAGTGCAGCTGTAACTCCTGATGTTGCAGATGTACATGGGCGGCGGTTATCACTTACCACCAGGTGAACCGCTTGCTCGTCTGCGCCCTATTCCATAAAAAAAGGCTATCCGTGACGCACTTTTTCACTGCAGTAACGCACACGACGCGCAAAAATCTGTAGCGGATATTTCACAGACTCAACGCACACGACGCACATCTTCGATCATTCTGTCGGCAGACCTAGACGCTCTTTTTAAATGACTCAGACGCAGACACTATCGCATAAAAAGTGTGCCGTCTGCGCTGCGCCTAATCAAATTACTTTTTATATTTTTACATTATTTTTTACTTGACGATTCATAAGTGCTTATTTTAAGTTTATGTGAATAAAGGTATTTTTACTTTGACTTTGAATGGTTTCAAATAGATATAGACTTTACATAACTTTACGTGAGTGGGTCGTTTGTAGGATTGGGTATCAAAATGTTCAACAGGTTACCGGAACATATTGTTGAACTGCCCATTTACAAATTCAAATCATACATGAAGTCCTTACTTATAAAAGGGGGCTATTATAGAGTAGAAGATTTCCTCAACGACAACATCTCTTGGACTGCTGCTTCGTAGTAAACTTTGCATTGTATAGACTCAACTTTTATTTTGCATTGTGTAACTTTAAAATATTAAAAAATGTTGTAATACCAAATCATGTAACAATTGGCGATTTAAAAAGAGTAACTACCGAGTTTCTTGCCGTTTCTTCTCGGTAGAAATCTACTTTCCGAACACGGCGGTAGCTTCTTTTAAATTGCTTTTATTCACATTCTTACATTACTTTTTATATTTTTACATTATTTTTTACTTGACGATTCATAAGTGCTTATTTTAAGTTTATGTGAATAAAGGTATTTTGACTTTGACTTTGACTTAACCCTGCAAGGGCACAGGAACAACTTAAATCCGAAGTATCAAAGTCCGATCCCAAACACTGTACATACCTACGACTTATACTTTCAATTTGTGTACTTATGAACCTTTCGTATGCAGGACTTGACCCGACCGAACGCCAAGAACCAACTAGCTGCCGCCGCGCGTGCAGTCACTGACAGCATCAACAGACTCGTGAGTATACTCAGTGTACAAGGACGTTGAATAGCGGAGACGACCATGATTGAATTTACATGTTATTTGATGGTTGCCAGGAGTATACTCAGTGTATAAGGACGTTGAATAGGGGAGACGACCATGGTTGAATTGCCATGTTATTTGATGGTTGCCAGTAGTATACTCAGTGTATAAGGAAGTTCAATAGGGTAGACGACAATGGTTAAATTGCCATGTTATTTGATGGTTGCCAGGAGTATACTCAGTGTATAAGGACGTTGAATAGGAGAGACGACCATGGTTGAGTTTACATGTTATTTGATGGTTGCCAGAAAGAAAAAGAAAACGACCTTCCGAATCCGGTGGTAGATTCATTGTTTGTACTTGCATTATTTGACGATTCATAAGTGCTCGTCATGAGCCTACTTGAATAAAGATATTTTTCATTTTCAAGAACCATTAAAATAACACTTATTTGAGAAATCACAACAAAATTGTTTTGCGAATTGAGAGCGCGATAGGCCTTCGAGTTCATCGGGAAAGTCAATTTCAGAAGTGTAAAATTAATCGAAAATCATTGTAACACTGTTTAAGGTACATTAATTAAAACATATTTTGATATGAAACCCGTTACATAAACGCACTATTTAATATAGCCATCGAACACGCTTCTTAAACTATGGTATTTAGCTACGCCTTCTATCGTGATGGTTTTACCGCCACCAGTCGGTTTGCCAGAGCCTCGTTTGTTGTTCGGCAGGATGCACCACGGGCAGGTGAGGATGGCTTGGAGCGAAAAGGTGATAGGCCGCTCCCTTACATCCCCATCATATAAATTTAATATAAGTATAGATAATAGAAGATTAGGGATATCTTAAGGCAGCTTCTGCAGTGGAACGTACATAATAATAATAAATAATAACCCAAGACATGCCACGCTGGGCCACACAGCGCCATCTAGCCCCAAACTAAGCCGAGCTTGTACTATGGGTACTAGACAACTGATAAACATACTTAGATATTTATTTTTTTGTAAATAAATTACATATTATACATAGAAAACACCCAGACCTATTGGTCTGTATTCAAACAGACATGTTCATGAACATAAATGTTTGTACTGTGCGGGAATCGAACCCACGACCCTTGGCTCAGAGGGCAGAGGTCACTACCAAATGAGCCACCGAGCCTGTCAATGTGTGCATATGTGTGTGACATACGTGTGCGTCCCCACAGGTGGACGTGTGCACGTCGGCCGCGCCCGGGCAGAAGGAGTGCGCGGCCGCCATCCGCAGCATCGCCAGCACGCGGCCGCTGCTCAGCGCCGTCAGCCAGCCCGTCAGCGAGCTCGGCTACGTCGACTGCCGCGACAGCGTCGTCGACCTCAGCAAGGGGCTCAGTGAGTGACGACCTGCTGATATACTGCACCTACACTGCGTTACACCCTACACTTAACTGCGCTTACACTACATTACACAGACACTGCATCACATCCTACACTGAACTGCACTTACACTGCGTTACACCCTACACTGAACTGCACTTACACTACATCACACAGACACTGCATTACATCCTACACTGAACTGCACTTACACTGCGTTACACCCTACACTTAACTGCACTTACACTGCGTTACACCCTACACCTAACTGCACTTACACTACATTACACACACACTGCATTACATCCTACACTGAACTGCACTTACACTGCGTTACACCCTACACTTAACTGCACTTACACTACATTACACAGACACTGCATTACATCCTACACTGAACTGCACTTACACTGCGTTACACCCTACACTTAACTGCACTTACACTACATTACACACACACTGCATTACATCCTACACTGAACTGCACTTACACTGCGTTACACCCTACACTTAACTGCACTTACACTACATTACGTTACACCCTATACTTAACTGCACTGCACTTACACTACACAGACACTGCATTACATCCTACACTGAACTGCACTTACACAGCGTTACACCCTACACTACAGTACATTACACCTACACTGAACTGCACCTACACTGCATTACATCCTACACTATTTTAAACCCTACACTATACCTCACCTACATTAAACAGCACCTATTTACACCTCACTACATTACACCTACACTATACTTCACCTGCCCTACAGTGCACCTACATACACTACTCTACATTACACCTACAATTGGATACATTAAATTATACCTACACTGAACTGCACCTACACTACATTACACAGACACTGCAGTACATCCTACACTGAACTGCACTAACACAGCATTACACCTACACTGAACATCACTATGTTCCACACTTTGATGAAGTATCAGTGTAACAATTGTAGTGATGCAGTAGCATTACACTGATACTACACTGCAATACACCTGCACTACAATAAGATTTGCCTACAATACACTGCATTAAAGCTACACTACAGAACATTATACCTACACTGAACTGCACCTACACTGCATTACACTTGCACTACACTGCACTTACAATACATTACACCTACACTGAACTTCACTTACACTGCATACTACACTCATTCCTGATCAGTACTATCTGTGTATTATCTGTGTCGCACGCGAGTCAAACATACTAACATGTTGTGTATTATCTGTGTCGCAGGCGAGGGCATGTCCGGCATGGCGAGTGCGGTGAAGCGGTCCGACCACGAGCAGTTCGCGCGGTCGGTGGGCGGAGTCGCCTCCGCCGTCACCGGCCTCGTGGAGTGCACGGCGCAGGCAGCCTACCTGGTCAGTGGCCTATGTGATATATAGATGACAAATGTAGCGGTCGGACCACGAGCAGGCCTCTCCAGTTGTTTGCCACTTAAGGCAGGCGGGTTGGCGATCGCAGGACGTAGCTTTTCACTCCGGTGACGCTGCTGCCCGTCATCGGCCTGTCGTATTTAGCTACGCCTTCAATTGTGATGGTTATATAATCACCGGTCGGTTGCCAGCGCCTCGTTTGCTATTCGGCAGGATGCACCACGGGCAGGTGAGGTTGGCTTGGAGCGAAAAGATGATAGGTCGCTCTCTTATCCCGTATACTTACATATTAAATTGCATTTATCCAGTATATTGACGTGTGTGTCACAGGTGGCCATATCGGACGAGACTAGCGTGGCCGGTCGCGCAGGTCTGGTGGACCAGGCGCTGTTCGCTCGCGCCGCCGCGCCATCGAGCTGGCCTGCCGCGCCCTCGCCGACCCCGCCAGCACGCAGCACCAGGTACGGGACACCCACCCATACACA
Organism: Conogethes punctiferalis; assembly: GCA_031163375.1. Taxonomy (NCBI): domain Eukaryota; kingdom Metazoa; phylum Arthropoda; class Insecta; order Lepidoptera; family Crambidae; genus Conogethes; species Conogethes punctiferalis. Next base: position 5,078,845 of record CM062104.1, on the reverse strand, counting down.
CCCATACACACCCATACACCGCCATCGAGCTGGCCTGCCGCGCCCTCGCCGACCCCGCCAGCACGCAGCACCAGGTACGGGACACCCACCCATACACACCCATACACACCCATACACACCCATACACCGCCATCGAGCTGGCCTGCCGCGCCCTCGCCGACCCCGCCAGCACGCAGCACCAGGTACGGGACACCCACCCATACACACCCATACACACCCATACACCGCCATCGAGCTGGCCTGCCGCGCCCTCGCCGACCCCGCCAGCACGCAGCACCAGGTACGGGACACCCACCATACACACCCATACACACCCATACAACCGCCATCGAGCTGGCCTGCGCGCCCTCGCCGACCCCGCCAGCACGCAGCACCAGGTACGGGACACCCACCCATACACACCCATACACACCCATACACCGCCATCGAGCTGGCCTGCCGCGCCCTCGCCGACCCCCGCCAGCACGCAGCACCAGGTACGGGACACCCACCCATACACACCCATACACACCCATACACCGCCATCGAGCTGGCCTGCCGGCCCCTCGCCGACCCCGCCAGCACGCAGCACCAGGGTACGGGACACCCACCCATACACCCCATACACACCCATACACCGCCATCGAGCTGGCCCTGCCGCGCCCTCGCCGACCCCGCCAGCACGCAGCACCAGGTACGGGACACCCACCCATACACACCCATACACACCCATACACCGCCATCGAGCTGGCCTGCCGCGCCCTCGCCGACCCCGCCAGCACGCAGCACCAGGTACGGGACACCCACCCATACACACCCATACACACCCATACACACCCATACACCGCCATCGAGCTGGCCTGCCGCGCCCTCGCCGACCCCGCCAGCACGCAGCACCAGGTACGGGACACCCACCCATACACACCCATACACACCCATACACACCCATACACCGCCATAGATGGCGATGTGTGGCCCAGCGTGGCACGTCTTGGTTATTAACAAAAACAAGTGTGGCATGTCCCTACATTATTTACCTACAACATTCGTCATCTCTCCAGGTCCTCTCAGCGGCGACGGTGATCGCGAAGCACACCTCCTCGCTGTGCAACGCCTGCCGCGTGGCGTCCAGCAAGACCGGCGAGCCGTCCGCCAAGCGCCACTTCGTGCAGGCTGCCAAGGACGTGGCCAACTCCACTGCCGCGCTCGTCAAGGACATCAAGGCTCTGGATGCTGACTATAGCGAGGTGAGTCTCTCTCTCTTTGTCTCTGCCTCTTTCTAGGTATCCTGGTCGCCCCCGAGTGGTCCGTGATGGTTCGCAGACTAAAGAGATGTAGTCTCGCTAGCTCTCTCTCTCTTTCTCTAGGTCTCCTGATCACCCCAGAATGTTTGCCGACTATTGCGAGTCTCGCTCTCTCTCGAGCTCTGTCTTTTTCTCTCTCTCTTTAGGTATCTGTCTCTGTCTCAGTGTCAGGCCATAGCTATAGTCGACAATAACGAGGTATGTCTCTTCTCTGTCTCTCTAGGGATCTGTCTCTGTCTCGAGGACAGGTCAAAGGCTATATTCGACTATAGCGAGGTAGTCACGTCCTGTCCGTCTCTCTTTAGGCTTTCAGGCCTCGCAGAGTGTTCCATGAGTGTTCGCCGACTACATCGATGTGGTCTTGCTCTCTCTCCATCTATCTCTCTCTCTCTCCTCCTCGCTGTGCAACGCCTGCCGCGTGGCGTCCAGCAAGACCGGCGAGCCGTCCGCCAAGCGACACTTCGTGCAGGCTGCCAAGGACGTGGCCAACTCCACTGCCGCGCTCGTCAAGGACATCAAGGCTCTGGATGCTGACTACAGCGAGGTCAGTTACTCCCTGTTTTTTTCTAGGGCTCCTGATCGCCCCAGAGTGTTTGCAGACTATTGCGAGTCTCGCTCTCTCGAGCTCTGTCTGTCTCTCTTTAGCACTATCTTTTCTTTCTCCCTCTCTCTCTAGCTCTGTGTATCTCTCTCTCTCTCTGGCTCTGTCTTTCTCTCTCTCTCTCACTAGCTCTGTCTTTCTCTCTCTCTTTAGGTATCTGTCTCTGTCTCAGCGTCAGGCCTTTTAGCTATAGTCGACAATAACGAGGTATGTCTCTTCTCTGGCTCTCTCTATCTCTCTCTAGGGATCTGTCTCTGTCTCGAAGACATGGGCTCTATTCGACTATTAGGGAGGTAGTCTCGTTCTGTCCGTCTCTCTTTAGGCCTCCCAGAGTGTTCCAGAGTGTTCGTCGACCACAACGATGTAGTCTCGGTCTCTCTCTCTCGCTCTCTCTCTCTCTCTCTCTAGGAATCTGTCTCTTTCTCTCTATGGATCTGTCTCTGTCTCGACGACAGGTCATAGGCTATATTCGACTATAGCGAGGTAGTCTCGTCCTGTCTGTCTATCTCTAGGCCTCGGTGGCTCAATTGATAGTGACACCTGCCTTCTGAACCAAGAGTCGTGGGTTCGATTCCCACTCGCGACACACATTCTGTGTTTGTTCCGTGTTTATATTTGTATTTAAGTATATGTTTGTGGTACCTTCGTTGTTCTGATACCCATAACTTTGGGATCGGAGCAATGTATGTGATGTTGTATGATATTCATATATGTACATGCTGCCCGCAGGCCAACCGCGCCCGCTGCGCAGCTGCCACGGGTCCGCTGCAGGAGGCGGTCCGCGGGCTGTGCCAGTTCGCGGACAGTCCCGAGTTCGCGTCCGTGCCGCGCGCATCTCGCCGCAGGCGCGCGTGCACCAGGAGGAGATACTGGAGTGCGGCAGGTAGGTGACCGCGGTTCATCATCATCATCAGCCTATTGCAGTCCACTGCTGAACATAGGCCTCTCCAGTTGTTCACCACTTAGGACAAACATCTGGAGGATATACCCATAACCGCTACGCTGGGCAGGCGGGTTGGCGATCGCAGGGCGTAGCTTCTTGCTCCGGTGACGCTGCTGCCCGTCATCGGCCTTTGGTATTTAGCTACGCCTTCTATCGTGATGGTTATTACCGCCACCAGTCGGTTGCCAGCGCCTCGTTTGTCGTTCGGCAGGATGCACCACGGGCAGGTGAGGATGGCTTGGAGCGAAAAGGTGATTTATCTATCCATCATTTGTTGTCTCCAGGAACATAATAACCGGCTCATGCGCCATGCTGGAGGCGGCCAAGATCCTCGCCCTGTCTCCGCAGGAGAGGACGCAGTGGCAGCAGCTGGCCGCGCACAGCAAGGCCGTCTCCGACAGCATCAAGGCGCTCGTCACCAACATCAGGTAACATCGGCTAACATTGTGTAACACCGGCTAACATTAGGTAACATCGGCTAACATTAGGTAACATCGGCTAACATTAGGTAACATCGGTTAACATTGTGTAACATCGGCTAACATTGTGTAACATCGGCTAACATTAGGTAACATCGGTTAACATTGTATAACATCATTGGCGGTGTCGACTGCTTACCCATCATCAGGCATCACACTTGCTCCTCTGCCGCCTCTGGCATTACAGAAAATCAGCTAACATTAGGTAACATTCGGCTAACATTAGGTAACATCACCAACGTCGCTTGATGATCGAATCAGTGTGCTTTTCTACTCATCATTTTGTCGTGCAAAAACCTGACAAGTTATAACATACGTTTGTTTCGTGTTCGCAATCTCTTCTTGAAACGAAATAGAAGCCCAAGTCACTGTGACAACGGGCAAATAACTGGTCAGTTGCCACCGCCATGCCGGCCCAACCCCAATCCCCCACGAGCTCCGGGCAGGTAAGAATGGCGTTAAGCGAAAATATGATAGGTGGCTCCCTTATATCCCCCTACTAAACTAATATACTCGTAGTTGGATATATGATTTTTTTTAGATATTTATGTATGTGGACAATAAACCATTGCATATTCCCTGTTGATTAAATGAACGCGCCCATAAAATTACAGATGTTACTGTATGGGTCTTCCGTTTTTTTACTTTTTGAGTATACCCGCTGTCATCGTACATCTTGCGTCCTTATTTGCTGTTTTCCCTAGATAGTTTAGATTTACTATAATAACTAATTAGTCTGACACTAGTTTTCATTAGTAACCCTTCTTGCAGAGACAAAACGCCCGGAGTGAAGGAGTGCACCGCCGCACTAGAGACTCTGACCCGTCTGCTGCGCACCCTGGACGCGGCAGCCATCCAGGCCGTCGGGCAGGAGCTGACGGCGGCCCCCGGCAGCCAGTGGCCAAACTGCTCCGCGCGGTTGGAGGCCAGCGCCGCGGAGATGCTGGAGAGGCTGGAGCCGCTACGAGTGGCCGCCAACGGGGAGGCCGAGAATCTGGGCCACGCCGCCACGCAGCTGGTAAGCCTTAATTTTTTTTTATAGTGGCTCGACATAATGGCTTCCCTACGCCTGATGGAAAGCAAAAGAGAAGCCCAAGTCGCTGTGACAACGGGCAAATAACTGATTAGTTACCTGTCAGTTGCCACCGCCATGCCGGCCCAACCCTAACCCCCCACGAGCTCTGGAAACCCTACTCACCGACAGAAACACGACCCAGAAGTCATTTGACTGCGGTATTCTATAGGGTGGAGGTCTATACCCCGGACGGGCGGCTCAATTCGAGCGAAGATTCGCTATGCCCTACCTCTCTTCAGCTTCTCAGCCATTGGTTACTGGTCCGGCTTACCCGCCTGGCTGGCGACCAACGTAAATTTAGCGGAGTACTTGGACCATGCCACTACGCAGCTGGCAAGTGTCGAAACAGATGTTCACTCGCCCGCGTGGTGAAAATGCATAATATTCTTAATGTACCTCAGCGCCATATCATATCTTTACCAACTCAGATAGCAGTCGTCACATCATATCAGAGATGATGATAACTCCGACGCCTAACTGTGAATGGGTATAGCTTACCCTAAGTGTTGCGGAGGTCTGATGGCAGTCGCTCTGTGTAAAAGCTTAGCCCTCGCCAAATCTCTCAGTTTGGGAGGCCGACCCTGAGACAATCGGGAAAAAGGCTAGGATGATGATGATGAATGTCGCACTAAAACCTGTGGTAGTATATCTTAATCTTAACTATAACTATAATATTATAAAGCTAAAGAGTTTGTTTGTTTGTTTGTTTGAACGCGCTAATCTCAGAAACTACTGGTCCGAATTGAAAAATTCTTTTTGTGTTAAATAGACCATTTATCGAGGAAGGCTTTAGGCTATATAACATCACGCTGCAACTATTAGGAGCGAAGAAATAATGGAAAATGTAAAAAAAAAAAACGGGGAAAAAATAACTATTCCACGCGGACGAAGTCGCGAGCACAGCTAGTCTTAACTAATATTATAAAGCTAAAGAGTTTGTTTGTTTGTTTGAACGCGTTAATCTCAGAAACTACTGGTCCGAATTGAAAAATTCTTTTTGTGTTAAATAGACCATTTATCGAGGAAGGCTTTAGGCTATACGAGTATAACATCACGCTGCAACTATTAGAAGCGAAGAAATAATGGAAAATGTAAAAAAAAAACGGGGAAAAAATAACTATTCCACGCGGACGAAGTCGCGAGCACAGCTAGTTCGTAATATTTAAACAATGTGTGTTTGTCCGGCAGGTGTCGTACGCGGAAGCCATAATCAACGGCACCATAGGCCTGGCGGCGCTGGTCACAGAGTCGCAGTCGCAGGCCGCTCTGCTCGAGCATGCTCGCACCGTGCTGGAGACCAGCACTGGCCTGCTGCAGGCCGCCAGGAACGCGCGGGGGAACCCCAGGGTGAGTGCGACAGCATCAGGAGTAGGTAGAAATTGGGGCTTCTGGATCAAAAGAATTCATCACACGAGTTTTCATCGCTCATCTATTCATTCGACTATTTCAACATTAGACATCTATTCATTCGACATTATAGTTCATTCGCGTTAAGAAAATAGTGACTCATCACCGACTGCCGGCCAAGCCACACCCCCTAGCCAATTAAAACGCTAGAAATTATAATTTCTAGCGTTAGCCACACCCCCTAGCCAATTAAAACGCTAGAAATTATAATTTCTAGCGTTAGCCACACCCCCTAGCCAATTAAAACGCTAGAAATTATAATTTCTAGCGTTTTAATTGGCTAGGGGGTGTGGCTTGGCCGGCAGTCGGTGATGAGTCACTATTTTCTTAACGCGAATGAACTATAGTGAATAGTCGAATGAATAGATGAGTGATGAACAGTGAATAGTCGAATATTCTGTAAACCGTACTAAGATTTTAAAATAAAATCAGAATAAAAATCCAAAATTTTTGGGGTTCCCCATACATAGAACTGAGGCTTAAAATTTTTTTTTTCATCAAATCTATACGTGTGGTGTATCTACGGATAGGTATTTTAAAATGATGTTGAGATTTCTAACATATTTTTTTTCTAAACTGAATATTATTTTTATTTATTAATAAAAATTGATTATTGTAATAATGTGATATTTGTTCGGCAGGCGGTGAGCCAGCACGGCGAGGTGAATGCCCAGACTTCCTTGGCCCGTGAGGCTCTGCTGGAGCTGGGCAGCTTTGTACGCGAGCTGAGCACGCAGCGTGGCGCCGTGGGCCCACTGCTGGAGTCGCTGGAGCGGTGCCGCGCGCGCCTCACAGAGAACAGGTCAGTACAACCTACTAATCTTTATTGTTCTACTCATCATCATCATCAGCCTATTACAGTCTACTGCTGGACATAGGCCTCTCCAGTTGTTCGCCACTTAGAGCAAACATCTGGATATACCCATTATCACCACGCTGGGCAGGCAGGTTGGCGATCGCAGGGCGTAGCTTCTTGCTCCGGTGACGCTGCTGCCCGTCACCGGTCTTTAGTATTTAGCTACGCCTTCAATTGTGATGGTTATACCGCCACCTGTCGGTCGCCAGCGCCTCGTTTGTTATTCGGCAGGATGCACCACGGGCAGGTGAGGTTGGCTTGGAGCGAAAAGATGGTAGGCCGCTCCCTTACATCTTTGTTATAGTAGCTCAACATAATGGCTTCCCTACGCCTCATGGAAAGCGAAAGAGAAACCCAAGTCGCTGTGACAACGAGCGAGTAACTGGTCAGTTGCCTCCGCCATGCCGGCCCAATCCTAACCTCCCACGAGCTCCGCAAACCCTACTCACCGGCAGACACACGACCCGAAGGTAATTTGGCTGCGGCTATTATATAGGCAGTGGACGAGCGGCTCAATTCGAGCGAAAATTCTTTATGCCCTACCTCTCTCAAAGTCTCCTCCTCTTCTTATTTGGGCAAAGTTTGTGTAATATAAAAGAAACAGTTAACTTGACCACCTCCTTTTATTGAAGTCGGTTAAAATGGTTTAAAATCATTTGATTTTAAAATATATATTATAATCAAAAAGATAAAACAAACAAAATTATCCGTCCAGGTGTTTTCACTAATTTTCATCGCATACCTCTTGAGCTAGGCAACAAGCAGACGATTGCAGGCGACCTTATTAGCGAGCCAAATATACGCGCTACTGAATGAACTCCGACGGTTAAGGTCGGCGGTCGTGAACCTACGGTGATTTGCACATCGGGAACTGTATAAATGGTCAGCCTATCGCAGTCCACTGTTGGACATAGGCCTCTCCAATAGGCTTGTCACCGTACAAAATGTAATTAGCCCGTCTTCTAGATTACTCAAAAATACAAGATACGTATTTTTTTAAGTGTAAATTAGAGCAAAAATTACAAAGGAATAGCCCGTTAAAGTTGCTCGTGACGTCACTCCGTGTGGCATTTTGTCGCACGGAGTAACGTCAAAGACTCCCAAATTTGAAAGGCTTGTATCTTTAATTTTTCAACCGACTTCGAAAAAGGTGGAGGTTGTCAATTCGTCTGTATGTATAATTGTTTATACGATAAAGAAAAATACGGGTCGGGTATTTTTATAATCTAAAATGCGGATCAAATATAATGTTTGATAAATAAATGATTATTCTAACCCTTTTCGGAGGATTTGCCCATGATCGCCACTTCGGGCAGGCGGGTTGTGTATCTCCGGGCTAGGCTCCTCGCTCCGGTGACGCTGCTGCCCGTCATCGGCCTGTGGTATTTAGCTACGCCTTCAATCGTGATAGTTATACCGCCACTATTCGATTGCCAGAGTCTCGTTTCTTATAAAAGCAGGGGTCAACTAGGAAATACACTCTTTCAAACAAAAACTCCAAATCCAAAAAGTATCGTCAGTAAGTTTATCAGTTGTCTAGTACCCATAGTAGGTACAAGCTTCGGCTTAGTTTGGGCTAGATGGCGATGTGTGGCCCAGCGTGGCATGTCTTGGGTTATTTATTTATTCGCGTTATCCCCAATCCGTACACAGACATCGATTGATCGGACGCGACCGTTTGGTTAGGTCACCGCCGAACAGGTTTGGCTCTGCGCCAGTGCACGCCAGACCGCGCGCGATAGTAAACAGAACACACTTAACTGATGCAATCAGTCTTTTTGGGGTACCTTAAAAGGAAGAAACGGTACCCTTGATCATATGATCATATTGTTCTTCTGTCTATCAATCTGAGGTAGAGGATTCGGTCCCGGGATCCCGAAAACCGGGATCCCGGGATCCCGGTCATATTTTAGTCCCGAAATTTTCGGGATTAAATTTAAAGAGTCCCGGGATTTTCGGGATTGATATATTTTTAGTATAAGTTAATAAAAATGTGCGTAAAACGAAACGCACTTACTTTCATCTAACGTTTTGACGGCCATCTCATTTACACGGCTGATTTCATTTGATTTCGCTAACGACCAGTACCCGATTATGTTTAAAAGTGAGTGAAAATTCCTCATCACGTCGTGATAAGTATTGATATTTATCTTCTTAATCAAATAATTTATAAAAAAAATGCATTAGAGGTCTTGGAGTTTATATCGAGTTAACACCCACCATCGCCTTTTCTTTCGTTGAGTACATGTCCGATACAAGTAATAAGCATAATTATGTACCTAATTTGTACGCGTAACGGCCCATTGGGTCAAAAATAAAATCAGTAAAATTTTTGTCTGTCTGTATGTTTGTTATAGAAACAAAAACTCCTCGACGGATTCTAACGAAACATGGTACAATTATTCTTCCTGGGCCTGCCCACCAGTATACTATAACCTGTTATAGTATACTTTTTTATCACAATACAATCAATAGGAGCAGAGCAGTGAAGGTAAACGTGGGGAAAACGTGAAAAAATAAAGTGTGGTTTTAATCTGCACGTTTGAACGCACTTCTTGCGAAAACTGCTGCATGGAATTGAATACGGTTTTCCCCTAAATTTTAAGTCTAACTTAAAATTTCAGCACTATTTTATGGCAGTCCGTTTTTTTTTTGAAAACCGATATCCACTCGCGTGACGCCGCTGGCACAGCTAGTAATAAATAAAGCACGTCCAATATTGGACATAAAGTTGAATCTAATATGTGGCCGCGGCATAAGTAAATGTTCTTTTCATTTGGTTAAAGAAGTTAACGATGTCATCATCCTATGAATTTTGTATGGTGTATATGTAATTTTAATTTTGTTTAGTTTTTGAAGTCTTGTACTGTCTTTTTGTTACCACTTTCTATTACCAATACAATCCCGGGACTATCCCGGGATCCCGGGACCAACTGTAGAAAATCCCGAAATCCCGGATCAGAAAAATCGGCCGGGATCGAATCCTCTAATCTGAGGGCACGGCAGTGCCCCCGCCAAGTCGAGCAAAAAAGCGGCACGGCCTACCATCCTTTTCTCGAAGTAGTTCAGGCCATTTTCAACCCCCTATAATACCGTTTTTCTCAGCAATGAACTTTTTTTAAAGGTACCTGAATTTTTTTTATTTTGTTGGGATGAGGACACTACCGAGGTGGTCCCGTACATACGTTTACGACAGAGCATTCCTGACGTCCAAAAGGGCTTGTCCATCAGTGTTGGGAGACTGATGATGATGAGTTTTAATAGTAAAATTTTATGGTTCCTTCCTTGATTCCGTTTTCATAACACAAGTCGGTTGCAAGGAAGCGGCCTGTCATCTTTTCGCTCCAAGCCAACCTCACCTGCCCGTGGTGCATCCTGCAGAACAAACGAGGCGCTAGCGACCGATTGGTGGCGGTATAACCGTCACGATTGAAGGCGTAGCTAAATACCACAGGGTAGCAGCATCACCGGAGCGATGAAGCTACGCCCTGCGATCGTCAACCCGCCTGCCCAGCGTAGCGATTATGGGTACATCCTCCAGATGTTTGCCCTAAGTGGCGAACAACTGGAGAGGCCTATATCCAGCTGTGGACTGCAATAGGCTGATGACAACACAAGTGTTCAAGCTAGTTATCGGAGCAATGTACATGACGCTGTCAGGTATATTGTATTTTGTCTAAATATAATCCCGCGCAGAATTAAACAGTAATCATACAAATAATAATAAACCCGTGAGTCACGACCGTTTCGGCAGTCGGCAGCGGTGCGTTCGTAGAGCGCCAGTGTGTTGCGTTGGGGTTGTGTGATAGTGTCCTGTCGTGTTGTGTTGTGTTGTGTCGCGATGTTGAAGATGAAGTTCGGAACTAGGATGTACGGTGTAGTTTTAGTGATTTGTTGTAGTATTAATGATTGGCTCGATGGCTCATTTGGTAGTGACCTCTGCCCTCTGAGCCAAGGGCCGTGGGTTCGATTACCGCACAATATAAACATTTGTGTTAATGAACATGTCTGTTTGTATTGGTCTGGCTTTTTTCTATGTATAATATGTATTTATTTACAAAAAAATGTATATAAAAGTTTATCAGTTGTCTAGTAGCCATAGTACAAGCTTCGGCTTAGTTTGTAGTATGAATGTGATAATAATATTGTAAACACCATTTTGAAAAGAGCAACTACACGAGTTTCTTGCCGGTATCTTCTCGGTAGAACGCTGCTTTCCGAACCGGTGGTAGCTTCGACGATTTGTAAGTGTTTTTCATAAAAACCTATACAAATAAAGATTATTTTGACTTTGACTTTGGGGCTAGATGGCTTAGGGTGGGTTATTTGGGACTGGCTCGGTGGCTCAATTGGTAGTGACCCCTGCCTTCTGAACCAAGAATCGTGGGTTCGATTCCCACCCGGGACAAACATTCGTGTGATGAACACTTGTGTTTGTTCCGTGTCTGGGTGTTTATATTTGTATTTAAGTATTTATTTGTGGTACCTTCGTTGTTCTGATACCCATAACACAAGTGCTTAAGCTGCTTACTTTGGGATTAGAGCAATGTATGTGATGTTGTCTGATATTTATTTATTTATTTAGCTACTATTTTCAATGCCAATTTTTCGTGAATGTCAAAATGACGACTTGTTTTTTGTTCATATTGTGCTCATTATTTAATGCTGATTTTGTTCTATTTTGTTCCTTCATTCCGAATTTTGTGCTCCAGTAGATAAAAAAATAGAACAAAATCAGCATTAAATAATGAGCACACTATGTACAATATACAAGCCGGGGTCCCGTCATTTTGACATTCACAATTTTTCCTACAATGCTTATCGTTTGTCGGCAGGATGTCGCTGATCGGCTCGTACGACGAGGCGGACTCGTTCGTGGACTACCAGGCGCGCATGATCGCCGCCGCCAAGGAGATAGCGCGCCTCGCCACGGATATGGTAAGCTTACGTTACTGCCTTTTTAGGGTTCCGTAGCCAAAATGGCAAAAACGGGACCCTTATAGATTCGTCATTTCTTTCTGTCTGTCCGTCCGTATGTCACAGCCAGTTTATTCTGAAACTATAAGAGCTATATTATTGAAATTTGGTACGTAGATGTATTCTGTTAACCGCATTAAGATTTTAAAATAAAATCAGAAACTCAAATTTTTTTTTTCATCATACCTATACGTGTGGCGTAGCTATGGATAGGTATTTTAAAATGATGTTGAGTTTTCTAACATAACTTTTTTCTAAACTAATTAATTTGCGCAAGAGACTCTTCCAAAGTGGTAAAATGTGTGTCTCCCCCCCAATCAAATTACCTAATTTTTTTCATTCAATCAGTGGTACGGAACCCTACGTGCGCGAGTCCGAATTCAAAATTCCCCACGGGAAAGGGTGTTATTGGGAAAAATAAAAAAACTTTTGTATCTAAAAATCTAAAGTCGCTGGCAAAAGCTAGTGTATTTATAATGTGTTATCTTTGTCACCAGACGGCGAGGTCGGCCACAGACGCCAGCCGTCTCGTGCAGGTCGGCAGCGAGATGGTGCAGAAGTACGAGACTTTGGCGCAGGACAGCCTCGGCGCCGCCGCCACCACTCCCAATGCCGACGTTGCCAACAGGTCAGTAGGATACATGTCTGTCTTGGAGTACATACAAATAGGACCCTCGACACCACCTTTAAGGCGCATGACGAAGGGGCCGGGGTTTTTAGTGGGTATTTCCTGCCTCACTTCCATCTTCGAGGCGGGGTGAGTCCCACATACCCCGCTGCTCCCCCAAGCAGCGGGAATGCATAAATGCATTTTCCCCCGGCAAAAAAAAAAAAAGTAGGATACATGTGCAGTATGTTACTACTTAGTCAGTACTTGTATGGAAGTTAGTTGTTTTTTTTTTTATAATAGCTCGACATAATGACTTCCCTACGCCTGATGGAAAGCGAAAAAGAAGCCCAAGTCGCTGAGACAACGGGCAAGTAACTGGGCAGTTACCTGTCAGTTGCCACCGCCATGCCGGCCCAACCCCATTTTTTTTAGAGGGGAATGCATTAGGCACCGTCATGCCACCTCCGCGGGGAGGTGATATGGTGTGTGGGACTCACACCTTCCAAAATGGGAGGGTATAGCCACTAAACCCCCCTGTGTCACCAGTGGGCAGCAAGTTGCAGGGACACGGGTAGCGCCGAAGCATACGGCCACATCCCTGCCTGCCCTGGCCAGCCGCAGATGACAAGCGGCCGGCACTCCTGGTCCGGGGAGGGCAAATACACCTACCCCGCGATCCGGGTAGCAATAGAGTGCCCCTCGAGCGGATCTCGTGCCGGTGTGGCTGCACCCACCACGCCGTTACGCCCCTATGAGTGGATCGCGCCCCCGCACTCACCACTCGGGGCACGAAGGAGAGGCTCAGAGCGCATACGATGCGTTGTATGCCCTCCGGCCGGCCCAACCCCAACCCTAACCCTAGCTCCCGAAACCATACTCACCGGCAGAAACACGACCCCGAGGTCATTTGGCTGCGGTATTCTATTCTAGGTCGGGCCGAGCGAAGATTCGCTGTGCCCTACATCTCTTATTTATGTTAGATATTAGATGTGTTACGATCATTTGTCTTGCAGCATCCGCGGCGCGGTGGTTGACCTCGGCGAGAGCGTCTCCGAGCTGGTGAAGGCCGGCGGACAGTGCCGGCTGGCCGCCAGCAGCCAGAACCAGCAGGCCGTCGCGCACCACGCGCGGCAGGCCAACGAGAAGGTACGTGCGCCCACCCATCCGCCTCTGTGCGACACCCATCCGCCTGTGTGCGACACCCATCCGCCTGTGTGCGACACCCATCCGCCTGTGTGCGACACCTGTCGTTCGTTAATCGGACGAAGTCAAAGTCAAAATAATCTTTATTTGTATAGGTTTTTATGAAAAACACTTACAAATCGTCGAAGCTACCACCGGTTCGGAAAGCAGCGTTCTACCGAGAAGATACCGGCAAGAAACTCGTGTAGTTGCTCTTTTCAAAATGGTGTTTACAAT